>OZ024858.1:41362365-41367365 GCA_964017155.1 Oasisia sp. SBJ-2009
GTTGCGTGTTGCGTGCAACACGCAACACGCAACACGCAACACGCAACACGTAACACGTAACACGTAACACGTAACACGTAACACGTAACACGTTACACGTTACACGTAACATGTAACATGTAACATGTAAGTAACATGTAACATGTAACATTTACGTGTAACATATAACATGTAATATATAACATGTAACATATAACATGTGAAAAGTAGCATGTAACATGTCACATGTAACATTTACGTGTAACATGTAACGTGTAACGTGTAACATGTAACGTATAACGTATAACATGTAACATGTAACGTGTAACGTGTAACGTGTAACGTGTAACGTGTAACGTGTAACGTGTAACGTGTAACGTGTAACGTGTAACGTGTAACGTGTAACGTGTATCGTGTAGCGTGTAGCGTGTAGCGTGTAACGTGTAACGTGTAACGTGTAACGTGTACCATGTACCATGTACCATGTACCATGTACCATGTAACATGTAACATGTAACATGTAACATGTTACATGTTACACGTAACATGTAACATGTAACATGTAACATGTAACATGTAACGTATATCCCGTTACAGATATGATGTAATATGTAACACGTATCATGTAACAAGTTTTTACTTGTTACATGATATGTGTTACATCCTTAATCATATCTGTAACAGTTAACATGTTGCTCGTAACATGTAATATATATATATATATATATATATATATATATATATATATATATATATATATATATATATATATATATATAGTATATAACATGTAACATGTAACATATTACATATTACATATTACATCTAACCTGTCAAAGGTATCGTGTAACACGTAACATGTAATGTATAACGCATAGCATGTAATATGTTACATGTTATACGTTACACGTAACATGCAACATGTAAAAAGTAACAAGTAACACGTGACATGTAATATGTAATATGTAACATGTACCCGAAATATATATCACTTATAGATCACTTAACACGAGCCATGTAATGCATAACACTTAACACGTTACATGTAACGTATAAAATATAACACATAACAACTCGGGGCCTTTTGACTTTTGGCTTCGGGGCCTTTTTGGTTTTGAAATTAAGTAAATTCAAATATTTTGTCACTGTGGTGCCAAACGTAGCTGTTGAGACACAACATTTGGCAGAAATGTTCTGAGACATAGGGGTGGCGGAATATATATATACATATATATAATATATATATATATATATATATATATATATATATATATATATATATATATACATATATATATATATATATATATATATATATTACATGTTACGAGCAACACGTTACGTGTTACATTTTACTTGTTACATGATAGGTGTTACATATGACATCAAACCTGTTACGGGATATACGTTACATGTTACATGTTATATGTTATATGTTACATGTTACTTGTTACATGTTACATGTTACATGTAACACGTAACATGCAACATGTAACATGTAACAAGTAACATGTAATATGTAACATGTAACGTAACCGAAATATATATCACTTATATATCACTTAACAGTAACACGAGACATGTAATGCGTAACACTTAACACGTTACATTGCCTTTTGGCTTCAAGGGGTCAGAAAACGTACACATTCATACATACACACAATACTTACATACATGCATACATACATACATACATACATACATACATACATACATACATACATACATACATACATACATACATACATACATGCATACATACATACATACATACATACATACATACATACATACATACATACATACATACATACATACATACATACCTGCATACATACATACATACATACATACATACATGCATACATACATACATACATACTTACTTACTTACATACATACGTGTACATATATTTCGTGACCGGGCTATCCGGGACATTTTCGTAGATTAGATATATATATATGTATATATATAATATATATATATATATATATATATATATATATATATACGTACACATTCACACATACACACAATGCATACATGCATACATACATACATACATACATACATGCATACATATATACATACTTACATACATACATACGTACATACATACATACATACATACATACATACATACATACATACATACATACATACATACATACATACATACATACATACATACATACATACATACATACATACATACATACATACATACATACATACATACATACATACATACATACATACATACATACATACATACATACATACATACATACATACATACATGCATACTTACTTACATACATACGTGTACATATATTTCGTGACCGGGCTAATAACACGGAGACATCCGGGACATTTTCGTAGATTAGACAACATCGTAACTACATTAGTTTGAATACGATCGGGAGGGTCGCGGAACAAACGTGTGTAAACCATATTAAATGTTAGCAAAATATGCCTTTATCAAAACGTTAATCATCATAGTGTACAGGTATACGATAGGTCGCACCATACGAATACACGTCCAATCTAATTAAGGGTTCGTGGTGAGCTGGTTGTTTTCCTACTTAGCGGGTATTCGAACAGCCAAGGAGAGCTGCTTGAAGAAACACGTGAATAGTAGCAATTACATGGACTGCCCGCTGTTTGTTTTGTCATATTACTGGTCTCTCGGAAGTTTGTTTCGTCACGACGCAGTTCTGCCCGCGGCGTTTGAACACATTAGTTGTCATCACCGCTGTTTTCTCACAAAATAATATATGTCTTGTTTTGTCACCTTACATATACATCTTTACGTTTGTCTAGTAGAATTGCTTGATATGGTTGATATTTTTCACAGTACTGTGGCCGAGAAGACACACTCAGCGACACAGAGTGGCAGTTGTGTCTCAAATCTCTGCGGAGTATCAAGGTCTCGGGGGTGGGATAATATTCAGACACGAAAGTGTCGACAAACATCGTACTAAAACATATACATAACACATTCGTTAAGAAACCATTTCTTCATCTGGGTTTCACACTAGGATTGAACCAGCAAATCCCACGCCTGTGGGCATTCGATACCCTGACATTATAGCATGGAGAGGGAACACTTGTGAGATCATCGATACCAGGATTTGGGCCGACAATTTCGTTATCAGTGAAGCCCATAGTTGCAAAGTAGCATATTACACCAACGCGCCATTAATAAATGGTATGAGAATGTTTAACTCAAAATCCTGACCTGCTGGGATAATATGACTTCCGATCTGGAACCAGCATATTGGATGTAATCTAAATTGATTCCGCTAGCAAAAGTTGTGGTATTACGAAATCGACGAAATCGACGAAATCGACGAAATCGACGAAATCGACGAAATCGACGAAATCGACGAAATCGACGAAATCGACGAAATCGACGAAATCGACGAAATCGACGAAATCGACGAAATCGACGAAATCGACGAAATCGACGAAATCGACGAAATCGACGAAATCGACGAAATCGACGAAATCGACGAAATCGACGAAATCGACGAAATCGACGAAATCGACGAAATCGACGAAATCGACGAAATCGACGAAATCGACGAAATCGACGAAATCGACGAAATCGACGAAATCGACGAAATCGACGAAATCGACGAAATCGACGAAATCGACGAAATCGACGAAATCGACGAAATCGACGAAATCGACGAAATCGACGAAATCGACGAAATCGACGAAATCGACGAAATCGACGAAATCGACGAAATCGACGAAATCGACGAAATCGACGAAATCGACGAAATCGACGAAATCGACGAAATCGACGAAATCGACGAAATCGACGAAATCGACGAAATCGACGAAATCGACGAAATCGACGAAATCGACGAAATCGACGAAATCGACGAAATCGACGAAATCGACGAAATCGACGAAATCGACGAAACCAACATGAAATCCACATGAAATCCACATGAAATCCACATGAAATCCACATGAAATCCACATGAAATCCACGAAAACGACTAAGTCCTACGAGAAATCTGTACGTTATTACATTATCAGGCGAAAGTTATTACATTATCAGGCAAGAGAAGTTTATTACATTATCGGTTGAAAATTATTACATTATCGGTTAGCAAGTTTATTACATTATCGGTTGATGTTATTACATTATGAGGCGGTTATTACATTATCGATTGATTTTATTACATTATCGGGCAGTTATTACATTACCGGGCGATTATTACATTATCGGTTGTAACAGTCATGTCATGAACGAAAGAAGAACTGTCTCATAGGTGGAACTTCCTTATCTTTATTAGCAATAACTATGTGTTTTCTTACCAAAAGTAAAGCAATTAAAAATATTGATAGCGAAAAAGCCAAAACACATTATATATAGAATGGCAAGATCACCACCTATGTTGGGTAGATTGTATAATAAAAATGAGCTTACCCAAAGGTTGAGCGGTTAGCTGAAAAAACAAAAATAAATATGGTAATATGCTGTATAATATATTGTGTAGTAACTGAATATTACACATATTACATAATGAATATGATTATTAAGCACGCAGTATCATATCAATTGATATATATATATATATATATATATATATATATATATATATATATATATATATATATATATATAAATTCCATCCAAAGCTCATCTAAATCCAGTCTGATATAACATGGCGTGCTAAAAACAATTAAAGTTGCAACCATATGTCTATAATTTTTGGTTCAATATTTTATATTTGTAAATTTGTAAAAACAGTAGTTAATAAAACATGTATTTATTCGAAATTATACCGACATGATTTTTGTACAACTTGTTATGAGGAACTACCTGTCTTGTAATTTCCATACTTCGTTCGACAAATGGTCTCTTTATCGCAATAAGCTAGGCCCTAAATTTCGGGCGATAACATGAATGTGTCTACACACTTTAGGTCCTATACTTGTTGTAACTTCAAATAACGACAAGAACTCATGAGTATACAAATAATTATGTTTACATGTGCGG
>OZ024858.1:41372365-41392365 GCA_964017155.1 Oasisia sp. SBJ-2009
TGCTTAGTTGTGTTCGTAAACAGCGACGCTTGAGCGGAGTAGACGTCGAACTATGTATATCGATAACTGAGCGAAACAGCAATTAATATGATGTTCATGTGGTGTTTAAATGTGTGTGTTTGTTTACAAAGTGCGGACTAATGTACGGTAATGGAGGTTTTTAATGCAAGCTTCCAGGTTATGTTGTCAGACTGCGGTGTTTTCGGTAATATCACCAAAATATCACCTATCGGAGGAAAGACTCCATCATAATGTTTAGGCGACAAAACACGGCAACTGTTGTATTCAATGTTATCCTTACTGTTAGTGTTAATAGTCCAGGACCTGCCCTATAGGCCCGTAGACATTTCGTACTTAAGAAAGTTTGACTGTTGAATTGAGTAATATACTCAAATTCTACTTGGTGGAAATATCAAAAGCTGGGCATAACGTGGCTGCCACGTTCAATATCCCCATATCTTAATAAATACGGCATGCAGAGCAATACTTATAGTAAGCGATTGTATGCTTTAGGGGAGCCCGATTTCAAGTATACAATTACATGGCTCCTCTGGCATTTATTTCTGCCTTTTTAAAATTTGGCGGTCGTCAATACAAATGTCCCCATATGTCACATATTACGTCAGCTAGAGCAATTTTATTGACGTTGTTGGACAGCTTGGTGGATAGCGATATCAAATATGTTATTTGACGCCTTCAATAACATAACAATTCGCGCCATTTATAAAGATGGCGTCTTTTAAAAACTCATTATGTCCGTATTTAAGAAATATGGTATTTATATCCATCTATCACCACATCTTAAGTGCTTCATGTCGTCGAAGAGTGTAGCTGGTGTACAGTGGAGACCTGTTTGACCCACTGTTGACTTTAGTTATAAGTTTGATACGAGTTCAACGCCGTATATGATATGTTACCTATTATCGCTCAGTATACACGAGATCACATGGCAAGAACATTAATCGATATGTCACCTGTACTTAACCAAATGCCAATATAAGTATGCATTTCATGTATGTTTGAAAAGTGTCATCACCAGAACACATTACAGATGGAAAGATGCATGTGAAAAACATGTTTATATTTTAAAGCCTGCGTCACTCAGGCCAGGGCTACCATCGATCTATATAGATTATCAGGTACTGAGCAGACAAATGATGTTTTAAAACGTGTGGTAATTGCCTACCAGATTTTTGCCCACAGTCATAACTATCCCAAGCCAGTTTTTCCAACAGGCTAACGCTGGCATTGCTGTTTCTTGTCAATGAAACTACCCATCAAAATATAATTATAATACATTATTGATTCCATAAAATGTGAATTAAGAAACCAGTATATTCTGTCAACAAAAATAAGAAATTATAATTAAAATGATATTTGTTAAGGAAGCAACAACTAAACCATTTGTGTATGTACCTTGGTATAACAATGCACGGGACAGAAATGCTAGCCTTTGCCACGCATTCAATAGTTGTATTGAACCAATACAGCACCAGTAATATACTCTTATATTATACATGACAACAGTATAATGGTTTTACTTTAATCCGTGGTCGCTCCTTACTACTACGATGTCAGCCCGTTATAGCTACGATTTCGCAATTGAGTGAATGCGCAACTGCAATTGCAATTTTATCAAGGGAGTCGTGGTGTGTGATGTGGCGTGTTACCAAGCCAGATTTTCGTAATCGTTGTTGCAAGGAGGGGTTCCTGTGCAACAGTTAGAACGGTGATATGACTTCATAAAAATCACCGTGTTTTCTGTTCGGCTCACAATATGTGTAGCCGTTCACGAGGAAGTTAAGACAGGCGGACCATGCATGATTGGAAACGGATTTAAACGTCGCGGTTGTTGTTTCTGAGTAATGTATTATGGCGAGCAAGAAACATCAGAGGGGATTGCTTTGAGAACTTTACAACAAAACACTAAGATTCTCGGACACCGTCGAACCAGGAAATTTATATTCGGTATAGGATAGTAAGTTTATAGTTAAACCCTGCTAACATTAATTTCCGAAATCCACAACTGACACGTTCAAAGGTGAAAGGATCAATGTGCTTTATTGCCAACAGTTACGTGAAGCTATAATATATTTGATAATATGATCGGTTACTGCAGCTCAATTATATCAATTGTATCATCATTGTTACACACACCCGCACGCGCACACGCACGCACGCACGCGCACACACACACACACACATATATATATATATATATATATATATATATATATATATATATATATATATATATATATATATATTCTATGATATGATATGACATGTGTACTGTGTACACTGCCTGCTTCCGCACCTCTCTAAAATCTAAGCAACTCCGACCGTTGGGAGCTAGATCCAGTGGGTTAGAGATTTTTAATCCACGACAGGTTACCCATTTCCCTCCTCTGTGGGATTCTTTACTGCCCTTGACATAGACATCAACAGACGGAACCAACGTATTTTCATTTATTTTCCAACCGTCGCCGGCAGCGTGAGGTGAATGAAATTGCCTAAATATCAAGCTGGTGGCAGGTGGAGTTGAGTCACCGTTCAGCCGTCCCCTCCACAGATACCAGTTACAAGCAACATACCTTGTAAAGGTTATACCCGGCGCTCAACCGCGAGACTTACACTTACCGCAAAACACATATGATATACACCAAGTTGAAATAGGGTTACTTACTAAAGTAATCATACATATGCAATACGTCTAGTAGCATACATTACGTTAGCAGAACTAAAATACACTCTCCTGGAATAACATGTTGGGTGATGTGCTTATAATATACATGGATATGTTTGGTGCTCTACGTACAATAATTATTATGTGACCACATGACGATAATTTCATTCATCCACTTTTATTTAAGTTAGTATCGAGCTGATTTAAAACAGGCAGCATGAAATATATATATATATATATATATATATATATATATATATATATATATATAAATTATTTTTGAGATTAACAACGCACATGTGTTAAAGTCTGATGTTGGGAGAGAGAACAACTGTGTTGTAATTTCAGAGAAATTCATTGAGAGGAACATACCTCTCAACGCATCAAATGTTTACCGCACAGTGATACATTTAAGAAATTGTCCATTTGACAGTCACGTGTGTTCAATTGTGAGCCTATAAATGTTCTATCCTAGGAACGTTTTGGTTGATTTGGACTCATCAGGTCCTAGAACGAATGCAGCTTGACTGCCCAAGCGGCAACTACAACCAGCTCAGTTAATCTGAATAGGTCGTAAACTTGCTAAGGGCGTGCATGCCATGTTACTGCACACGCTGTGGTCCAATGCACCATGCACTCGAATCTCCTCCCATTACATCCAACATACCGGTACGACAAACACGTCTATGTCGTCTTCGCTAAGTCACCGATCATGATTTTGCCAGAGCTGGCCGCACCAATGATATAGAAGATCATGGTGAACACATTACCAGAATGCTTCATCATCACGAGTCTCCATCAACATGATCTCTCCCTATTACATATAATTCTAAGATACGTCGTTCTAAAATATTTGTTAAAGATCTGACCAGTGGCCATCTTGGATTTATGCAAATTACCACATATGCTTGGGCAGTCAAGCTGAATTTGCTCTAGGATCTGATTAATCCAAATCAACCAAAACTATTCATAGGACATTTATTTGTTCACTAGTGAACACAAGTGACTGTCAAATTGACAAATTCTTAAAAGTATCACTATGCGATTTTGGGTGCGCTGAGAGGGTTGTTTCTCTCAATGGATTTCTCAGAAATGTTAGAACATTTATTTTATTACCAAACTTCATCTTCTTAGGCAGTATGCGTTGTTGATTTCAATTTTTTTGGCCACCCTAATATATATAGATGCCGTTAATAAGAACCATGGATGCGTGAATATATAATGTATAGTTGTTCCGACCCTTGTCATTAACGTCAAGTTTAGTGTGTATGACAGATCGTACGTTCAGTGTAACATAAAGTAATTACATGCAAACGCACGTAAACACGGACACACGCACACATACACGCACACACATTTACTGCCCACGAGGAAACCATGGTGTCTTGTCCAATATCATTAAGCTATGTTTCCATCCTTCGGAACGATGAATGACATCCGAGGCATCAGTAAAACCAACTAGGAAAATGTGATTACTGCAGAACCCTTCTTCTTCTTCTTCTTCTCCGTTCGACGGACCCGTGTGGTCTACGGGCCAGTACAGTCTCTTCTGTTAATGGCGGCTTCGTCGAGACTTTCGTATTCGTGGTCTGGTTCATCAACAGCCGGAACATACGGTTCGCTGCTTGGTTCGAAGGCTTTCTGAAATCTCGGGGGAAATTGTCTTCCGACACTTGAGTCCGGTGGCGCCCTCCTCCTGAAAGCGCACACACCGAACGGCGAGTTGGACATCATCCATGTATGCATATAATAGTAACAACAAATGGTTATTTAATCAGAGTAGGTAAGGTAGGATTCGTAACCAAAATGCAGATGTATACTTGCAACGCAATATCGTCATACATGTTATGTTTAATGGAATATTATTATAGTCTTCCCAATCTACTTTGTCTAATGTTCGTACCTGGCGCAGTAGCAGACGACCAGTAGAATGACACCGAGAAGGAGCACTACCAAGCCACCTGCACCACCTCCGGTGAAGTACAGAGAGTTCGAAGAACCACCCGTTGTTGCTTCCTTGGCTGGACCTTTGGTAAACAAATGTTTTGCTATAACTATAACTAATAAATAAATAAATAAACTATTTAGTTAATGAAATAAATGCAATACTAATAAATAATAATAAACCTATATATTCAATACAATGTTATATATATATATATATATATATATATATATATATATATATATATATATATATATGTATATAATAATAATAAACCTATATATTCAATACAATGTTATATACATATATATATATATATATATATATATATATATATATATATATATATATATATATATATATATATATATATATATATATATATATATATATATATATATATATATATGTATATACATATATATATATATATATATATATATATATATATTTCCTAATTTCCCTTCGAACATTAATTTTTGCAGTATATGTACTTTGCTTCTTTCTGACAACTAATTTATGACAAAAATATACGCCAAATATTATTCTAACATACAATTACATATAGCAATAGTGTTAGTGTGAGTGTTTGAACAGACACGTAACTTTACCTGCTTTGCTGTTACTGCAACGGACACCTTCATATCCATCAGCACAGTTGCACACGGGACTTTCCGGAATATCTTTGTTACACGTTCCGCCATTCAGACAGAAACCTCTGTTACATTTGTCTACAAATCAATAAGTATACGCATTAGTTTTAGTAGTTACGAGGCATTTGCATTTGGACAGAGGCTGCCTTGGAATGACATCTGTAAAAAGGTCCATAGGATTACAATATTTCCAAGTGTATGTGTACCACAAGTGACTTGATATAAAAAACAAAAGAAGAGAACTTGGGGACACGCTTAGATAAGTGAAAGATGTTACGCTAACTGTGAAGTGAAATGTAATTATATATTTATCTTCGAATACGTGATGCACCTAACGAATAATGTATATATATATGTACATATATATATATATATATATATATATATATATATATATATATATATATATATATATATATATATATATATTATAATATATGAAGTATTTTAATTGCAAACTCATATGTCTCTAAATTTATTCAAAAGTGGGCATTCGTCAGATGTTAGATACGCTAGATGAGTAGCCACTGAGTGATTCAGCATGTGCATGTGGTTACATTTTATACAGCGCTTATATATATATATATATATATATATATATATATATATATATATATATATATATATATATATATATATATGATGTTCATACTGATGTGTTATTGCAGCTGAAATCTTGAGTCAAAGTGATGTAGTCTATTTTCTATTTCCATCTAAAGTCACTGGGAATGCAGTATTTAGTGATCACAGCATCTGAGGGCTGTATAACTGAAATGACTAAAATTAATAGTCACTGAATCCAAGTACAAAACTAGGCAATTAAAAAGGTGCTTCTTTCTAAAAGACAAACATACCTCAACAAAGTCCTTGTTGTCTCCCATCACAAAGTCCTCAAACGTTAGCCGCATGCTCCTACCACTGGGCTCTGTGATGTTCCACCTGCAGATCTGGTAGTTTGGATAGTTGGCAATACCATAGCCTGGTGACATCACTATTCCATCTACTGTCGTGATGACTCCTCCACATCCTGAAACGAGTCTCAATAGTAAGCACACATTGTCATGACAGCAAATACATTTTCATACTGGTGTTTTCAAAAAAGCAAGTAAAGGCCTTGAATTTGGAGACTAAACATGGAGGCAATGTCAATTTGTATAGCTTTTTGATGAGCACCATCGGCATATAGAAGGCAGACAATGCTGACCATGAAACACCGTTTACTCTCCAGTACATTGTAACAAATTGCTGCATAGCCACAGCCAAATTCAAAGATTGCAAGTAATGTCAAAAGTCGTCTACATCTTTGCTATCAATTTTAGAATTATCATTTCCAAAATTATCATAATATATCAATTAAGTATTTTTGTAGTGTTGATTTTTAAACACTTAACGCATAATGAGCATGTAAAACGGCCAAGAGGCCCTGAAATCGTTTGGAACGGCGTTGACTGGTGTGAAAACTATGGATTTCCCAATGATGACAATACACTGACGTCATTCAATGTTAACTAGCCAATAGGAATCCATACAACTACAGCGCAGTTTCCGCACGAAGTGCATACTACGACTAGAATCATATTCCAGCTCTCCCGTTCACAGGTGTGTATACATGTCTGGTAATCCTAAATAGCTAAATGTTATAATAATAATAAGGCTGACTATATATAATGGGTTAAAGGGAATCAAAAAGGAAAAGTGACACGCTATGCACTTGAAAGAGTTACGATTGTCGTAAAATAGTTCAGATGAGCTAATGTTATCAACTTCTCATGATAACCGACGTTAAATAAAGCTTCTTGTATCTTGTAAACCAACCATTTCGAACGGTAATACAAAATTAACGTCAGTGGTTTACTGGTAATATAATTTCAAAGTGGAACATTTTACTGAAATCACACGCTGCAAGGAGGCTTCCATCAACGCGCTGATGCGTCCGGCGTGACCAATCAGCGGAGCAGAAGTCACATGTCCGATGACGTATCCGGTGTTTTCCAGCTCACAATAGCAGGTTTGCAAGTTTGTTGGTTATTATGCAATATTATTTGTTTTACTTGATCCTACTTTGAATGGTATCACGTTAAACAAAAATAAGGAAATATTACTTGACAATAAGGCTGAAACACAGCCGAATAGCAGGAACAAGCCGGATCGGGGATAAATTCGGATGAACAATAACATAGGGTGGCCTAATATAGCACTTAGCAATCACTCGCTAAATCAGTTTAAAACAATACTGCCTTTCGTAGTTCTTTCTTTCAGGTTGAATTCTCGGAAACAGCCAACATCACAGATGTGCAAAGGCAATCGTGACGTCACAGACTCTCTTCAAAGGCGCATCTCGTGAAATTCGACTGACGATGTGTTTAAAAAATGTTTTATTCCTAACCAGTGACATTAAAAATGTGATTACCACTAAAATCGGTTGGTTTCTATGAACTATATGACGTGTATAGCATGTAACATTTCCCCTTTGGTTCTCATTAATGTGGAAACTACTGACAACTTTTCAGTGCAACATGGATATAATGCGTTGTTGACATATGCATCAGCTATCACTAACAACAGATCAGTCACAGGTCAGATGGAGTGCACCAACAGTAGACAGACGGAACCAGAGGCCACAGCGTTAGCGAATACACAATAATAACAACGGAATATACAAATCGACGGATGCACAAGTCATACTAGGTAGTGGCAAGCAAGTGAACATTCAGCTTTTGCGGGAGGCCTGGTTCAGTCCTTAGAAAGATAGTCGAATATAAATATCTTGCATATCACCTCTTTACTCAAAGATATGTGTATCCAAAATTAGAGAAAAAGTTAGTTCACAGTTTTTGGAAGAAATAGGCAAACTGAATATGTACCCATTTCTGAGCCCTTATGGCCTCAGGGTACCTTGTGGCAGGATCATATTATAATATATATTATGTCTTTGCCAAATTATAAAAATAGATTCTGAACAGTTTCCGAGATATGGGAGCTAACAGTGGACGGCTTACGCAGAGTTATACCATATGTCCGTTGGACTATTCTTATATAAGCTCATTTCTACAAATATACGCTGTATTTAGCTCATTATATTCACCTTCCATGTATGAACACTTGAAGCCTTTGCCATTGAACTGCTGCTGGGAATGAAGATACAGTCTCACTGCGTTCGAAGTGGAGATGACAATACTAGTGCGAATGGCAGAACCCTCAAACTTTGCCAACAAAGGAGCAGCAGCTTTGTCACCATCACGAATCTCCAAGAAACCTCCCTCACCAAGGTCCAAGTCTTCCATCTATGACAGAAAACATACAGGCATAGAACATGAACTTTCACTATTTTACTTCTTTTTATAGTTGTAAAAATAAACATATCTGTTAGATAGATAAAATGTAGGAGTATAACTGATGTTTTTATGTTTTCAGAATTAACTGCTAGTTGAAACATCTATGGGTCACATGGACATATATATGGGTCCATGAGACCAAGTCAGTAATATATATTAGGTATATGCGTCAGAAGTGAATATTTAATGTAATGATTGCTGAGGTATAATCATCTCTTTCTATGTTCATTTGTTTCCTTGGATCATTGGCTCTGATGTACCAACTATTACAGCAATCTATGAAAAACATACAGGTTAGTTTTTCACAATTAACGATCACTGTGGCCTTACACTGGATTTACTTAGAAATTAATATAGGCTGCATGCAATGGCATAATGGTTCCATCGTGGGTCAGTGTATATAACGCACAATAAATGTATGAACAGTTTGTTTCTCAAAACAATTATCAACACACAATGTGGTCAACATTACTTTGACGCCCTAAAAGAACGGTTTTACCTTCACAGTGATGACCTTTCGTAACCCCTCAGCCTTGATGACCCATACTTCTCGCAGGCCGGGCAGCACCATATTAGGGTATGAGGGTGATTGGATGAACTGTTTAGTTCCAGAAGCGATCAGATCAAGACGCCCTCCATTCTCTACGGTTGATTCTGGGAAGCATTGGCAATTGATAACTTAACTTTTTATGTAAAACAGATAATATAACATTGTACAGATTTCCCATCAGGGTAATTTATAGTCATACAAGAACCCACCAGGTGGAAGAATTCCACAACAGGCATGATTTGTGAAGTGGTATTGTTGTATACAATAAGCCTGTGGGTTTATTGCAGCCGGTGGCACTGCCATAACTTGTTTACGGAACACTTTTACGATTATGAAATATTGTTATCACACTAACAACATTAACTCTAACATGTGCTTCAAGCAAACTATATGAAGTTCGAAAATTATCTTAAAAGTTGGTATGCAGATTATACATAGTAATATAGGATTTCTGCGCGCAGGTTGGCGTGCATATTATACATTGGGCGCACATTATACAGTGAAACGCATGGTACCAAAAAGAAACACGGTTAAAACATTCAACTAAAACACTGTACTACAAAAATGACACAAAATCTCAACAACTGCACTACACTTACGTGCTTTCCAATCAGCTGAAAAACTACCCGTCTGCTTTTCTCTGTCACTGGTAAATTTTACAAACATGTAGTTGTTTGGGCAGTAGAATACAGGTATCATGTTGAGGTCTTCAGAGCCAGATAAACGTGCGACCATCTTGGCTGTTGTTTCTGTCTTTCCGCCAACCCAAACTTGCGGAGTTGGGTTCGTATGGAGAAGCAGATTGAATGGCACCAGGTGTCGTCTTCATGTATGTACATTTGTCAGCTGACAAAACAAACAGAAAGCATTTCTCTAATGTTTTCAGTTCCTCAATGATGAAAAGGGATATTTTCGTTTAGGAATAATAACGATATATTTCAGGTAATGGCTGCTGTGACCTAGGCATTATCAATGGGTTATATTCTTAAATGGGTCATTGTCAAATGGTACATTCCCAATCAATATGTTTATCATTGTTGCAGTTGTTGAAGACTATTGTGCCAGTAATGTTAAGATGAATACCAGAAATGTTCAGCTATACAAAGTAAGAATAACTATAAATAGATAGATGTGTGTATTTACGTAATAATGTACAACATGTAATATAGACATGTAATACAAATGAACTGTACATATAAATATATAGTGTATACAGCCTATCATAGGAGCCAACACAGGGCTTCGTCATTGTCTACTTACATAAATCGTTAATTGTTATAATCCGTTAACACAACATTTGTTCTCTGATATTTACGTGTATATGTATATTTATGTTGTGTGTTTTATCTACCTTATTACTTTATAACTTATTTATATATTCTTACGTATTTGTGTAAATGGAGATATGGTAAATATGAACATGCACAGAAGTGTTCATGTCTTAATAAAGTTATATTTATTATTTGTTATTACTACATGTGTATTTTTTGGCAATTCAAATAAACCAACTATATATATATATATATATATATATATATATATGTATATATATATTACAACTTTAAACTGAATACATTATTAAAACAAAATTGCATTATTGATGATGCATTTCATTTATTTAACTTACGTTCTTACACAAAGCATGGTAGAGCAGAAACTTACAACAGTCGAGTTCATCAGAGAAGTCCCCACAGTCGTCCTTTCCATCACAAACTGTGTTCTTCTTGACACACTTTCCATTGGTACAGTGGAAGAACCCTGAAGACAGTTTTAATTTCCACTTTATCTTACAAAGGAAATCAATCGTCACCATTTGATGTTAATGCTATGCAAAGCATGCACACTCAAATTTGCCTCAGAACCTGAAAAACATTGTATCAAAAACATCAATATATAGATGCATGATGTCATATATACAACATATATATCACGTTTATGAACAAAACATTAATACCCAGACATCTTCAACAAAGCACAGAAATGATGGTGCAAGTCTCCAAACACACAGGGGGAGGTCCATAAAGGGCATTTTAGGAAGGGGTACAGACACCTCCAACTGTGTTCATATTTTCTTCTGGGCAGTACATAATGGTGCACATTCAAAAGTTTACAGACAAATTCCAAAGGTCTAGACGGGACAACTTGCCCCCATGCCCCTTCAATCTGCCTGTGGTGCACTGACCTTGTAGACAGGCTGGGGCACGGCAGACATAGGACAAAGCTTCTTGACAGGAATCGAGTGACCACGCATATTTGTAGTATTGTTTCTCATCAATGCTGACATATGTGCAGCTTTCGTCATCTCCCTTTGGCTGACCAGCACTCCAGTAGCCGTAGGAGTGGTCATGTTTGCCTGCAATATACATGTTATTATAATATGTTGTTGTTAAAAACCACATATTTAGGAATTTATAATACCATATTTGTTTTATTAAACACACAATGTGCTTGAAATTATTTGAAATGCTGTGATACATCACAAACTTTGTACTCATTTATGTACACTACATTGTGTTGTTTCATATGAATATGTCATCATTGTACAACAGGTGGCACTACTGTTGTTTCATGCCATCATTTCATGCCCAATGCATTTCACATGGGCACCATAAAAGCCACCTGTTGAAAATTTAACCCACCATTCGTAGCTGTCATGTGTCTAAAAATGACTGCTTATAATATAGGTGAACAGGCTAACTGTCATGTTTTATGAAATACCTCAACATGAATTCGGTCTGGGAATGTGCATGTATACATAACTTTGAAAGTTTATCAACAAACTTACATGATCAAAATGATACATGGACACAAAAAATGTGTGAATGCAATTGGACTGTTGTTATTTATTCATTGGTTAAGAATGTCAGAAATCATTGTTCTGATCATCTGTATTTGGCTTGAGCTGATAATAAAATTAGGATGTATCCTAATTAGGCATGTAGGCATTACAGGTACAACATCTACTTGCCCAGCTTAGGCTGTGACACACCCACACTGACTGATGTCACTATGTCAGAAATGTTGAAAGGATAGTGCATATAGTAGTTGCCCTTAGTAACAAAAATGTCAACTTACTCAAAGTTTACTAGTAGCTCCAATGCCTCACCCAAATGTATAGATTTAACAAGATTGCCACCTAGAGAATCAACTCTAGATGGCAGGTGGACAAGGAAGCCGTTTGGCTTATCGAGAGTCCAACCTATCTATCTAAGTATACCCTGCCCGTCTTAGGTATATGTCAATTTTATTTTTAAACATATTAACACTTCTAGCACCTACACAATCAGCTGATAATTTGTTCCATTCGTTTACTATTCTTTGGGAAAATGAAAATTTTCTAATATCTAGTCTACACTGCTTCTTTGCTAATGCAACTCCATGTCCTCTAGTCCTTCTCTCTTCCTTGACCGTGAAAAAAATATTTCTGTCAATATTTTCATACCCATTCAATATTTTAAAAACCTCAATCTGATCTCCTCTCAATCTTCTGGTTTCTAGTGTTGTTAGACCACATTCTTTTAGACGCATTTCATAACTAATATTCCTGAGTTTTGGTATCATTTTTGTTGCTCTCCTTTGTACTCTTTCTAGCATATCAATATCCTTCTTGCGATATGGCCTCCATGCTTGTATACAATATTCTAAATGAGGCCTAACTATTGTTTTATAAAGCGGTATTATTAGTTCTTTTTCTTTGTATACTATATTTCGCCTAATTAATCCAAGAATTTGGTTTGCCTTCGCTGCTGCAATTCCACACTGCTCTGATACCTTCATGTCAGCACTAATGGTTAAACCTAAGTCCTTTTCCTTTACAGTAGTATTTAGTACAGTACCACCCATTGTATATTGTGCATTTTCATTCCCATGTCCTGTGTGGAGGCACTTACACTTTCCAAAGTTAAACAGCATTTGCCATTTCTCAGACCATTCTATCAACTTATTTAGATCATCTTGTAAATGCTGTCTATCTGCATCACTTTTTATTTTCCTAAACACTTTTGTGTCGTCCGCAAACTTCAACACCTTGCTTGTTATGTCATCATCCAAATCATTGATATATATTAAGAATAAAATAGGTCCCAATACTGATCCTTGCGGTACTCCACTCAAAACAGATTTCCAATTTGAAACCTCCCCATCAACTACTACTCTTTGTCTTCTATCAATAAGCCATTTTTCTATCCAGTTAATCATACTATTTCCTATGCCATGGGCCTTTAGTTTAAGTAGTAATCTTTGGTGTGGCACTTTGTCAAAGGCTTTTTTAAAATCTAAGTAGATTATATCTACTGGTGATCCCTCATCTACCCACTTTGTGACATCTTCCAAAAAACATAACATATTTGTTAAGCATGACCTCGCTTTTAAAAACCCATGTTGAGATGTGTTTATCAATTTATTTTTAACAAGAAAATCCACCAAGTGATCTTTAATTAGTCTTTCTAATAGTTTACAAATCACCGATGTTAAACTCACTGGTCTATAGTTCTCTGACTTGCTTCTTGATCCTTTTTTAAATAATGGTATGATGTTTGCTTCTTTCCATTCTACCGGAACCACTCCTTCCTCTAATGCCAAATTGAACACTGTTGCAAGTGGTATGCTAATTTGTTCTACAATTTCCAGTAGTAATTTGGGAGGAATCCCATCCACTCCTGGTGATTTATTATCCTTCATATCTCTTATTTTCATAGCTACCATTTTTGGGGTTACAGTTAGTTGTCCTAAATAGTCACACTCTCTCCCTTCGAACTTAGTCTCTAGTACTGGTAATGTACTAATATCTTCCCTGGTAAACACCGAACTAAAGTATTCATTTAGGTTTTCTGCCATTAAGAATCCCTCCGTTATTATGTTTCCATCACTACCTTCTAGTGGCCCGACCTTATCTTGAACTTTCTGTTTACTTCGAACATACGCATAAAAACTCTTGCTGTCATGTTTTATGTTGAAAGCTATTTTTTGTTCATAGCTTCTCTTCGAATTTCTAATTTCAGCTGTAGCTTGATTAAGTGCTTCTTTATAAATGGCATAGTCTTCGTCACTTCCAGTATGTCTATATGTCTTCCACATCATTTGCTTGTACTTGATTTTTCTAATGGCTTCCTTCGATAAGTGTTTCTTCTTTGACCTTTTCCCCTGTTTTTTCAAGGGGACAAATTTGTCAACGACGCAGTCAATTTCCCTCTTTAAGATATTCCAGCATTCTGTTGCTGTCTTATTCTTCAGTGTGTTATTCCAGTCTATCTTCGCTAAATATTCCCTCATGTCCTTATATCTTCCTTTGTGAAAATTTTTCCTGTACCGTATTTTTCTGTTCCGTTCTCCTTTTACTTTGATGATAAAATGTATCTGGTTATGATCACTACATCCCAGTGGCTCACATATATTGACATTATCAACAAATTCCTTCTGTGAGCTCAAAACTATGTCCAACACGTTCTTGTCCCTGGTTGGTTCTAACACATGTTGAAAAAGGAAACTATCTTGTACTAAATTTAAAAACTCTTGATCCTCTCTCCCAGGACTCTGTAGAGATGTCCACTTTATATGCCCATGGTTAAAATCCCCCATAATAATACAGTCCCGTTTACTCACTTCTTTTATAGCGTTGTGCATTTTTTCATTCTCTTCTATGCTTATGTTTGGACTACGATAAACTAACCCAACAGTTAATGTTGAGTTTCCTGTAACTATGTTACACCAGACAGCTTCACATTCTGCTTCTTTTTCTAATTTTATTTCGTAAGCCTGGATGGATTCTTTAATATATAAAATAACTCCGCCTCCCCTTCTTCCTAATCTATCTTTCCTAAACATTACATATCCTGTCATTCCTAATTCGGCATCTGATATATCGGGGGTGGCCCAAGATTCAGTTATACCTATTATGTGAGGGTCAATATCTTCTACCATAATGTTTAGTTCATTTCTTTTGTTTACTATGCTCCTTGCATTTAAACAAACACATTTATAACCAAATTTCGTAGGGCTTTCCAGGCTGTTTTTTGCTGATTTCTTTTTGCTGTCTTTAGCTATGCCTCTAGTATTTGGCTTCTCTGTGTATCCCCCCTGCGAAACTAGTTTAAAAAATTGCAACCTGTTCCTCTGTCCATAGATTGAAGCAGGTTCTCGGAGAACACTGCTGCGCCCTTTCCGCTTAGATGGAGGCCATCTCTCACGTACATATCTTCCTTCCCAACAAAGTATCCCCACAAATCTACAAATCCAACTCCTTCTCCTTCACACATCTGCTCCACCAGAGCATTGATTGCCATCCTCTTACAGTTTCTATAGGTTGCTCCCCTTCCTCCGATTACTGGCAAGATTCCTGAGAGAATGATCTGTTCAACTCTTGTCTTCTTCAGTTTCCCTACCAACTGTCTGTATCTTTGCACTATTCTAGTTGTCCCCTCCCTGTCTGCATTGTTCGTCCCTACATGTACTAATATAGATCCTCCCTGGCCATGCCCCAACACGTTCTCTACCCTATCTGTCACATGCTCAATCCGAGCGCCCGGAAGACAAACAACAACATCTTCTCCTTTGTTTAACGTCTTGTCCGTCTTTCGCAAAATTGAGTCGCCCATAAAAACCCTTTCTGTTCTCAATGCACCCTCGATCACTGCTTCAGAGTAGCTCCTCCGTTTTGCATCTCCCTGGTTGCTGACTTTCCCCCCTGCCGCTTTCTCTGTTGGTCCTTTCTTTCCTGTCTCTTTTCTTCCTGACATCTTCCTTGTTATTGACTTCCGTTTGGTCATATCTACTCTCAGTTCCTTTCTTCCCTTCGTCTTTCCTCCTGTCGTATCTACTTCTATCATCTCTTGTCCCCTTGTCCCCCCCTCCTTCTCTACTGTCACTTTCTCCACTGTCTCCTTCATGCATGGCATGTTTTCTGTTGTTCTTTCTCCATTTGTTTTCCTTGCTATCATCATCCATATATAGGCTTATATAACTGCTTTAAATAGTACATTTTTCTCATAAACCAAGTTAATTTGAAAAAGAACTCACTGAAATAAATGCCAAACTCGAAAACGACATAAGAACGTAAACACTAATGTAAGAACAAGAGCAAGTACAGTGCTTATTTGGAGCATGCAAACCCAAGATGAACTAAACACTGCAACTTGAAAACATAACCCTAAAATTACATTTTACACGTTTGTAAAAGAGTGAGAGTAAACCATGCCACGTATACTTTTAAAAAGACGGCTATCTTCTCTCAGTCTAAGTACACTTACCAATCCAGTACTTCTTGATGCTGGTTTTGTTGGCAACAATTTCCCCCACAATCCGGTTCTCATCAAAAGCAGCAAGTTTCACCAACGCTGCCCCAACCCTGATAGAGACACGTACAACGTATTATTTACAACAAAACCAGCCAGATTAAAAGTTAAATATTACCTGAGTTTTCTATTGTATGATATATTGCACAGGAACATTTGCCTGAATAGTGCATACCATTGACAAGTAAAACACAAACACATGTGGAATCAACAAGAGTCGTGTCAATGATAGTGCTAGAAAAGAGAGCACCCTTGTCAAATTACACATGACAATGTGCTGGTATTAAAACACCAGGATACACTTTGGATTGATAAACAAATAATACTACAAACAAATTAAGACAAACCTGGTTATTTAATGATTTCATTTTGTCCTGTAGGGAATGGGACAATTATTAACAGACTGAAATTGATGAAGTGATGATGTGAAGTAGCAACCTTTTTGCTAATATATAATAAATTAAACAACCTCCTGCGTTACAACAAAACATAAAAACCAACTGGCTGCAGCACACTCTATGGAACGTCTACGGAAGCCACGGATTATGGATGTATACATGTCATGAATCTCTGTACTCACAATGTATGCTCCAGGCAACTAGTACATGGTAACGGGCCAAACCCTGCATAATGTCTGGTGGACTGCTTCTATGTATGTGAGATCACATACGTTTGCCAATAATGGTTTAGACTGGCATCGTCAGTCATACTTATAATAACAAATATGGTATTCAAGCATGTATAGATGCATATGCTAATATTAGGCACTGCATGAAGAAGTCAATGACCGTCAATCAATTCTTTTCATCAAGCGTTTGCTTTACCATAAACCAGTAGGAGAGCAATGACATAGTACAAGAAAGAAACAAAATAAGATAGACGTCTTACCCTTTGCATTGGTTGACTGCATCTTCCCAAATAACCTTTGTTGGAAATACTTTGTAGCAATCTGGTCCATTTAGAAACCATCCTGCAAATGATTAAATAAACATACTCGTCAACAGCTGAAATGTAATTATGATGACAACTAGATTGTCAAAACAAGAAACACATATTATATAGTACCTCTGAGATGCAGTGATTAACAGCTTAGACAAATACATCCTGAGGAACCTAACTAATATGTTCAAATTATTCATGTACAAATGGTGAATGTCTATATTCAAATGATATGTGATCATCGATGTCTACACATCAGTTTTGTTTATTTCATCAATAATATATACATACATATCAGTTTCTTTTCTTCAACCAAATGGCAGTGGCATGCGATGGACATGATTACAAAATGACACGATCTATTATGGACTGTTATTATTGATGTATTATGTATTGTTATTATCATTACTATACGAGACATACAACAGAGCAATACAAGTTGTGTACGCTAAGAGTACTTACCGATACACTTGTATCGATAAGTTTCTGCAAGAACTAGTTTGTGAACATTCTTTTAAAATATGATAATGTTTTTAATCACCCAGCCACGCACGGCTGAAAACGATTATTAGCTACCACATTCATAAACAACGTATGTATGTATGTATATATATATATATATATATATATATATAAATATGTATATATAAAGATCAACATTTATAAATTGATTATAAGCTCAGACACTGTGTGAATCATAGGACCAAGTGAACCACGATAAGCCATACCAAACCAAGAACAGTGACCTCTTTGGCATTTTAAACTAGACTGTCTCCTAGACTGAAATCACAACTGTACCTTAGCCACACACAGAGCAGTAACTTCTTCTGGCATCTTAACACTGCAATTCTTTGATTCTGTCCCACGCACTGATTAAATGTACTCATTCAAATAAAATGTGCTTGTTGAAGTTGCTATCAAGTTTAGTTACTTTAATGACACTAACTTACCCATGATTAGTTGTCTAATGTGGCTACAGTGTGTGTACATTTTATTATGTGCCAAATAATAGAATAGTGCCAAAGACACATAGGGAGACAAATCGGTAGCATTTACTTATCTCAGCAATCGTGTAGTGCCGAATAATATTACAGGCTAGCAAACAGAACAAATGGAAATTGCCACCTGTCAGGTACGACCAGAACTTATGACCTTTGATGCAATCCACACAGTGACTACACTTACGGTTTATGCACGAGGCAGGAATTAGTTTTAACTATCAATGTACCATACAGAGCAGCTGAAAACTAGCGATTCCGACCGATTCACCTAAGCAGACGTTAGCAATCTAATGGTCAAAAACGTTGGGATCAAAGAAGATTATGCAACCTTAGCTACAACAAGGAGCCTCATGATGTTTAACAAGTGATAAATCATTATGTGGATTAGCGCAAGTGAAACAAATGCAAATCTCTAGTAATAATGTCTAAATATAATAAATGTGCAATGCCAAATAAATAAATTTGTAAAGCATGCATAAGATTACATTTTAATCATGTAAATAAGTGTAACCGGACATATACTAGGCACAGAGGAAAAACAAAAAAGATGTGCACTGACAACGCCACTTCGATACACTAAATGTTATATTGGACACATACACTGATTAAGTGTAATAAGTGATTGTATCAAAAACACAAATTGGCATACATCAGATTGTTGAAAGATTGCCACCGTGTTATGCTGATAATTACAATTGACCATAGATGCACTGCATGATGACAAATATCACGAAAAACAACCTACCTGAAGGGCATTCAAATGTTATCTCCGTCTGGAAAACAGAATAATGTTCTATTAAGCCATCATAAATAATTCCTAACTGGATATTTTCACCTCAATAAATTAATGAGCAAGTTTGTTAAGAAATAGAGTTTTAATAATTTAATATACATGTGTATACGTGTGTGTATGCATGAGTGTGCGTACGTATTAACGTGCATGCATGAATGGATGTCTGTATATGGTGTATACAGACATCCATTAGAATCAATGATGTTATAAATAATGAAATGCACTGCAAATAAAGGTCTGCCCAGAGCACTCGAACGCAGTCAACGAGATCGCCGAGATGTTTTCATATGGTGTCAATTCAAAAGTTTATAATGTAAAGCAGAACTACAGCAGAGCAAACAGATTAAGGTTTGAAATGACATAGCCTGCAAATGACAACACGTATGAGATACTTGTAAGTATTCATTTATGACACTAACCTGTAAGGCAGAGGATGATTAGTTCTCAATGGTTCACACTGCAGAATTGAATTGGGGCAAACCTGTACATCATACACCGCCACCTTCATATATTTCTCAGGATGCTTTCTGCCAAATTATGTGTCTCTACAGCTATGTTTGGCCCCACAGTGACAAAATACTTGAATTTACTTCATTTCAAGCCACAAAAGGGGGTTTCTGGCGCCCCCTGAGGCCAAAAGGCCCCGGTTTGGGTGTGGTCATTACGAACTTGTTGTGGTCCAGTGTATCGATTATCAGGAAATACAAGTGAAACATACTTAGCAGAAAACATACTGAGAGCTGGATTTGGCTCCCGGCCTATAGCGAGAATCTTACTAAATCTCAAGCAAGTTAACAATTGACGCAGTC
>OZ024858.1:41397365-41404865 GCA_964017155.1 Oasisia sp. SBJ-2009
ACTCGGATACTGCTGAGAGAGCTGCTATTCGCAGATGGCAGTGCACTGGTTGCACACTCTGATGAAGAGATGCAGAATATAGTGGATGCTTTCTCCAATGCCTCAAAGAAGTTTGTCCTGAAGATTAACATCAAGAAGACCGAGGTGCTGTACCAACCCAACTCTACAAGAACCCGAGAGGAGGATATCATGGTTGATGGAAACAAGTTGAACTCTGTTCTGGAATTCACCTCCCTCGGAAGCACTATATCAAGTGACGGGTGCATTGACGATGAAATACAGAGGAGGATGGCCAAGGCTAGTGCATCTTTCGGCCGACTACGCCAGATACTCTGGAACAACCACCATGTGTCCATGCGGGTTAAAGGCAAGATATACCGTGCAATCGTGCTGTCCACCCTCCTATGCGGAGCCGAGGCCTGGACAGTGTACAGACGACAGGTGAAAAAGCTGCATGCCTTCATGATGCGACATCTGCGATCGATCATGAGGATAACCTGGATGGACAAAGTGACAAACAAGGAAATACTTGAACGGACAGGGCTGCCATCTATGGAAGATCTTCTGATCAGAAAGAATCTCCGATGGACTGGTCACCTCATGAGGATGTCACCAGACAGGCTACCGAAGCAGGTTCTCTACTCCCAACTGTCTTCTGGTCAGAGAAAGAAAGGGCGCCCTACCATCAAGAGAAACCTTGAAGCTGAGAAACATAAAGATCGACTCCTGGACATCACTCTCACAGCAGAGAGATAAATGGAGAGCAACAGTCAAGTGATGGAAGCAGTCTTTGTCGCTTCGCGACCGACAGCATGATGACGATGATGATGTGTGTATATATATATATATATATATATATATATATATATATATATATATATATATATATATATATATATATATATCTGAGGCAAGGTAAAATAGTTTCGCTGATTAACGTCGTATGTGAGAATCACGTTCTGGCGGTACGGCGGTAGTGTTGGTTATTTCCCATATCGAGGTGGTAGTATTGGCTATTTCCCCTGTGGAATGGGTAGTCTTAGTTACTTTCCCTGTCGAGAGGGTAGTTGGAGCTGTTTCCCCTGTCAACGGGTAGTGTTGTCAATTTTCCTTGTCGAGAGGATAGTGTTGGTTTTTGCCCCTGTATGCAGGGGGTAGTGTTGGTTATGTTGTTCCTGTCGAGAGTATAGTGCTGGACTTCTTCAAAACAATATATTTTGTAACAATTAAACAACAATTTTCTTTCAAGTGAGTATACAGCTGCCACTACTTCCCTAGAGACGGGATAGAACGCACGCACCACACCCCAGTGTACAAGCGTGCTGTGTGTGCCTGGCTGGTTGCAGCTGGGATATCCGAAGTAGCCGTTTGCGAGAGACGGTGTGTTATTAGAGGTACATATTAGGTGTGTGTTTATCATTGGAAATATATTGTGATAGTATTTCTGTGTTGCGAGAAAATCCCAGTATATATTGCATTTCTAACAAGTACGGATCATTGGTGCTATGAGTCCTTATGCATGAGCAAGCCTCAGTGAGGTGTTTATGTACATTTTCACGGTGGAGGTCGGGAGCCTTTAGGTTTCGGTGAGCCTCGTTCAAGTAAAAACGCACACATTGTACAGTTCAGTCCACCACTTGGCTTAGAATCAATATAAGAGTTAATTCCGGAGAATTCATTAAGATACGCCTGAGGCATGACCTCTCAGAAATTTATAGTTTTCCCGGCGCTATGTTTGCATTAGCCTGTACAACCCCCAAACCATTTTAATGTGCTCGGGCAATCTCATCAGCGTACAATTTGAGTTAGAAAATGTCCTTCGGAATTTATGAACGTCGATGTCCCACGTCAGCACGACGAATCTTCAACACCACACCTCTTCTCCCCTGGACGAGACAATAGCCCGACAGTTGACGGGTGTTATCAAGTTGATAGCGGACGGCGAAGAGATAATGGCGGGGGGCATGTAGCGAAGTATCCATACTTCGCTGCAATACTAACTCAAGTCAAGTAAACGGCATGCTACGAACTGCAATTTTAATACAATGAAGTAGTTTCACTTGTAACGCAACTATTTTATATAAAGTAGCAATAGTGTTTAGCATGTTGTTTTCGTTAATTTGTTAATTTCGCGAAACACGTTCGTCTAAATATTTCCGTGTCTTATCGCCAGGGGTTTTGAACTTTTACTCAAGTACAACATAAAAGTAGTTCAGGCAACACTGCTGACGGGAGAAAGGGGGATGGGATAATAGCCAGGACACGAAGCTTGACGGGTTGATAGGCGTCTAGACGAAAGTTGGCGGGTGGATAGGTGTCGAAACGAAAGTGGACGGGGGGGGGGATAGATTTTGAAGCGAAGGTGGACGGGTGGGTAGGTGACACAACGAAAGTGGATGGATGATTACGTGTCTAAACGAAAGTTCACGGATGGATAAGTGTCGAGGAGAACCTGGAAGGATGGATGGGTGACGAGACGAAAGAGGATTGATGGATTGATTAGGAGAATAAAGTGGACAGATCCAGGAAAGATTAAGTGAAACAAGAAGAAAAATGGGGCGAGTAAATCAGGCAGAGTCGTCGGTGGAATGAAAGGTATACGTGATAATACATCGAAGGGTAAAAACAAAGAGAAAGACAAAACCGACAGAGAAGCTATTCTGAAGTTGTTGCAACGACAAAGGCGAAGTTGTGTATGTAGGACCAAGAGCTAAAGCAACTCGTAGATATATGTTTATTTTGTACATAATACGTTCCTCTCTTGAACCAATGACAGCTAAGCGTTGCGATTGCGCAATGCCGGTGTGTGTGTGTGTGTGTGTGTGTGTGTGTGTGTGTGTGTGTGTGTGTGTGTGTGTGTGTGTGTGAGTGTGGTGTATCTGTGTGGTGTATCTGTGTGAGTGTGCGTGCGTGCGTGTGTGTACATGCATGTATGTATCTTTGTGTGTGAATTTTTAAATATATGAGGATATACAAATCAATTCTATACTGGAATAATTCATTGAAGCCTATAACAACAGACTACTGGAATCGTTGAAATTGTGAAACTGATTACAAGCTTGATGTACATGCTCCCTTGAATATACAGTCAAAATGATACTTGTCTTAAGGCATTACACAGAACAATGAAATAAGCAAATTATGTGGAAGGTATGCGACATATACAGGGTTCGACGAATATCAAGACAATCACAAACAATAACAACATAACACTACAAGATGAATGAAATATAACAATACAAGCTACGAAAACACTTTGCCTTGAAATGTAATTGAAATTCTTGCAAGAGTTTCGTTTGCACATGTTTGAAGCAAACATAAAGTTCCCAATCAGGTTACGCCATTAGAAAGCAACGCTGGTGATGCGGTTTATCATCACTCTAGGACGACGGTTTCAGCGAAGTGTACACTTTATAACCGACTGGCGCACGACCAGTGGTAGAGAGACCTTCATAGTCGAGCGGCATTTCATGGGTAGACATGACGGCCTGTGACTGAGGTTCAGGCAAAATTGCACCAATCGAAGCGTACACCTTAGGTACGCCAGCGTATGTTGGAGAGAGAGACTGGTATTCAGCGGCTGGTCGAGTAATCATCTCGTATTCCTCCGTCTGCTGACTGGCAGAACCGGCGGTGTTCGCTTGCCGCTGTGGTGGCGAGGGCCCGATGTCTGGCTGCCCGGCGTCAGGATTAGACCCGGTCATCCTGAGAAAGGGGCAACACTTAATGTATGCACAGTTTATGGGATTAGTTATTTTATTCAACATGGCTGATCAGATGATGAGAATATTAGGGATGTGTCCAGAGCTACAGCACTCCGCGCTGATATCGGAGATGTGTGAAAGGCAAAAGTTGGATGACACCTAAATGTATATACAGTATATAAATGTATATAAATGTATATACATATATATATATATAAACACTTTTCTAAACACCTTTGTGTGTATGTATATATATATATATATATATATATATATATATATATATATATATATATATATGTGTGTGTGTGTATATATATATATATATATATATATATATATATATATATATATATATATATATATATATATATAAACACAAACGGTGTTTAGACAAGTGTTTAGAAAAATTTAATTGATGCAGATAGACAGTATTTACAAGATTATCTTAATAGGTTGACCGAATGGTCTGAGAAGTGGCAAATGCTGTTTAATTTTGGGAAGTTTAATTGACTGCACACAGGACATGGGAATGAAGATGAGCGACATAGAATCGGTGGTAATATATTAAATGCTACAGTAAAACAAAGGACTTATGTTATAACTGTTAGTGCTGATATGATGGTGTCAGAGCAGTGTGGAATTGCAGCATCGAAGGGAAACGAAATTCTTGGATTAATTGGGCGAAATAAGTATAGTGTACAAGAATAAGAACTAATAATACCGCTGTACAAACCAATAGTTAGGCCTCATTGAGAATACCGTATAAAAGCATGGAGGTCATGTTGCAAGAAGGATATGCCAGAAAGAGTACAAAGGAGAGCAACAGCAATGATTCCAAAACTCAGGGATATTAGTTATGAAATGCGTATAAAAGAATGTGGTTTAACAACATTAGAAACCTGGAGATTCAGAGGAGATCAGATAGACGTGAATACAATACTGAATGGGTGTGAAAATACTGACAAAAACATTTTTTTTCTCGGTTAAGGAAGAGAGAAGAGGACATGGAGTTACATTAGCAAAGCAGCAGTGTAAACTAGATATTAGAATATTCTCATTTTCACAAAGAAAACTAAATGAATGGAACATATTAGCAGCTGATTGTGTATGTGCTAATATTGTTAATATGCTTAAAAATAATAAAATGGACTTATGTATGTTGAATATCCTTCTTAGCAAGATAAAGTCAGTTGAATTGAATTTTATATATATATATATATATATATATATATATATATATATATATATATATATATATATATATATATATATATATATATAGAGAGAGAGAGAGAGAGAGAGAGCTTAAACTCAATATAAACTCGCCCTTGGAAGTGGAGAAAATGAATCGAAAAAACGTTGGAATAATAAATGTCTCTATGGAGATATTATCAATGATCATCTATACATGCAGGAAGTGTCATCGTTAACTATATTTATTTTTGTACAAATGTGTTTTCTATGTTTACACTATATATCAGAATTGCACAATATTGATGACCACTGTATAACCAATCACACGTACCTGTTGTTGCGATTCAACTGAGGCCTCACAGAACCTGAAAGTACAAACAAACACCGTAAAGGGGAATTTTCAAAATTGCACTGTCGGACATCATCTCTCATTCGCATCTCATTTCAAAACATCAATAACCGAAGTAAGTCCATGTGTTCATGTGTTTCAAAATGGCTGCCATGGTCTAAGTTCCATACTTGTCCGTTAAATAAACATTTTTAAGGAACACGCCACCAAAACATAATACGTCCAGTATTACTGACAGCGATCTATGAAACATTGATATATTATTGCTGACATTCGCATAATTGCAAAAATGTCGTGCTGATTTTGTGGTATGAATTGTGAAGTCAAACGCTGACGTTTAGGTCCGACACCCTTACGCAGACAACCGTTAAACTTAGCTCGAAGCTCGAACCCAAAGAGCGCTGAACTATGTAACTATGTGGGATCTAATATACATATATGTGGGTTTGTACACACATACATATATACAGACGTACATATATACGGACAGACAGAGACGGATATGTACTATAATCCTGTTGACTTGATGTAAAAAAATCCAATTCACGATGTCTTGATTGGTTTGTTGTGAACTAAATACCTGTTTGCACGGCTGGAATTTCCTCATATTCCTCTGATGTTGGGAAGTTGGCTTGCGCCTCCAAGATTAGAGCGGGATTGTCTTCGTTGCTATGACGCCGACCATCCTGCGAGTATGGCGCCTTCGTAGCTTGCCTTCTGTAAAGACAATACAGTGACTCTTGGTGCATCGTTGACGTTAATTAATGTGCACTGGAGTTAAAACATGCAAAGGATGTAATTTCTCCAAGGAGCATGGTTATCACGAGCGAGTTGCATCAAACACTTTGAAACATCATTAGAATACATGTACGTCAGGCGTTCAGAGTTCAGTTTTACTATTTATATGGTTAAGAGCACCACATTTGCTAACACTCGTCCATGATACGTAGACTGCGGCAATTAAGTGTGATTAACGCTCTTGCGATTACACAAAAATGAATATATTTAGCAGCGTTAAAATCCTAACATGCATTACAAAGGAAGGTCATTATAGTATACCTCCTGCGCCTGTAGACAATGCAGACGAGACCTGCAATAAGAAGTAGGAGAGCGCATGCGCCGACACAGCCTGCTATGATGAACGTGTTGGTCGACTGAATGTCTGCAACAGAACATATTATTATTATGATCAGCTTAATAGTATTATTAGTTACTTAATAGTCGCCTTCGGTCATGGCTGACCATGGATAAAGCATCCTAGGTGTTCCGGTTGTCTGCTCGGCTGAAGCAGCGTCGCCTGTTGCTGAAGAGACCGATGCGGGAGATTAAAACTCTACCACAATGGTCTGTGTGCATCTTTGTGTGGCCTGAGCTAGTCTCTGGTGTGCTAGAGTTGCTGCGCTCCTTTCTGCGAATCTCATGTGGTTTCCTCTAAACAGCCCAAACTTTGGCTAACGCACACAAGTGTTGTCCTTCTCTAGAATTACAGAGTCCACTACATGGTTACATTTTACTTTCCCTGGCATAGACACCAGAGAGAAGGGACCACTGGTTTTTTGTCTCTTTCGAAAGACACAGGCAAATGTGGGGTGAACGAATTTGCCTCAGTTTCGAAATGAGGGTACGTGGCATTGAACCACCGTCGCCTCGATTGACATCGATTCACTATCGCGCGACCACCGCTCCCCATTGTCCGCTTGTCTTCTGCTGCGTTCAGAAATTTCTCTTTCCCAGTCTTGAGGTGTTTGTTCAGGGTACTTCGCCACCTTCAGGGTACTTCGGTCAGCTGCAAGGCCCTCCCAGAATGCCGCATCGCTGTCGAGCGCCCTAATATATCTAATGCAGACGTATCGCAGCCGCGAGTGGCCAGTCATTCTCTTCCCTGATTCCAGCTCTCGACAGAAGATGTCTTTTGAGATTCGGCCATCGTTCATGCGGTGGACATGCCAGCGCAGTGTACACTGCCTGAGCAGAGTGTACATACTGGGAAAGTCCTTATAGTAATTGATTTATGCTTTACTAGTTCATGACACACGGTTGTGTTTTGTTATTCACTCGTATACTGAAGACATCATGTGGGATGGTGGGACATGTACTAGTTCCAATGTCGCGTGGCACTGGACAGGTGCCAGTATAACGCTAGCTAACAGAATATGAGCCTGTTACTGACATATGAGCATGCAGTAATGCCGCTCACCTTTACATTCAGCCTGGCTGGTAGAACCAGTGCCATCAGTGCTCTTGGTGACG
>OZ024858.1:41414865-41552365 GCA_964017155.1 Oasisia sp. SBJ-2009
TTTGTTTAATAACGTGTCGTTTCTCTCTTACTTTCTAACTTTGACGCCTTCTGTGATTTTTTTTGCTGAAATACCAGTCAATGAACTTGGTTGTCATGTCAGTATTAATTTTAAGCGAGTTTGGATATAATTATATATATATACGCGTGTGCGTGTGTGTTTGCTTAGTTGTCGGATGGCCTCCTCCAATGCAAAGCCCTGGCTACGCCGCTGTAAGCGACGAATGTCCGAGCGTTATGTTTTCTTGTGCTCCGTCCATTATGTTTGATGGCATGACATAACTGGTTGCTAGGCAATAGTTCATGTGATGTTTATGCAAATTATTGTTTAGAGACTCATACACTCACGAGTGCATTTCGGCCAAGCGAACGGTCGCATCGTGTCCCACACGTTCCATCTTCCATTCGGACCACAAGTGTAGGCGGACGGCACAGGCACAGAATACGTGTGAGATGGACGACACGTCGTGTCAAAGGTCGCGTGTGGCCAGGAATTGGGCGGGGTCACAGGGCTGTTACTGGTGCAGGTATTTGCACCTTCAGCGCCAGACGTTCTTGCCAGTCGACAGTCGATTGTACAGTCAGACTCTGCAGCAATAAATCATGTTGCTTTGTTTGTAACGTGTGATATTTAAATATATTATCAGGATATAATTTATATTGGTTGGTGTCAGTTTCATGGGCGATGTCTGAATTTGTAATGACTATGCAAATAACACAGTGACCTTTAATAAAATGTTGTATAAAGGGAAACTATTTCTCTGATTTGCGTCATCACCAAGAGTGATAAGACACACATATGGTACTCACTCTTGTTAAACACATCTTGGATAAATGCCCCAATGCTAGTTTTACTACTATTATTATTTTAGTTTTTCAACAATGTTTTCAATTATTTTCCTTCAATACACAATATCAGTGCGGCTCCTACAGTGTATTTTGTTTCCAAAATTCACGACTCACAGACAGATGCAATCGGTGTATGTCTGATACTCACTCCTGACAAACACATCAAAGCTGCACGTGTCTGCATTGCCGTCCTTGTCGTACACAACGTACGTGTTGCGGTATCCTCCCCACAGATACACTTTGTCTGACGAAAGAACACAACATATCAAACCTACACAGCTATGTCAATGTGTGTGTCAAAAAGAAAAGAAACGCAAATAACACCAATAGCACTCTGAAGATTATAACATTTGTTTGTAATAGCAAACTCATAAATACTCCAGAATATAGTCATAAGTCGTATTGCATATTTGTAGAGGTAAGTCGATTTATAGGTCAAATAAATTGTTTGTGAGTTCTGATTGACGGTTTTTGTCGTGTATTTGTCTTATTAAATACCCGATCTTTTGTAGAGGCATTGATGCTTTTAATACTGTTAATAATGGTTTGTAGTTTAGATGTATTTAACACTTACATTTGCTACTAAGATATGTACTCAACTTGCAACTAAACTATCAACTTGCGTACTGTTTGCGTAGACAGATCGGGCGGGTCCTGACAATTCGCCAGTCGTCGTTGGCTCTGGCCAAGAAACGAGAGTCTGACGGCCGCTGTTTTTCACGTGGAACGTGTCTGGACAAGTGACTCGTGGAGGAAGTGCTGAGGAAAAAGACAGGAACAACAAATAACAAAGATACGTAATAATGCTAAAGACAGGTATATACAAAATCTATGTAAATAAACCTGTCGTCGTTGAAGCTGGTTAATATTATATAATCTGTAACATTACACAATAGTGTTTCTCTGATTGATTGTACATGTATAAACCAACATCCTAGTCAGGTTCGATTGATTTGCGCTGACATTTTGCATTTGCACAAGGATGGCTAGTGGAGATTCGCCTAGTTGATTGGAGAACTTGTGAGCTCAGTATTTCAAATAAATGCAGACGCTTATACGTGGAGTTTTATCCGCGGAACTTCACAGTTTAAAGCATCACCATGAACATTAGTGTGCCTGTTGCAACTATGTCGCTTTATATCTGAAATATTCTGCTTATTATTTAAATTATTGACTTTAGACAAAATCGTCACTGCCTAACACTGGAACCACCATTGATGTTCACACGTTAGAATTGTGTTACGTCGTGCATATGAGCATTTAGTTATTCGTTGATTAATTGCCAGCTATATATTTATATATATATATATATATATATATATATATATGTCATGTTGTGTTATATATATATATATATATATATATATATATATATATATATATATATATATATATATATATATAACACAACATGACACAAATTTAACAAATTGCTGGGTTCTTCGAAACTATCAAAAGAATAAAGAATCGATGTCTTCCCAAGCCGCAATGAATTATGACATATATGGCCTGCCATCACACATCACACATCCAACGGTGTCCAACTAAATTATTATTAATTATAATATGGAAAGGCTAAACAGCAAAGGTTTCCGATACCACCCTTTCGAAGTTGGGTGGACATTTACCCGTGGTCTGGACAACATCGCCTGCAGTACTTGGACGCATGATCTTCATGCCAGTATATGACAAGTAGCCTGTCCATCTGAGGATGCGGCCATTTGACTGAGATGTGGTCCGGCCTTCTGCCAATGTTGGTATCTCATCAGTGGATGACAGCACGCGATTCCAGACTTCCACGCGACTGAGGTAACCATCAAACCCGGCACCCTGTTTACACATGTAGTTTTCTGTGTCATACTGACAGCCGAGCACAATCCATCCACTGCAATGCGAGAAATATAACTGAATTAATCAATTGTCTACTTACGTTGTGTGCAGTAAAGACAACCAACGACGAGCTGCACCTGCCGTCATTAAGCTGACGATCACTTAATATCTTTTGAAATATTAATTTTGCAAACGTGATTTCAGGATAACTTTGCATGGTGGACTATTTAAACATACGTATAGGTCGCAATGACAATATATATATATATATATATATATATATATATATATATATATATATATATATATATATTGTCATTGCGACCTATACGTATGTTTATCATCGTTGTTATTATATTATTGAATATTAAATAATTTAGATCACATCAAATTAAATACTAAATGCATTTTATTAGAACCGTGGAATCATATATATATATATATATATATATATATATATATATATATATATATATATATATATATATATATATATATATATATATATATATATATATATATATATATATATATATATATATATATATATATATATATATATATATATATATATATATATATATATATAATATATATATATATATATATATATATATATATATATATATATATATATATATATATATATATATATTATATATATATATATATATATATATATATATATATATATATATATATATATTATATATATATATATATATATATATATATATATATATATAGCTACAATACTGAACATAACATGTCATATATTGTGAATTTCATTCTTCGATATTTATTAGATCGTCAAATTCCATACTGCAAACAACTAAACTATAATGAGCAATGGTGTAATTGACTTAGTACCCATATGCATATCAATCATGCCTGGTGAATATGAGATCAGTTTCGACACCAAATAAAATAATATTTGAGTTAGTTACACATTCGTAATTCCGACTGTATCAAAACAAGTAACGTATAACATATACGTTTGTCATATGTCATACATAGCTGCAATGCAGTACCATAATAAATAAAAATAGTGCAAAAATGCCCCTGAATAAGTCTATCGTGGTAGTTAACATGGAAAATGTCGATAAGTCACGGTTCATGCAAAGTATTGTATTCAATCATATTGTACACCTGAAGGAGATAACTGCTTAAATGTACATAAACACAACGTGCGTAATCACATACAAATCAGACGTAGCAGAATGTCTACATACTACTCGGGTAGCCGCTGTCGTGTTGCGTAATTGGCTAGCAGAGCAATCCTTATGCCGTTTCTTCGCACTTCCAAATTGCCGCTATGAGCTGACCAGGTGGTTGTCAGGAAATACCAGGTGGATGGCTTCAGCACGTAATTGCCGAACCGTTTATCCTTTATTGTACCAGAGCCAGAGAAGCCTACTTTCACTTTCGTGTCTGAGATCTGGACAAGTTCCGTCAGCATGGAGTTGATGTTTTGCTTGCTACAAGAATAAATGAAAGACAATTTGCCCCACGATTGCGCTTTTATTCATGTAGGTCGATGGTTAAACAAATCCATGTACACTTTCTATTTTAAAAGGACGGTTGGGTTATGGTAGGTTCCCCATAAAAGATATACTGTCTTGCAACATATACACACACCAACTCATGAAAATAATTATGGCGGCTACTCCATATATAAAAGTCGTGGAAAATTGGTAAACTTCACGAAGATCATAGTTTGTTTTGTTTAATAAAAGTGACTGCCTATGGTAAATAATGTATATTACATTTCGTTGTAACTATAACTAGTGTACCACATTGACAGTTATTGTTTACTACTCACTGTGTCCACCTGAACGCACTGCATTTATTGCTAAGTATTCATTCCTAGCTGGTATTCACATGATCACCAGATGACCACTGAACTAAGAGATAAGTAATTTAATTCAACGACATGTAAATCTTCATCACTACAACAAAACACGTTATGCAGCATACAATCTTCCATTTCCACCACTCACCGTAATCCATACAAGGTGAAGAAGACAGTTCCATTGAGTTCACTGCTTGCCAGCCTCACCCACATGCCAATGGTGATAGCGTTACTCTTGAGCACAAACGGATAGGCCTGGCTGACTAAGCCAGCCATGCCAGTGTAGTAGAAGAACATGTCATAGTCATCATCAACAGCTGAAACAAAACAGACAATGTTGAGGATCAAGGTTGTGTGACCCGTACATTGTCCAACTATTGAAATGACGACCGGTAGTGGGATTTCAACTTCGCCCCCGAGATTGATAGTCGACCGCCGTTTCCTAGTTTCTATTAAATATATATATATGACACTGATAGTAAACTCACTTCCAATCAATCAATACAAGAACACAGTCATAGAGTTCTCCACAATATTGAATGCAGCAGTGTGCGAAATCGTAAATTGCCTTGCATATTTCTTTTGCATGTCGTGTAGCGAACTTGACAAGATATCTGCCAGGAGACGCATAACTCACACACATGTTCTCACCTCTGTCACAGTCGTGTCCTTCCTTGTCCACGGGACACTCGCAGTAGTTGTGTCCTCCAGAGCTGATGCATGAGCCACCGTTCCTACACGTCACGCCTCTACAACCCTTCACTGGCGTCTCACATTGCTCTCCGTGGAAACCTGCAACCCAATATCACCTGATAGCAGAGTACAAGTGTTCAAAGCAGGTGTTTGACTTAGATCAAATGACTCGAAAAACATTCTCTTACACAACGCAAAGCGTGCATATAACACAACATAACGCATACATCTTAGGTTTGTATACGTTATTTTAATAAATAACATTTACTCAAGCAGCATATATTTACATTTATGTACTAGTTCCATGATAGGTTTCTTGGAGTCTCATTTTAGAATTACTGATACGTAAAAATGTTTCAAATTTTACATTGCATTAGAGTGTTTATGAAAGCACACCTGATACCTATAGTCGTCCAATGTTTTCATTAAAACTAGGAACATGTTGTGTTAGCGAATAAAATCGTACGCGTGAATGGAAAAATAACAAATGCTCAATGCATAGATGCATTAGTTTAAAAATACTTGTCTTATGGACAGTGACACTGTGATAGGGAATATCAGTTTACAATGTAACACAATAACGTATAACATAGACGAAAATTTGGTTTACTACGAGAGTCCATTGGAATACAGTTTACATACCATCTGCACAGTGACACTTGTATCCATTAAAGACCCGTTTACAGGTGCCGCCGTTCTTACACAGGCGTTTCACAGAGCAGTAGTCAGCCGTCAACTCACACCCACGGCCGGCGTTGGCTGAAATGTGAAAGGTCACATGGTTACTATGTTACTATACGTACTTCTCAGAGTGTCCATGTCATATAAAAGTAATGAATACAAGCTTTATTTTATTATGGTGACCATGTCACATACTACATGGGCCATCACACACACACAATATATATATATATGTATATATATATATATATATATATATATATATATATATATATATATATATATATATATATATATATATTGTGATGGCCCATATGTGTGTGTGTGTGTGTGTGTGTGTGTGTGTGTGTGTGTGTGTGTGTGTGTGTGTGTGTGTGTGTGTGTGTGTGTGTGTGTGTGTGTGTGTGTGTGTGTGTGTGTGTGTGTGTGTATGTGTGTGTATATATGTGTACATATAAGTATCATATATATATGATATATATATATATATATATATATATATATATATATATATATATATATATATATATATATATATATGACATTATAAGGCATATTTAATGAGATCACAAAACATACTCACGACTATATGCTTATGAGTAAGCTAGTCAAACAAATTACCTGCCGCGTAAAGTATCGTGCACACTGCATGTACATATATATATATATATATATATATATATATATATATATATATATATATATATATATATATACATACTTGATGCACATTTGCAGGTTGCTGTTCCGCTGATTTCACGACATATACTGGAGTTTCCTACACATGGGTTGCCATGTTGACAGATGCTTGCTTTAAGACTGCAGTTCCTTCCAAATGTCCGACCCTGGCACCTGGTGGAACACGCACGTCCAGTCAGAGAACTCAAAGTAGATATGTCAAGGAGCATAGTTATTGTCCTTCTGATAAAGTTTCATGTGGCATGATTGTAGATAATATTAGTTACCTTTCTTGACATAACTTATATGAAACAAAATAGTGTTGCAATTTTATTTAGAATCACTCACTGTGCCCAGTTTTGAACAAATGAAAATAAGCTGCTGGAAGTACAGAGACTTTCCTTTTTAGTTTTTGAGTTATTGCTGTTTGAATATTAAGAATGCTTAAATCTTCAAGATCTTTATTATATACTCCCTCGCACCCTCCTTCCCTCACTGCCCCTCCCCTCCCTCTTTCCTCGTGCTTTAGTTGTTCTAAAGGTTCTAAATGATTAAACAAGAACATCCCAATGAAGTAACTTACTGGCAATAGTAGTCAGCAAATATGCTGTGACATTTTGCGTCATTCTGGCATAAATCTAACTGACAGTTGTCTGTGATCACTTCACACCGGGCTCCTTCCCATCCCAAAGGACAGTCGCATACAAACTTATTCTCCTGGTCCCGGCAGTGACCGCCGTGGTAACATGGGTTGCTGGCACATTCATCGATGTTATGCTGAAAAAATAATAATTCAGCTTAGTCAAAGGACGCTTATACGCAATCATGTCATGACGAACATCTTTAAAAATAGCACTCCTGTCAAACATCGCATTGTCATACACGCATGTTGTTTTTACAATGATGAACCTATTGAAAGTAATTCTTCAATATAATGTCCATATTTCATAGTAGTGGAATGTCCATATTTCATGTTAATATAAAACAAGTAACATCTGTGGTCAAGCTGGTACCTACATCACAGTCGTGCCCACTGAATCCATCTTTGCAGGAACACTTGTATCCATGAGGGAGATCCTTACATCCATCTGGAGTTGTTCCAGTCGGATTACATGGATCATTTGTGCATTCGTTGATGTCACTGTCACAATTAGTGCCTACAATGACAGCAAGAAATACCGTTATGAGATTGCTACATCAGAGATAAAAAGTGCGTAAAGAGAGATTTGAGGATGATTACATTCGGGGAAGGGTTGCTTACAGGGAAGCAGTGGACGGCAAGAATAGAACGAGCTGTACAACCATACAGAATCAGACCATCGGCCCTGTGGACAACAACCACTCACAATTACAACTTCAGGAATGGGTTTCAGGGCAAAACGTGAATATAGGCCTACCATTTCATTTGAAATCTGACAGAAATGCGTATTCAAAGGCTTGAATAAAATGTGTAGGCCTATATACAGTTGCTGGATAATTAATATTCCAAAAGGATAGAGGATGGTCAGTAACAAAGTTTGAAATATGTGGTGACCATTTGTTTTATAAAAGGTGAAATAATAAACGATGTTAATTGTTATCGAAACCCTAATTAGAAGAGTCTATGTCATTACTCAGCTTAGTTGCATGTGCCGTAAAACGGACACGGGTTAGCTGAGAATGCCATTCGCATTGCGTGTCGATATCAAAACAGGGATGGCATTAAACAAACGCTGTTTTGTGCATGTAGATTATTGCGAATTATTCATATTTTGTGTAAATCAGATAGGTTCATATTTCAACCTGTGTTTTAGCTAGTGCATTTATCAAACTGGCTTTTTACCCTATTTTCATCTGACACCCTTCAAAAAGGTGTATATGTGTAACACACCGTTACACATCCATATTCATTTTTACACGACTAACATTTATATAATCAGTAGGCCATTAATTTTTAGTATCTTATAACGTACAGTAGATTATGTCATTAACTATTAACACAAATATATGGGATACTTTATGATAAGATATGAAACATCGTGAACACTAATTTGTATCATTTTTATATCAAACCAGTGCTTTCTGGGATCCCTACTGACTGATAAAAAATGTGTGGAATATGTCATTCTGCATAATCGCGTAATAATAAGATTGTGTTCAAATGTGCTACCTGTTAGTGTTATGAGCGCAATTGCTCAGGGATAGAGCTTTGGACTCTCGACTACCAGAACCCGGGTTCGAATCCTGTGCTGCGGTGTTAAAACCTTGGGCACGTTTTTTCACTCTACATTGCTCCAGTTCACTCAGGTGTATAAATGGGTACCTGGCTACAGACAGTGGTGGATATGTGTAGGAGCAGCCTTCGCCCATTAATTGTAGCATATGGCTGGATGCTTCCCAGAGAGGCCGTAAGGGTGTCTGAGTGAACAGGTTTGTCTGTGCAGTAAACTGTAAAGCGCTTTGTACGGTCCTGAGGACTGGATACTGCGCTATATAAGACCTTGCCTCTACTTGTATGACAGGAGTGGGATACTTGCCAGCATAGCTATCAAAGCACTTGCAGCTGTAGCCGTTGACTCCATCGGTGCAGTCTCCGTGGACACACGGACTTGAAGCACATTCGTCCTTATTGTGCTGACACATGGTGCCTGTGTAGCCGGCCACACATTTGCAGGAGAAGCCAGACGGACTGGAGGAGCACGTGGCTCCATTCTTACACACAGACTTGGCACAGTAGTTGATCGGTTTACATGGCCCGTTGGCCGACACCGCTGTAAATGGGAGAGTCACATGTAACGTTAGACATGTTATATATGTAGCTGGGCTATATTGATAAACAGGCATAGTGATAGATGGCCATAGATACATGGACACATTCTAAACTTACCGATATGTTTCATTCAGATAATAATAAATATTCTTAGCAGCAATTACGACTGTTCTGGATGTTTTGTATATCAGGGAAATGTGAATGTTATTATTTTTATAAGACGTTCTAGTTCTTTCCAGCAGTTGGTAGGGCTATTTTAACTGACTAGTCTGGAAATATTGTGGCTACAACGTTATGATCTTATGAGTTCTCATTAAAATAGTCAGACATTTTGTTACCAAAATTACCTAACAAATACAAATATCTCGAACTGAATGTAAGCATATGACTATCATGAAATGATGTGTGCGAGCTGCTCAATAACACAAAAACAGTCAGCACTTACATGTCTTGCCTTGCATTGATGTTCCCATGTTGACTACCGGGCCTAAATTGAAATGTAAAAATTAAATTTTTATTTGATTAATGTATAGATGGCATAAACGTCTGCCAAATAGAAATAGTGCTTATAACGTATGCCAGATAAACACTGCTACTTAGAAGTATATTTGAACATACGGGCATCTGCAAGCCTTTATCATCTGTCCACATATAAAATCTGTAACAAAGCAATTAAGGAGTGGCATATAGAAAATCAAAATACATAGGCTACCATACACGGGACATGCGGGTGGTCAATAATCGAAGTGTATTGTTATTGCAATTTATTTAGTAACCTAAGACATTGTTTATGTTGCGCATATGCTAACACGAGGGCATGTGTATGGTACAAAGTATGGACTAATTGTATCCACTGATTCCAGTGCAAAAGCTACAATAATAAATATTTTCCTTGGCAAAATCTCAATGCATTATTATATTGGATTTTGCGAATAGTTTCCAAAAGACTATTTTTACAATATTTTATTATATATACATGTGTGTTTAACAACGTGATTTCTGAACTTCGATGTTGTTAGTTGTTGTGTCATACATTAGTGATATACACAACATCGTTAAATTACAGCAACAAATATATTGGAAGACTGTACCTGCTTCATAGCCTTGATTGCACACACAGACAGGGTTGTTGAGTAGACCAGCGAAGCAGGTTCCAGTAATTCCACAAGGCTTCGAGGCACAGACGTCGTCCCTCACGCTACACTCAGTGCCAGTGAGTCCCGCAGGACACTCACATGTAAAGCCGTTGTCCCCGTCCACACACGTACCTCCGTACAGACACGGTTTGGATGCACACTCGTCTAAAATAACAGCACACATGATACTAACTCGTCTGTTTTATAGATGACATCTGATTACACCAATTATGGTATTGGTGTAATCCTATGCAGGAATGATTGTCTTAATACACAACCTATTATGTCGCAAACAAATATGGCGTGGCTAATGGCTACTTATTAAGTTATTACATACCGTAATTTTTGTTGCAAGTTTCACCCGAAAAGCCGTCCTTGCAGATACATTTTCTGAATTGGTTGTTAATCTTTTTGCAGGTTCCACCATTTTCGCATGGCTTTTGTTTACAAATGTCTTGCGTTTCCGCACACCTGTTAGACATAAACAGTAGGTCAATGTATTTTCTAGAATATTTCATTACTAGTTAGAAACAATATTAACATCAGTGGTTGTATAGATGAGAGTGCTTTATAGGTTATTGTTATACCTCATAGTAATACACTCAATGGTAAGCGCGAATGACGCAAATCACCGTAATACACTGATGAATGAGCCGAGAGGGGCACAATAGGCCGAGAGGTGCACAATAGCCTGAGAGGGGCACAATATCCCAATTGTTCACCGCAGCGGCGGCGCTGCGGTCGTTACATCGGCCCACTCGCTGGGCGGCGCTGCGTATCAGAACTGTCAAGTGGGTCAACATGGCGGACGTTGAAAGCGACGATCCCACAAGAAAACGGCGATTTGCCGATATCGGCGATGAAGATATAGATCTTCTATTGAAGAAGAAAGATAGCTTGTCGACGAAACAAGCGACAAGAACCAGCGTCAAAGTATTAAACTGGTGGTACTGGTACCATAATTTACGTGTTGCTGTTACTTAATGACAGTTTGGTATAACAAAACAATTATTGTCCCTCCGTTCGGGTGACACCAGGATTGCAACACCCTCGGAAGTGTTGTTGCCCTCGGGCTTCGCCCTCGGGCAACAACACTTCCTCGGGTGTTGCAATTCCTGGTGTCACCCTCACTCCAGGACAACAATTGTATATTGTACAACTCTTGCAAATGATGCGGTAGTGCACAGGAAGCCAATGCGATGATCTTAGAAGCGGCACTGAGAGAGAAAAACGAGGAGAACCCGTGACGCTAAACAATTTCGGACAACAGAGGTTTTGCTATATCCTTGTTTGCGGTATTGAAAGGAGGGAATTGCAGTAGACAAGTCTACTGCTTACTAGAACTGTTGCGATGGTATTAGCAATGGAAAGTGATGTAAACCGGCGAATACGGCGAAGATCGCGGTTATGGTAAAAACAGCAACGGAATGTTTTCGATATATGTTGTTTGAAATTGACGTTTTCATCATACAGTACCCCGAGATGTTAAACTGAGGCGGCTGGTGTGGTACTCTGACTGAGGATATGTGTCGGGAAAATTTGACATTTAATTTGTCAGATCTACTAGCATTCGTAGAGCTGACAATAAATAATTCATTACATATACAGTGCATAATAAATTACAATCTTTAATGTAAAATAGTAGTAGTAAGTCAAATAAACTAATAATTGTGCCAATAGTTATGAAATGCGCTGAGTGGGGAGTTTTTACAAAATTAATGTGCTCCATCAGCTTGAATTTAGCTCCATCAGTTTGGTATATTTAAATTACTTTCGCAGTATCAGTATTACGTTTCATAAACTCTACTGTAGTGTCACCCATATTGCCAACGATGGAGACTATAATAATAGGAGATTTATAGTACATGCAGTTATCCGCCAGATGACAGGTCATACCGGGCCTGCTTGCTACTTCCGATTTTCGGAACAAGACAGTCATGCCTGAATGTACAGATAATAATTAAATGCCTGTTGTGTTCATGGATTTAGCAGTAAGGGCACGCATACAGTTACCCAAACATAAAGGGATATATAATGTTTGGGTGATTGCATATTAGTCGATCTGAGGCTGAGCCAGACGGAAACTTACAGAAGCCAACACTGATAAGGCACATTTCAAGACGACGGATTATAAATTGAAAACATTAATTGAGACGGATGCAATCTTGTGGGAATTTCCCGTCAATAGTACGGCTTTTATTTTATGTAACCTGTCAAATTGAATTTGTATCTGCGGAGTATAAATCTTACGTTCTAACCTGGCATATGTTACCTTGTTTCCACAGCATTTAACACGTATATAACAGAGTTAGAATAAGACTTCATTACGGACGGGTGTTTATCTAGACATTACAAGCAATCTTAAAACAAATAATGTTCTATTATCAGACATGTGACATTGACACCATCATATGTGTGATATGTATGGCTTTAGTTTCAGCAATCCTAGCTTGCTGAAACAATTCCTATTTTCTTCCTTTAACACTCGCTTCACGTTTCCTCAGTTCACATATCAGACGTGCTAAATTAATTTCTTCATATTGCGACTTAATGATGATAATGTGTACTAAAAACAAATGAAAGGGCTAATTTAATTTACGTCGTGCCGATGGAGTTCTTGTTTACCGCGAACCCTGTAGGGCCGGTGACGCCGGGCGCCACCTGGCGAATATAGCCTGAAACTTACTTATACAATTTCCCATTATCATCCAAATGGCATGTTATTTGAAATGTTAATTGTTTGTTGGAACAAAACATTTCAGCTAGGTGATGTGATATGATTGGTAAATAGACGCCATTTTGGTAAATTATTAATTGTATGTTCTCATGTATGTTGTCTCGTTGACAAAAATATCTAGTTCAGAATTTAACAACAATCACAATACTATTATGACAAAGGTATTTAGTATGTATGGTTAGATATGCAACACTTTGTCACATGGTAGATGCCGGGAATATTTGTGTACAGTGTGGTTAAAATGAAATGTGATTTTCTTTGTAATGGTTGAACTTTGCTTTAATATCTTAAATGTATTTAATTGTAATAAATCCAGTTCGACAGGAAATATTATTCACACAATCATTTGTTATGTACAATGTAATTGAATAAATGTGATTTGATCATTGGTTGTCAATAATTCTTAATCATCGCGCTGCATAATTCATAATTACCTGTCATAGACAAATCACCTGCCGACAGCAGGGTTTACAATAAGATTGTCTACCCAATAAACAGTTAAGACTGTACTTACAGTCGTCCAGTAAAACCGTCAGGACAAAGGCACTTGTAACCATTAATTAGATCCTGACATTTGCCTCCGTTCTCACAAGTAATGGATGCACAGTCATCTGGGTCTGACTCACACCGACTGCCAGAGTAATCTGAACAGACAAACACAGCAATATCAGCACAAAATATCTAGGTAGATGAACCATATAAGACGAATAGTGCTGCAAATGGACCTTTTGTGACTGAAAAGCCTTATCATACATTACAGGTCTATTTCCATTAGATCGAGATAATACAAATTCACATAATTATAAAAAAAAAGGTACTGAATCGGTGTGGTGTGTTGTTGGTTCAAGGTATTGTAATACACCATTTAGTATTATTCCAAGTTATTGTTATCCACCATATAGTATTATTCAAGTTACTGTTATCCATCATGTGTTATTCAAATTATCATTATCCACCATAAAGTAGTATTCAAGTTATTGTTATCTGGTATGTAGTAGTATTCAAGTTATTGTTATCCACCATGTAGTAGCATTAAAATTATTTGTATCCATAATATGTAGTAGTACTCAAGTTATTGTTATCTAGCAGGTAGTATTATTCACGTTATTGTTATCGTTCATGTAGTAGTATTCAAGTTATTGTTATCCACAAAGTAATAGTATTCCAGTAAATGTTATCCACCATGTAATAGTATTCAAACTATTGTTATCCACCACGTAGTGGTATTATGCTTTTTGACTATTTCTGAAAATGTCAGTTACCATCGTTTTTCACAAAATGATTAACTGCACATATCTAAAAAGATGATGTGATTGCCTGTAATTAAGTGAATACATGTTGCATAAAGCACGAACCTGAAGGACAAGTACACTTGTATCCATTAAGTTCTTTGTTGCATGAGCCACCATTATAACAAGGACCCGACTCACAGAAGTTGATCACTGTGTCACAACGGTCACCTGTGTAGCCTGCAAGGAGATGACAAATACATGGGACAACACACGCTGCATCACTTGACCATGTGTATGGTGCGGAATGACGAATGGTAATTATGACCCTAAGCAGCAATCTGCTTACCATTAACAACAAAACTCTCTTCAAGAATACTCACTGATATTTCTCAATTCTACAATTTGTACTCATTGTGAGCTCAAACATTGAAAATACACCATTGCCACTGACTGTATCACTGTGACGCGCAGTGTGCAATGGCTAACGTATTGGATTATCATATGAGCGAGCCTGGGTTTGAATCACGTGCCATTGTTGTGAACCGTGAGCATGGTTTTATATATGCATATATCAATGGACAGTGATTACTGTTTTTGTTCGCGTAGTTCATGCAATATTAGCAGCATGGTTGAGCAATTCGTAGAATTCACAATAAATTTATACGAAATATAATGGTATTCAACCTCATATGTTTCCCAAAAATTAAAGTGTACTCTGAGTAGTTTTAAGGAGTGAATACTGCTCTATAGGATAACTTACGTTTTTGAATAAAAATATAATAAATAAGGCAGTAAACGAAGAATTAGCTTAAAACAGGTAGCGGAAACGCACAAATGTCGCTAACACATTTATTCAATCAATACTGTGACTCAGACTTAATCTTGTTTAAGTTCAACTGCTAGTTGTTATATTTGACATGTTGACTGTTGCAGGATCATTATGTTCACAGTAAACAATAAACTTAGACGTACCCGTTGCACAATCACAGACAATTTTGTGGTACTTTATTCTGCATGCTCCTCCATTGTTGCATGGGTTATTAGAACCCTTGTCCGCTTCTGAAAAAGTTAACTTAATTTCAGAACAAAACTTTAAATGACTGGGCAAGTCTGCGATTTGGGTTTAAGACACAAAAAAGGTAAAGAACTAACCAAAGATAAATATTTATCTGATGCTTCTTGAAATGAGGCCAACCAGTCGAGCTCATAAAGGTTAACAATTTATGAAAAAGGTGCTAAAAATGTGTTTATTACTAGAATAAATAAATGTATTTTTATAGTTTATATGCTGCAATTTATAAGTGAATAAGGAACCCGATATATCTTAAATTTGTAATGGTGGCATTGACACTTACTAAACCTTGTGAGATAGTCGTTGTCAATAAAACATATTTGCTTTTTTTACATTACGCTACTCAACATACTATGCTGCATTGTTGTTTTCGACATATTATATGCTGTTCATAAAATAATGTGCACTGTATCTATTTAACAAAATCACAGTGTGTAGTTTAAATGCATTACCTCCATCTCTACATTCAGCCTCCGTTGTGGTGCCTTCCTGCTCTGTATAAGATGTCTCTGAACATTCAAAACAGGTTGTCTTGCCTCTTGAAGACTGGAAGAAATGCTTTGGACATTTCTTGCAAGGTTTGAAGCCAGAGTCAGAGTACGATCCTGCAGGGCAGGCGTCTGCATAATGAGAGCCACATTTAGAAATAAAGAATACGGGTACACTGTACACGGGAAGTAAAAGCTCTATGTTCATGATGGTGACCATGACATACATTGCGTCAGGAAAATGTTTAGGTGAATACAGCTCTTGATACACTGTGCAATTTCTAGCATTAAAATAACACAAGTAAATAATCAAACTCTTAATACAATTAAAAACGATATATCCTAGACATAAAGAAGACAATCAAGCTAGTAAATAAAACAAAGACGAAAAACCTTTTTTTAAATGCATAAAACAGTTATGTCAATTAACATTACCATTAACAACGTACTGCACATATCCAGTAGTTTATTAAGGGAAACCATCCACAAACACAAACATCTTCCCATGATTCACACTCATTATTCATGGCCATAATCACCATGCTCACATTGTTCTTTGATCATGTAAGTTTATTGGTGGATTTTCAAGTAAGTGTACCGACACTAACAAGAGTGTAGACAACTAAATGACCATAACATGCTTCAATCATTAAATAAAATTCTTAAGTAAGGTTACTGAAATTGAAACATTATGATCACGTTATCAATTTTTGCAAAAATAACTGATTGTGACTAAACATAAGACATAAAAACTACTATTATCAGGACTATGTATGTGTTTATATGTGTGTGCATGGGTACGTGTGTGTGCGTGCGTGTGTTTGCATGTGTCTACATGCATGCATGTGGATAAATGTGAATGAATGAGTATGCTTACATTCGTGCATCCACATCACGCATGTGAGTGCATGTTTATGCATGTACACGTAACTGTGGTGCGCATACATTACCTTTGCAATCTGATAGCTGCCACATGCCAGGGCCATGTGTTTTTGTATTAACTGGACAAGTCCTACACTCTGTGTTACTGATGGCATATGTGTCAGCCTCACACTGATGACAAGGTGGCAGACCAGTGCTTGCTACCATGTGGTAGACACTGCATTTGTCTAAAAAATGTAACGTCATGTATGGCATACTGGCGGGCAAGAGGTATCCAGTTATGTTATTCATATATAAATATAGATTACATATAATACTCTAAAATACTAGTGCATGCAAGATACCCTCAACATCAGGCAGGTGTTCACAAAATGTTGCCATATTTGTTTCAGAGAAATTGTCAGAAGATGTGTGCTAGGGAGTTTTTTTTATATTCCTTGACTCAGTTATAGCTGAGTGGCTGTCAGGGGCAGCAATTTGTGTAGATAGACCACATGAAGGCCTCTGATTGAGATTAATCCCCTGCAGTTTATGACATATAGATATTGAGCAGCTGATTAATGAGTTTGTGACATACTTATACACATGTTGACGTAGCGGCTGCCAACAGCTGATGTTGACTTGTGATCACCACAAGCCTTGCACTGTGACTTTCCTGTTTCATCCTGGTACTCGCCGACCGGACATGGAACACACTCGCTGCCTTCTTTGTAGTACCCGTAGGGACAAGGCACTGAAACACAACAAACAAATTTGGAAAGAACTTATATTTAATGTATAACTGACACAACATTTACATAACCTAACCACAACACCAATTACACTACCCCCGTCCACAGCACTTACACCTTAAAATATTGCATACATATTTACCCTCCCCTCGCCTACAGCACTTACACCACCACCTTAAAATGTTACACACGTTTTCACCCTGCCATCGCCCACAGTGCTTACATAACCACCTTAAAACATTACACACGACTGGTTAATCAACAACAAGTTGTCGCTCCATTTAGGTAAAACACAATTCAGTGTGTCTGCAACAAGGAGAAGTTATGCAAATGTAACAATATTAATATTGTGTAATAGAAATGTCATTAAATCAAAGTCAACCGGCACCTATTTAGGCGTAACTTTAGATCGGTCTCTTTCTGGTGATGCTACAACCTCTGATATCCTTTCTAAACCCTCAAACAAACTAACGTTTTTGCATAGGAACGCCAGAAAGTTAAATATAAAAACCAAAAAATACCAATTTCATATTTGATTCAATCTAAGTTTGCTTACGTGTTCAGCTTGGTATAATGGTTTGTCGAAACAGTTTTATAGCATTAAATTTATATTACTATGAACATGATGGAAACAAGTAAGTGTATGATGGAAATACTGGCCTTGACTGCTTTATTACTAACAATACAAAATACAAATGGTACCTAGTGACTATCCCACGGTTGCAACTTAAAGACTAGATAATGAACTACAGGTTGGATTAAGTCCAAACCATGTTAATCCTAGATATAAACATAAAAAAGCAACTAAACGTGTGTGCCACCGGCCACAAACCATCTGCAGAGCAGATGGTGGCAGCCACCAACTGCAGAATTCAGCGTAGCCAGAACAAGATAGTTCATGTTTTGTGAAATGCTCCACCGAGATTCTATATTGGAGCCAATGAATTTAAGACCGTTGGTTTACTCCCTGTAGATTATAGTGTAACACAATTAAAACTGGGCCATATGTTCAATATTATAAATGTACCGCCACCAGAATATTTAAGAACAAATGTTGAATTGGTACACCATAGATACCCCACAAGAGCTAGCAAATTGTCATGTGTTATTCCAAGAGTGAAGGCTTCTGGGCAAATGTCATTCTTTTATACAAGCATTTGCCATTGGAACAACCTGCCTATCGAAGTTAAAGTATGTATATCTAAAACCAGTTTTAGAAAAACATGTAACGACCCTTCAATTTAGTAGATTGTTGGATCATGAATTACGATCTTAAAGTGGCATTTTAATATAATCTTATTAACATATCTTACTTCAGAATGTACTGCTAAAAAGTTATATTTCACCATCCTGCACTTGTAACGTGACTGTGAGCTAAAGTAATAAGTAAATAAAATAAATATGGCAAATAGATTAATACAATTAACTGTACATTAAATGTACATTAAAACGATGAATACATAAATAATTAATTAATAAATAACTAAATAATGTGTACATTAAATGTCACGGTCATGCAATGTAATGGATACGACACTGAGCTATAAACAATAAATTAATTAATAAAATATTATAATAAATATATCAATAAATTATTAGTACATTAAATGATTAACACTAAAACAATCTATTATAATGTCAATGATTGAATGACTGCGATGGCGGCTAGCTGGAGCACTTCTGCAGTAGATGCGGTGACAGGTTCCTCGGTAAGTGCGTGCTACAGTGGAATACAGCGTACTTAGAATGACTGCTGGTACGGCGTGCAAGTAGCTGGTAGTGTTCATTGTTTGTGCTTGTATTCGCGCATCTGCTGTGGTGATGATGACATGCAAGCTGATGCGCATTAGTCCGTGGTGAATTAATCTCTTACGCGCCTTCGTGCATGTATTGTCATATAATCATATTTTAGTAGAGTACTTTTTAGATTAGCACATTGTCTTGCTAATAACATTTATTTATCTATATATTTTTTATTGATATATATGTTTATTTGTCTGTATTTATTTATCTCTATTTATTTATCTATATATGTATTTTTGTATTGATTTATTATTATTATTTTGTTTTGTTTTATTAGTTATTATTTTATTTATTATTTTGTATTATTAGTTTTTATTATGTATTTATTTAGTATTTAGTATTTATAATTTTTTATTGTTATTTATTATTTATTATTTACTCTATTTACTATTTACTATTTACTATTTACTATTTATTATTTATTTATCTATTATTTATTATTTATTATTATTTTTATTTACTTATTGTTTACTTTATTTTATTAAATTATTAATGTTCTTATGCGGACCACATTGGAAATAAGTGTACATTTTTGTGTTATGTATTATATAGATATGTTTGTTTAATTGTTTAGTTTTACCAAATAAATTCCTAATCAACCAATACATCTATCTGAACCTCATCAATGAGAACTAGTGGGCATGAACAATTTATGCTTTTCAACAACAAATCAAAGATTATTGGCAATAAAAATATTTATACAGAAATGAAAATATTGAATTGCTATAAATGTTAATAGATTTGTTTGACATATTGTTTTTTGGCATGAGTTTACCTAAGTACCTTCTTGTCTGTAACACTTACAGCACAAATTGTTGTTCTTCAGTTTGTTCAGCTTCAGGCCAGGTGGACAGAAGAAACCATTATATAATGGATCTTCGTTAACATTATCTTCATTTGTACTCAGTCCTGGACAAGACCCTTGTGCTGGAATGCTCTCCATCTGTTTGAAGGCAGCCGTCAAGAATCTTGTCTTACTATTAACATCATTCATGCAAGTGACGTATCGTGAGTCTCTGAGTTTGTCACTGCCGGGTATCTTCATTGTGAAATTCAGCGTCGCCATTTTCTGAGGACCCATAGAAAATATATCGGTGTATGTTAGCAAATTAGGCCATATATGGATGTCATTACGTACATGCATATTCGGAGGACAGTTTCACCAAGCAAAGTTGTGCAACCTTTCAACGTGCCAAGTTAGGTTAAAACATTCGAAAGTAACTTGCAGACTTTGGAAAAAAAGACACTGAATCCATGCAAGAGTGGCACTGGAACATTCAAAAACACACATAGAGCTCAATATTGGCACCGACCCGATGGCCTGACACATGTTTTGAAGCTGTCGGGCCAATTCCATTATATAATGTTATATTCGCTATTATAATATATTCCAATGCATGTACTCCATAGTACTGAAAACAAAACAGAGTGCTGGTGTAGACAAATAATAAAAGCTATGCTATATACTAACATCATGCGATATACATTTTTAAATATACACAGTTATATCCATACCTCCATCGTGCATCCAACATTATAAAACTAAGTCATGCAAGGTGTACATTTAGAAACTAACTAATACACTGTAGCAAAATCGTGCATATTTCTATAGATACATAAAAAGTTCAACTTGGTAAGATCACATCAATTTTATCTGAACATTATTTTAAAATAGGTTATGCTAATCATGTTATAAGTGTTTAGTTAATTATCCTTGAGCGTTTTTTTTTCATGTGAATACTTTTAGCATTCTACTTTATATTTCGTCGTGTTTCGGATATTAATATCGGTCAATTTATCTAATAAGTGGCTAAAACAATGTCTTGCATTTAGCCAAATTGGTTAAACAAAACTTAGGCCCAGCGCTAGGCTAGAAAATTCAACTATAAGCGCATATTACAAACATAAATTGTTGAGTTGCATATTGGTTGCATATTGTATGTACCTACCGCGTCTACTTTTAGTGAGAGATCTTCTATAAGTTCTACACGTAGATCCGTTTCACTAAAAAGCTTTTGACAAATAGCTGTTTCTTTAATTGCAGAATCCTTCAGTTTTGTGACAAACACACCGTTGTAGTATTTGACACAATCCTCAGTAGTTGGTATATCGGTGCTGGCTGTGTATGTGTACTGGTTGGTCAAGTGGTAGGCTGCCTTGGACTCATGTGCTGAAATATGGAGACGCCACACTGTTAGACTGACACCACACTGTTAGACTGTATGTTTTTAAATGCCATAGAAAAAAATGATTTTTTTTTAGCTGGCAGAGTAGGTCTTATGGTTAGTCTCATACGTTTGCAAGATCTAAGCTAATGTATGAATTTATTGCTGTTTCAACGCCCCAAAAATAACTGGTGTAGGTCATCAAAACTAGTATCAGCGACATTTTGCTCTAACATAAAAGTAAAGATCCTTATATAGCACAATAGCACAGCATCAAATCCTTATGAGTGTTCACAATGCTTCAAAACAAGGCAAGCCTGTTCAGTTGACACTCATCATAACCTTCCTGGGAAGTGTCCATGTGCACCAAGTTAAACTCATCCCAACATGTAGAGATTACCAAAACTACTTCGCATACAGCATAATGTATGCTAAATTCTGCAAACGTATGTGACAACCCTTTGTATTGCCCCTTTCGGTCAAACTATTTGTTTTCACGACAATACAGAACATCCACACTATCACGTATATCATAAAGTTAAAGCATATATATGTATACAAACATGAACATACCTGAGATTTATAAAATTGTCTATATTATTTATTATGATATGACCTCCCTCACCGATGCAGTCAGTGACGGCAGTTGCTGGACTCCAGTCACCGTTGTCGTTGCAACTAAATGTCATCTCTGTCTTTAACGTGTTGGTGTTTTCTGTGTTTTCTGTGTCTTCACCATTGTAGAAGAAAGTGTTTGAGTCACATGTCAACTTGCAGTCCCAGCCATTACCGCCAGCCTTGCGTTTACATTCCTTCTTGCCATTCCTCGGGGTGGCCAAAGCCCAGTCCTGACATTTCTCAGCTGAAGACAATCCATACCATGTAAATGGAAAAGTGAACATATTGTAAATATGTGTACAGACAAACAAAGCATTTCAAGACGAAAATTATCCAAATATATGGTATAAAGGCCTGCATCATCTGCCCAATTAAATTAAGTTGGTCTTATATAGGTGAACTGATCCCCGTCCCAATTTGTTTTAAAGCAGTCCTCAAAATACATCACTTTTTTTGCTAGTAACTGTGAGTCTACTTTTCAGTAACTAAAATAAGCATCCTTTGTTACAAGAAACACATTATATATTCTTAATAAAGAAATACTCGCCAATATGTATATATTGATGGGTATATTTCATAAAATAATATACAGAGGGGCAAACAATATGAAGAAATCTGATATTCTTCATAGCCACACATTATTAGTATTACATTTAATTAGGGGAACCTGACATTATATATTTTAATGGCATTCAACTGGATAACCAGAATGTTACTTCTAATATGATACCTACCCTCAATGACAACCATAAACTTGCATGAAGCCTTATTGTCGTCTTTGTAGGTTGCTGTGGCTGTGACAACATGGTGACTACCTATGTCACTGCCAGTGACATCCAATGTCTTGGGTTCATAGGTCACTGTTCCACCAGATGCAGCAGTTGCTTCGTGACCCGTGTATGTAATTGAAGTACTTTCATTTGATGAGAGTTTGTAGGTGAAAAAGTCTGGACATGTAATTGTTGGCACCGCATCATCTGTAATGACAATGGTAACGTAAAGCAACAGTACATGGTTGCATCGATATGATGATTTAATGTGATATATCAGTAAAGCCAATTTCCAGCAGCATCATTGTCAAAATTGCATGTGATAGTTGACACCGTATCATCTAGATTTAACAAGATTTAACAAGATTGCCACCTAGAGAATCAACTCTAGATGGCAGGTGGACAAGGAAGCCGTTTGGCTTATCGAGAGTCCAACCTATCTATCTAAGTATACCCTGCCCGTCTTAGGTATATGTCAATTTTATTTTTAAACATATTAACACTTCTAGCACCTACACAATCAGCTGATAATTTGTTCCATTCGTTTACTATTCTTTGGGAAAATGAAAATTTTCTAATATCTAGTCTACACTGCTTCTTTGCTAATGCAACTCCATGTCCTCTAGTCCTTCTCTCTTCCTTGACCGTGAAAAAAATATTTCTGTCAATATTTTCATACCCATTCAATATTTTAAAAACCTCAATCTGATCTCCTCTCAATCTTCTGGTTTCTAGTGTTGTTAGACCACATTCTTTTAGACGCATTTCATAACTAATATTCCTGAGTTTTGGTATCATTTTTGTTGCTCTCCTTTGTACTCTTTCTAGCATATCAATATCCTTCTTGCGATATGGCCTCCATGCTTGTATACAATATTCTAAATGTGGCCTAACTATTGTTTTATAAAGCGGTATTATTAGTTCTTTTTCTTTGTATACTATATTTCGCCTAATTAATCCAAGAATTTGGTTTGCCTTCGCTGCTGCAATTCCACACTGATCTATAAGGCAATGGCAGCAGAACATGTTCAAATCAGTACAATTCCAAATGTGAAACGGTAATTTCAATATAATGACCCAGTAGACAATTTACATCCTGCACTTCTAGATACCGACCTGATTGTATTTCTATCCCATATCACTGTATATGTATGTAACTCACTGCCATAATATTGGACAACACAATAACAAATTTTACTTTCATACTTTTGTTACCAACTCATCATGTACTCATTTAAAAAACATACTTTATGGATTATAAACTCTTTCTTATAACAATTATTGGTTTGAAATTATGCAGTTGTTCAATGTCTTTGATGTGTAGTATAGAAGTGTGACTCTGTTTGTAATACAAAATTTCCGTAAATTGTGTATTGGAATTTTGCAAGTGACCTAGCAGATACCTAGGAGTGATTCGTGGATTTATAATTTTCCAACATTTGTCCGAATGGGTGCTCATTAAAAATATAAAAATGGCTATACATGGAGTTCTGTCAGTGAATTTTCATATTGTTCTGCATCGCTGTAAAGGCAATAATGCAATCTGCAAGTATGTTAATATATGTTGGAGAAATATTGCATATTTTTTATAGCACCATTGCTTAACACAGGCACCAGCATTTAGACCACCATTGGCGTCAGTTTGATATGTATCAGGCAACATATTGTGAATGTTATTATGTCTGGTCAACGATGTTCAACATTACAAACATGAATGACCAGATATATCGTGAGGCAATTATTAAATGATGTGTGCACCACATTCCTTCACCGACACTGTTATTGCTGCAGCTACTGTGTTGTTATGATTATTGCCTTCAATAGTCCCACACTCCTGAGTGTTTGCACATCTCTACAGAGACACTGCATAGTGTTCACATATCCTATTAGTTGTATCCAAATGCACAGGGTGTTCTAAATTAAGTCGGCTGAATCTACGAAGCCCTACAGGATATGCTATTTTGCATACATACATTTATCTGGTTATATAATTAATGAGCAGATTTCTGCATTAAATAAATAGATTATCCATTGAGAAATTAAGCATCAGTTGGTTATCTCCTTACGTCTATATCCTTTTGTCTGCAATCAATTGTGTTCCTTTACTATGCTGTAACATGATACAATGAACTAACCTTTAATCCTGATCTTGATTGTGCAATCAACAGCTTTGTTATTATAGAAGTCAACTGCGGAATATGTAACAGTCAGGTGTGTCTTCAGCACAACTGATGGGTCAAAGTTGAGAGGGTCGACACTGAATGTTTTGATGCCATTGGAGTTGTCTTTTGCCACAGGTACTGTGAACCCAGCTGCAGTGAGTTTGGGGATCGCAATCTCATTTTCTGGGCAACCCTCAATAACTGGGCTTTTCTTATCTGAAACAAATAAGGAACAGTTCTGAGGTAAATATATTCATTGAAATGTTCTATAACACATCATACATGTGATATGTACAAGAAGGATCTCATGGCGTCATGGTCATTACTACACACGTGACTTACATCATATTTTTGTTTACCTTAACTGTTTTCATATGTGCATTATATTTCGTGGGTTTTCCATTTGCCAGAACAACATTTTCTGCTTTTCACGTAGTTGCATAGGCATGATCACATTGTCTTGAGAACATTTCCCTCTAACACCAGTTGGAGTCAGAATGTCAACAAAATATATGACAGAATGTCTGAGAGTTTCGCACCTGGCACCCTTTTTATGCGCTCAACATACCTTCTCTGCACAGAATTAACCGAACAATAATTTGTGACAGGATGTAGGCTGTCTAGAATATAGGGAATGAAACACCAAATTGTATTGCGGTTATCTCTGCTCACGTCGGCATTACTGCCAATAAATTTTGGTTTGAAACAGGATGTTTCGTTAACTATTTAACTGTGTTGCAAGCAGAAACTATCAAATTGCGAGCATTGTTCCGAGTTTAATAAAGTGACTAAACACAAATTGGCAGACAGTAAACCTTCAACATGCATCTTGTCGACATACGAATGTAATATTAAATGAAAAACCAAAACCTGGGAGCTGGCACCCAGACTTTAAACATTGAGTAGAGTACAATGTATTATTTTACGAGTCTACGTATTAGGAACCCTTTTGACAGTATCCATGAACATCACTTCAACAGTTGAGGTCTTTCTAACCAACACAACTATTTTCTTAAATCAACTGGTTTATATAATAATAATATTAGCAAGGTAAATTATATTATGTTTAAATGCTTGAAAGGCAAACTCAGAGGCACATCAAGAAGAGAGAGTTGATCAATCGCAAAATAAACAGGCTTGTCATATACAATTTATCAACAGATGGAGAGATGTGCCTTGGAGATATGGTGGAAAGGCAAGGTTATAAAGAATGCTCGATTGCCAATTTTACAGATAAAATAATGATTTAGTTTTCTCGTTAATAATAACAAAAACAATATATTCTTATACACAACCTCATCTAAATGATTGTTATTAAATAATTGCAATGGGGTAATTACAATAATATATTAATTAAAATTCATGTATGAATAACTATAATCGTCGATTGTTAAAATAATTGAAAAACTGGTGAGTCTTGTGTGTTACTGTAAATTGGTTAACATCGAGCATTGACAGGACGCTCAGGACAGTTGATGCCATGTTCTTTGAGCTACACAAGAGAATGCTCGGTTGCCAGTTTTACTGTTGGAAGCGAGTTGTTGAAGAAATAAGTTATAGGAAGAATGTAGACATTGTAGGATATAAATGTGAAGTACTCACCAATACATGTAGGTAGAGATGTTTGACTCCATGAAACAGCACTGGCTGAGGCAGTACATTTCCACTCAGATTTATCGGATAGCTCAAACCCAGGCTGCGTGCAACTGAATTTGACTATTGCCCCCTCCTTGTATGATGTTGCTACCTGGTCAGCTCCTGCTGGTGTTCCAGGGTCGTTGCAACTATCTCCTAAAACAACACAATATTTATTGTGAACAACATTTCTTTGTAACATTTCTATTATTACTGCCATTTAACAATTTATAAACAACTTTCAAAATTTGCCATTATGCACAACATAAAATGCAAAGACAGTTTCGAATTACCTAATAAGGTGCAATCATCATCATAGTAGTAAAACTAATAATTTAAAACCACCTACCACTTGTAAGAATGAAAGCAACACCAGATACGATTTCATACGTTGACTCAAAGCAATGATTAATAGCCAGATGAATCACACATGTTCCTGACAAATGTCATAGGCATACCTTCACAAACGATTGTTCCAAATATCCAACGGCCATCCTTGCCACATTCCACTGTGTTGCTGCTATCGGTATGCTCCGTGCTTCCCCGCTGTTTGTACAGTGACTTGCAGTTAACTTTAAATTTGCTCTGGTACAGGGCGGTGGGAGATGGTGGGTCGAAGGTTGCACCTGATACTTCTGATGGCGTTCCACAGTCAATAACTATAGAGAAACAGAAACAATAGTTGATAGAAATACATAGAAACCCAGTTAATTAATACAATCAATACACCAAAAGCGCCTTTTTGTCAGCCGAATCAAACCATATAAGTACGCAAATAACAAATCGCATTTCAAAATTGGTCAAATATGTCACATAGTTAGTTTTAACGGTATTCCGAACAGAGCACATTTTGTAACGGATTAGCAAACTTTACTCTACAAGGATCCGTCCGGTTTATGCAAGTGCCAGTCACACACCCGCTATGGTTTATGTAACCATTAATGCATCGAATGTGAGCATGTGACTGTCAATTGCAATTAAATCAATCGGCTATCGCCCAACATGAATGTCTTTTCTTTCGAAGAAATGTGTATGTTTATTTCAAATTTATATAACATTTCAAAACAAATGTTACATGAATTTGATGGTTTACCAAACTTCTAGACAGATTAATGAATTCCATATGTTGATAATCCGTGTGGAATACTATACATCTTAGTTGAGTATAGAACTTGGTGTATGTGTTTATATAATGATTTAAGCAAATGATACATAAATCGTTGCAACTTGATATTTTATAATCATCACATTCTAATTTATATTTAGCAAAAACAGTGTAATTCTTTTCATGAAACAAAACCTTATACAATCCATATCCAAGATATGTTATCCATCACAAAATCATACCTGGGATCCTGGACACGTACCTGGACATTCCAAACTGTCACCATAGACAAATATGTATGAATTTGATTCCTTGTCGTACACACACTTGTGATGTATAACAACTGGATTCGGCAGGTGATCCGTACACGTCGCACTGATAGTGGAGCCATACTTGATCGGATCTGTTGATGGATCCAACACTGGCTTGTACTTCAATTTTGATGTGTCCGGGATTGTGCACGTCGCAACTGAATAGCATTAAAAAGAGCAGATGTATTATTTGTTGTCTCCAATACACCTAAAAACAACTAAAAACAAACACTATACTTATATCTGGCAGGGTTATAACACCATATAAAGGAATGAAATGCACCACATGGAATACTTCTTTTAGCATTATTACTCATAATTAACATACTGCACCACTGCTTGCTATTACATCATTTCACTGAAACTAATCTTAACTGCAGTCTTACCAGGGATCACTGCAGATTTGTTACAGTAATAATCACAGAAGATTACCTTTGCACGTTGGTTCTTTGGCAGACCATGTACCATCTGCTTTACACGTGATTTCGTTCTCACCCTTCATCACATAGCCTATGTCACAAATTAACCTTGCCACGTCCTCGAAGTGGAATAGACCCATTGATGTCAGTAGCCGTCCATTTTCCGGGGGATCGATTTCACGACAAACCTTTCCTAAATGACACCAGATAATACATTTATTGATACTTCTTGCGACAACACAGTGGCTGTTACACAATGTGTGTTAACACTGTTCACTGCACAGTCAGGTCTCGTTTATCCGGACTTGAATATTTGTTTCACGATCTGCAATCTGTAATGACTGCAACTTTCGTTTATCCAACCAAGAACCTTGGGAATCAAAGTGTGTGCATAAACAAGACATGACTGCATATGTATGCAAAACACTAAGTTCACTTGATCACTGTATATATTTCTGACATGTTTCAAACAAACGGAATTACACAACTCATCTTAAATGCCACCATGTTTTATTTTAAATAATCGGTCTATAACTATCAATATTTCAGAATTAGTATGTAATTGGAAAATTACATACTAACATTTAACTTAAAACTTATCTTATGAAAATGTAGATTGCATTATAAAGATACCTTTCTGCACTATCTATCAAACTATATCAAACTTCTAAAAATGTATTGTGATGGCTTAATTGATATTAATAATGGCATTCAGCATATGTGCTATTAACCATAACCATTGCTTTGCCTTGTTCACTATTACTAGTAATAATTGACTCTGATAACTTATCTAACAGTAACGGTAACTACACACAATTTAGCATATCTAGCTCAGAACAACGCAGTTGCACAAATATCAGAAGTCATGTTTTCGCTATCTGGTGAATGGAAAAGAGTGATATCACGGATATTACCACCGAGCAGGACAAATATTTTATGGAGGCAAAATAGCTACCAGCTTATTATAATGCAATGCTGACACATTCTGGCATCCCATCTATTCTTCAGCCAAGCATACTGTATGTTTAATTGAACAAATAAAGTATAGATCAATGTATTATTTTGGGAATACATCAGAATTAAGTGACTATGATCTAAACAAATGTAACTGAATTCAAGAACACTGAAATACAACCATAATTCAGAATTTAGGACCATTTGCCAGTTGTCCTAGTTTTCTGAAAATTGTCAAGATTACAATGCTGTCAGTTTTTATTGTAATGCACATCAACATGATTTTTTATGTTTACAAATACATTTGCATTAAAAACATGAACAAAAACAACTGATTAAACAAATTGCTATGTATTAGTTTCATCCACTGTGGAAGCAATCGCACAAACATACCATCATATATTATTACTTTGTATGTCATTCAATGTCTGGGGCATATTTTTATTATTTATTTTGACAATAAAAACATTAGGTAATGAGTAGCATAGAATAGCGTGATACATACGGACACAAGTGTGGTTAATGTGAAACGTATCTCCTGGCAGTAAGCCTGTCTCCTCAGCAGGAATGGAATAACTGCTTGTGTGATCAGCCGTGAACAACACATAACCAGGTTCATTACAACGACAGCTGTATGAGCCATCGTTGTTGTCACATTTCTGGTCACATCCACCATTCAGGATGTCACATTCATTGATATCTGAAAAATTAATGCAAACATAATATATAAATGCCTACATACAACATTTAAGACGTTGTGTTAACTGATATTTGAACATGAACACAGAACAGTTCTCAGATTCAATTTCAGGCAGCCATGATATTACATTAACTGATTTAAAAAAGATAAATAAAGAAAGAGTTCTCAGTGTCCACACCCAACACCCAATATATCACATTATTAATGCCACTGTATATCATATGGAACTAATTTACATTCTGACATACAAAAGATGGATAATTTTGAAAATTAGTTACACATTTGACAAGTGTCCCAACACAGCACATGTACATCTCACACATGGACTGACACACGGTAGCAAATTCGCAGTACGTAAAATGACACATTCCTACAGTTCTACTGTATAACTGTATCTTAAACCAGTCAGATTTGCTAAATATGTAAAATATTCTGGTGGAAACTTGAACAGACATACAACAAACTGAGTACTCGGTCTGTGGTCAGTAGAGGATTCTGTACTCACCTTCACACTTTTTCTCATCACTTGTGGAGACATAGTAACGGGGTCTGCAGCTACAGACGAAGCTACCCATTGTGTTGGTGCACGTGTGGTCACAGTCACCTTTACCGCTGTTTTTGGCACATTCATCAACATCTGTAGCATACATCACGAGTAAGCATTATAAATACAGTGGAATCTTGTTACTATCGACACAGTTCCACATGTGAACCATGCGCATAATGGGAGGAATTAGTGTTTATAAATGTTATTCCTGTGATATGGTGTCTGAACTCTGAATGCAAAAAGAAATTCATGTATCATAATATTGTATTTATGAAACTGCGTGCATGACTTAACATCGTCTCAGAAAGGAAATTACTCATTCTCTGTCGATAAAACGTATACAAGTTTACTTGTAATTAGGAAAATGTATCTAACAGAGTATTGATGTTAGTAAAACTTTTATAAACAGTCATTATTTATCCTAGATGCGTATTTTATATTTCATATTGTTGTTTTTGAAAATGGAAGTTTATTTGGCCAGTGTTGTTTTTGTATAAGTGCATAATATAGTTTCGCTTATCCGACTATTGCTCAGCTGCGTAACTTCAGATAATATAGTCTGGTGAAAGATATGCTTTGTTTATGTAATCCTTATGTAATGTCACTGTTGAAAGCCTTCAGTTGGTATAACTATTGTTTTACATTACTTCACACGTTGATGTGCATAATAATAATCAATGGTAGTATTGTATGTATGTTGTTGAGAACAAAACTAAGTTATAAAATAGATATACATAAAATAAAAGGTACAAAAAAGGAGATCAAAAAAATACAATTTTCATTTCTGTATATTCGGTATGTAACATGTAGCAGTATAATATTTTATTTCATATTAGGCTGAGATCCAATCAGTATCTTTTTCCTATTATGGGGTAAGGCCCTGACAGTCACACACTCAGAGTATAACGTTCCCAGATGAGGGGTGTCAAAGTGCTGCCACCTCACGGAGACTGTGTAATGAAGGCTAGCCTCTATGTGCCTCTATGACATACTGTAAAGTGCCAAGATCAATTGTAATTGGATCTGGTGTTACATTAAATAAAATTTAGCATATTGATTTACCATACCTTGACAAAAGGGGATGTTTGTCCCAAATGTCTGATCGACATTGCACCGAAGAGAAGCAGAGCCGTTGATCTCATAACCGCTATCACACGTTACAGTTATCTCATCCTCAAACACTGTTTTGTTCTTGTTCACTGATCCATGGCTGATGACAGGGACAGGACACTCCAGCTCTGTAAACACACATGTAATGCTTCACTTACGGGTATGCTTTCAACATGCACTACAACATAACATAGACAAAATAGTAGTGGTTTCTAGATGTTAGAAACGACCAACACCTTTAAAGAAATGCTATTCAAATGAGTTGTTCTTCTCTAGAATTAGTGAGTCCACTACAGGTTACACATTTTCCCTCGTTGAGTAATCTTTTATTTCCCCTGACATAGACACCATATAGAAAGGACCACCGGCTTTTAGTGTTTCTTCAAAAACACAGGCAAATGAGGGGTGAACGAAATTGCCTAAGTTTCGAAACGGCGGTGGGACTGAACCACTCGATTGAAGGTCGCGACCACCGTTCCCCACGTAACATGTCACAAACAAGCAACACTTCTCAATAGTATTCACGGAATTTATCAATAATTTCTGAGAGTCTCGCAAGTTGGCATAACTATTCACACATACTCTGACACTGGATCGTGTTACTGCCAGACCATGTTCCGTCCTGTTGACAGACGACCACTGGACTTCCGACCAACTCGTAGCCTTCGTTACAGGTAAACTTCACCACAGAGCCATAAGACACTCCATCTCCTGACTTTGGTTCTTTCTTTCCGTGACTGATCTCTGCTTTTTGTGGGCATTTAGTAGCTGTAAAAGAAAATAACTGTACCACCCTAGCCTATGATTATCACATGCATTGCATTATGGGTAAAATGATATACTTTCTTACTGGCCAGAGGCCATGATGTAAACAATACGACATAATTTGTTACATATTCCATGGTGAATAAATGTATACATGCTTACATGCATGTGGTGAATAATTAATACAAACCAATTTCAATATGAACGCTGATGTTAGATTTCGTTTAACAACATTTACATTGTGGCTTCAAGGCAACTGCACTGTAGCCTGTAGGGTGAAAACTAGTGGTCGAAATGAATACTGACCCAATGGTCACTGACCCTCTAATTTGTACCAAGTCAGAAACGTTATCTTTATTTATCTGTATACAAGCTTAATGACACTGATACTGATAATATTATACCATCTAGTATAGAATGTTTACATGACTACTTACCAACACAGGATGGTTCATCTTCCCATTTACCATCTTTTGTGCAAGTAATTTTATTTGTTGACGTCCTATAGCCTCCATAGCATTTGTATGTGACAGTGTCACCACACCGAGCTCCAGTTGAACTCTCGACGTACCCATTGTCAATCATTGGAGCTTGTCCGCAGTATTTTGCTGAAGAGAGATTATTCAATCTATAAGTAATTATGAAATGTCTGACTTTGTATTACATGACAAGGTAATATATTAAATAATGTTGATTATTAGGTTAGACAACTGTACGTATGTTCCCTGCAAGTGTCATTTTGTATCAGTGACAGGACCCCCAAAAGCGATATAGAGGTAGCTCAGTAAATAAATGTAAAGAAACTGAAAGGTATGGAAATGTAAATATAACATGATAGGCACAGTTTGTCTTGACAATATTGGCTCACATAAATTATCTGCACTTGTTGTAGAGAACGTATATTTGGTATATAATGGTACGTTCTCACCGCCGATCTGAGTACCTCGATCTCCCCGACCAGCCAAATTCCGCGACCAAGCTCGACCAAGCTCGACCAAGCTCGACCAGGTGTTTGGTCGGGGGTCTATCCGACGGGAGGAGACCTCTGCCAGACCTGTAGTGGATCATACTAGATCAAGTCAAGACCCTTCCCGACCACTTCAAGACCAATTGCCGACACACATCCCGACGTCTACTCGACGTCAAATCGACCTTACCGACCCCTTTCCGATGTCTTCCCGATCAACACGACCAGCCGGACCTTTTCTCGACCTCAACCTCGACCCGACCCGACCCGACCTCTACACGACCTCTACCCGACCTTTACCCGACCATGTACTATCGGGCACGATAGCAGCAGACTAGGAATAAAACTGTAGTATTTTGTTCGGTATTCAGTTGACCAAAGTTGGTATGATCGGGTATGATCGGGTATGATCGGGTAGAAGTTGTGTATGTTCGAGTAAAGATCTGGTGCGGTCTGCAAATTATCGAGTTGTTCGAGAAAATGCATCTGTTTGGAGTCGCACTAGATCGAGTAGAGGTCGTGTGCAGGTCTAGTAAAACTGTGTGACTAGAAGTCTTCCGGATCAATTCGACCTTGTACTCGAGTATACACGACTTTACCAGAGCGCTACACGATGTATTTCAGACCGCTTCCAGACCGTCTGGCTTCTCGAGTGCTACACGGATTTTTTTGACATGTCAAAAAAATCCGTGTAGAAACCGCTACCGACCTAGGTAGACCGCTGCTAACCGCTCCAGACCGAGCGGGACCCCCGTGCAGACCGAGGAAGATCATCTCACGACCGCATGATCGAGTTTGATCGAGGTACCCTGATCGGTGGAGAGAACGGGGCATTACAGAAACTTGTAATGTTTAGGTGGAGAGGTTCCACCAAAATAGTCTTTGCTTTGTCAATATTCAAACATAACGTAAATAATTTCTTTACTAATAAACATAGTTATGCACAATGACGACAATCTTTGACATAAATTATAAAAAAAATGAGCCATCAAACTCATGCATTTCTTGAAAAGAAATCTATATAATGTCCCAACTTGTTATCAGAAATACGCTATTCAGGAGGCGCCATTAAAATGTACTTACGTTCACACTGTGGCACCTGTTTCACGTCCCATCCATCCCAGTTGCATTTCATGACCACACTATTCTTACCAGTGTGTTCTGTCTGTGCAAAGTGGTGACCATCTCTACATGTCACAGTGACAGTGGCCCCCATGTTGGTTATGGACGATGTAGGAGTGGCGACTGTGTCTTCGTTAAAACTTGGATTAGGACAACCTGCAACACAGACCACTTTGATCACCTTTTAGCATTCAATATATTAACATTTGCCATCAGGAAGCACATAGATTATATGACCTGCTAAAATGATGTTACTGGACTACTAATGTGATGTTTTCCTAATGACAAGACATGTTTTGTGGAACTATGCAATGACTGCTTCAGAATAGCGTGACATTTCACTGTTTCTCACACAAAAAATAAGACCATGTTCTATTCTAAACAACTCATGACAAATGCCGAGAGAGTTTACAAATCATCCTGTGATCTACTACCTTTCAAACAAGTATGTCAGTCTGATAAAACACCACTGTAGCAAGGCCTGAAATAGCTTACCATGAGAAAATACCACCTTGAAGCCTTTCGCATTGATGATGGCACTACTTGTCATCTGGATGAAGAAACGTCCCGTCGACGACGTTATTGTTGGTGGTGCTGTTGTAATATATGTTCCAACTTCGTTTCCATCATCAAACAGCTAAAACACATATGCATTAACAATAAAATATCATGTTTGATACTTTGTATGCACATATACACCAACCCATAAATACACAAAGAGATCAAGTAATGTGTTCAGGTAATCGATTCATGACATTAATCAAATTGGCAAAATCAGTTTGGTCTCTGAGCTAGATATATCCTAACTACATTACCTGTTGAGTATTAAATATTCAGAATATATATACATATATATATATATATATATATATATATATATATATATATATATATATATATATATATATATATATATATAATGTTCATACTGATCAAGTGTGTTATTGCAGCTGAAATCATGAGTCAAAGTGATGCACTCTATTTTTAATCTAAAATCACTGGAATGCAATATTCGGTGATCACAGCATCTGAGGGTTGTATTACTTAAATGTCTCTATAGTCATTGAATCCAAGTACAAAACTAGGCAACTAAAATATGCTTCTCTCTAACAGACAAACATACCTCAATAAAGTCCTTGTCTCCCATCACAAAGTCCTCAAACTTTAGGCCCATCCTCCTACCACTGGGCTCTGTGATGTTCCACCTGCATATCTGGTAGTTTGGATAGTTGACAACACCATAGCCCGGTGACATCAATGTCCCACTTGATGCTGTGATAACTCCTCCACATCCTGAAATGAGTCTCAATAGTAAGCACACACACTATTATGAGAGCAAATGCATCTTCATACTTGTGTTTTCAAAAAAGCAAAGGCCTAGAATTTGGAGACAAAACTTGGAGGAACTGTGAATTGTTATAGCTTTTTGGGGAGCACCATCACTGTATAGAAGGCAAGCAATGCTTACCATGAAAACTATTTACTTTCCAGTGTGACAAATGGCTGCATAGCCACAGCCAAATTCAGATGTGGCAAATAATGTCATTAACAGTCTTTACCTTTGCTAACAATGTTGTAATTATAATTTCCAAAATTATCATAATGTAACAATTAAGTGTTTTTGTAGTGTTGATGTTTAAACACTTAACGCTTAATGTTCATATAAATGGGCCAAGGGGCCCTGAAATCGTTTGAAACAGCGTTGACTCGGTGAAAACTATGGATTTCCCAATGGTGACAATATACTGACGTCATTCAATGTTCCCCAGCCAATTGGAATCCATAACACTACAGCGCATTTTCCGCACTAAGTGCATACTACCACTAGAATCATATTCTATGTGTGGTAATCTTAAATAGCGAAATGTTATAATAATAATAAGGCTGGGTATACATAATGGGTTAAAGGGAACCAAAAAGAAAAGTGACCCGCTATGCACGTTAAGGAGTTAATAAAACCAACCATTTTGAATAGTAATCAAACGTACTGCCTTTCGTAGCTAAGCAGGTTTATTTTTCAGAATGAAATCTCGAAAAGTGCCAGCATGGCAGATGTGCAAGGAACGTCACAACCTATATTCAATAGTGCGTCTCATGAAGTTCGACAGATGATGTGTTAAACATGTTTTAATCATAAACCAGATACATTACACATGTGATTGCCGTTCGAAATGGTTGAGTCCTTAGAAAATAATCAAATACAAATGCCTTGCAGAAGTCTTTACCCAAAGATATATCTGGGCAAAATTAGAAAACAAGTTAATTCACAGTTTGAAAGAAATAGGCAAACTGAATATTTACCCATGTTTGCGCCCTTTGTGACTTTATGGTACCTTGTGGCAAGGACTAAATATGTGACAATGCCAATTTAGACAAATAGATCCTGAACAGTTTCTGTGATATGAGAGCTAACAGTGGATGGTGAACGCAGAGTTATACCATAAGTCCGTTGGACTATTCTTATGTCAGCACAATTCTACTAATACGCTGTATTTAGCTCATTATATTCACCTTCAATGTATGAGCACTTGAAGCCTTTGCCATTGAACTGCTGCTGGGTATGAAGATACAGTCTCACTGCATTCGAAGTGGAGATGACAATGCTAGAGCGGATGTCAGAATCCTCAAACTTTGCCAGCAAAGGAGCAGCAGCTTTGTCACCATCACGAATCTCCAACAAACCTCCCTCACCGAGGTCCAAGTCTTCCATCTATGACAGAAAACATACAGACATAGAACATGAACTTTCACTATCTTACTTCATTTTATAGTTGTAAAAATAACCATGACTATTAGCAGAAGATGCGATAAAATGTATGAATATAACTGACTTCGTTTCATGGATCCATGAGATCATGTCACTAATATATATTAGGTATATGCGTCAGAAGTGAATAATTAATGTAATGGTTGCCATGGTGCAACCGTCCCTTTCTATGTGCTGTTGTTTCCTTGGCTTCTGATATACCAACAATTACGGCAATCTATAAAACTAAATCATACAGTTTAGTATTTTACAATTAACGACCAATGGGAAATTACATTGGATATACTTAGAAATTATCATAGGCTGCATGCAATGGCCTAATGGTTCCATCATGGGTCATCAGTGGGTATAAAGTACAATAACGCTATGAAACGTTTATGTTTCTCAAGACATTTCTCAACACATAATGTGGTCAACATTACTTTGACGCCCTAAAATAACGGTTTTACCTGCACAGTGATGACCTTTCGCAACCCCTCAGCCCTGATGACCCATACTTCTCGCAGGCCGGGCAGCACCATATTAGGGTATGAGGGTGATAGGAAGAACTGTTTAGTTCCAGAAGCGATCAGATCAAGACGTCCTCCATTCTCTACGGCTGATTCTGTGAAGCAATAGTTAGTTATTGTAAGTGTTAGCTTGATTTTCTATGTAGATCAGATAATACAAAATATTCTCTCGCACTCTATTTTCATGTATGTTATTGTGTTTACATTGTGTACTATCATCAAATAATTATTTCTATTTAAATAAAGTTAAGCCTCAATATATAGGAGTGATCACTGCATAATCACTGTTATTATTTGTATATTTTAGGATGTATGATGATATTTGGTTATTATTAAAATTTCAAAACATTTCATAGCTACTACTATTATTAGTCATTATGTACCAAAATAATCAACTGTTGGTATGACTGAGCTTACTGTAAGTTTTCATTTATAATATGTTTTTCTTATTTTTCTTAAAAAGGAAAGTGCACAATTCATGGTGCTAGCGCTAAACAAAATGTTTTGAAACTGGACTGGATATAAGTCAGAAACATATGCAATCCGTGATAAAATACGTTTAAGCAACGTATACAAAATGCAACCACTCATATTATCAATATAAATGTATCACTTACCTTAAGCATCTTACATGATCGTTTCATAAAAGATTGTTACATAATAATATAGATACACATATACATCTTAGAATGATACTGAAATAGTACGTAATAATCTGCCAGAGTGGAAGAATTCCACAACAGGTATGATTTGTGAAGTTAAATTGTTGTATACAATACGCTTGTCGGTGATTGCAACAGGTGGCCCTGCCGTAACTGGCGTATGGAACACATAAGATTATGACATATATTTATAACATTAACAACATTAAACCTGAGCTATGCTTCAAGCACTCTGTTTGAAGTCGGAAAATGGTCTTACGAGTTTGTGTGCATATTATAAATAGTAATTTTAAATTTCTGCGAGGGATAGCGTGCATATTATTAATTGGGGGTACATAATATAGGGACACCTATAACAAAAAATAACATTGTTAACGTATTCACCTAATACTACAAAAAATGATAACCAAATCTCAACAACTGCACTACACTTACTTGCTTTCCAATCAGCTGAAAAACTACCCGTCTGCTTTTCTCTGTCACTGGTAAATTTTACAAACATGTAGTTGTTTGGACTGTAGAAGACAGGTATCATGTTGAGGTCTTCAGAGCCAGATAAACGTGCAATCATCTTAGCCGTTGTTTCTGTCTTTCCGCCAACCCAAATTTGGACCTCGTCACGGTTCTTCTCTGTGTTGAAGGCTTTGAACTGAAACAAAATGAAGTCTTCTGTTACATGCAAAGTTCGAGCAGGTATGTACATTTCAAGCAAGCTGAAGCAACTGAGATGATATAAGTATATTTGTAACTTATATTTGACAAATTACAGAGATAGCAGCAGTAGGATTATCTTATACAGTGTCATATATGCACATGTTATAATAGTACTACAGTAAAGTAAATGTTGTAGATGAAATTTGTTTGAACATTGCATACAAATGTGAAGAATGACTTTGAATGCCTCTGTATCAAATTAAATCTATGACATCAAAGTTACTTGGAGTTCAAGTCTCGTTCCCTCTGGTCCCTCCAGAGTCCATCGGCAGGCGGAGTTGGGTTCGTATGGAGAAGCAGTTTGAATGGCACCAGGTGTCGTCTTCATGTATGTACATTTATCAGCTGACAAAACAAACATAAAGCATTACTTCAATGTTTTCAGGTACTCAGTGTTCAATCTTGTCATTCAACACGCTGATTATTGACAGCACATAATACAATACTGAATTGAGACCTCCGACCTGCCACATGATACGGGTTACCCGTATCCAATACGGATTTTGGCGGTTTTGTAGCTGATACGGCTGTTCTCCATTCTGAAAGGTTTTTTTAGCTAAATTTACGGATAAATTATTGTTAACAACATCATGTCGTTGTAGGCGTCAAAATGGTTTGCATACATTATAATGTAATAATCGTTTATTGTTAGTGACTAAGTAAATCGATTCGAAACAAACGAAATAACCACCGATTAGTTTATTGTAGCGTGCAAAAGATGGCGCGCTCTTAAATTTGTGTTCTGAAAACAGCGACAGGTGGCTGAATGGTGCGATCTGCAAGGCAACGCTGCCGATTGGCAATAGCGCTATAGGCGACACAGTTCGTTATTTGGCAAAACTATATAATCACTCTTTGCCAAATTGGCGAAATGTTATGTTAGTTGGTATTAGTGACGTTTCAGCAGTACATGACTGCATTATTTCCTGCCTCCCTCCGTTGAAATTGCCTAAATGATTTTACATCAAGCCAACCCAAATAACCAGTCAGCGTGACGTGCCTTGCATAGTAAACAAAATGTCGCTAATCCTTTCAGTTTGTTCACAGCAGCAGGGCTTAATTAAATAAAGTGTTGCCTGGACAATGGAAACCTGTTGGACCTATTGTTGACACCAATTATAAGTTTGACACGATTAAAACGCCATACCTTACAGGTTCCCTATTATCGCTCAGTACAGGTGAAGACACATGGCTTTAATCGATATAATTATAGCCTGCATCACCAAGGATAGGGTTATAGCGGTTCTATAGTAGAGGCTAAATAGTAACAACATTTACCAGACGAATTATGTTTTTAAATGGGTAATGATTGTATTAATGCAATGTTTGAATCATTGCAGAGGAACAAGAATAGAATAGATTTTTCTGAATTATTTGTTCTTGTTATAGAAGTTTCTCTTTCACCTTTTGCTACATTGTTACATTATTAGTAGGTGTTGTTTGGATTTTAATAACTTAAATGTGTCCCAATAATTATTTGTGCGCCTTTGCCAAATGCTCAGTACTTGTTCAGCTTTCTTTTAATTTTAGGTTAATATTTCTATTAAATTATATTTATCTGCTTTATATGTTGTATGTATGTGTTGCTATGGTACGCGCGACAAATATGTATACGAATCATCTTATACAGATTGATACATATTCTTACAAACTTACAACAGTCGAGTTCATCAGAGAAGTCCCCACAGTCATCCTCTCCATCACAAACTGTTTTCTTCTTGACACATTTTCCATTGTTACAACGGAAGAACCCTAAAAACAGTTTTAATTTCCATTTTATTTTACAAAGGAAAACAATCGATACATGCAAGTAAGATTGTCATGTGTACTCTAATAGTTTAATTTACTTCGCAAAAATAGTTGTTAATGCTATGCAAATAACATGTCCATCTCTTGCCACATGTGCAAGCATGCAAGCTTGACACGATTTTGTCTGAGAACCTGAAATAGATTGTATCGGAAACCATGAATATACACATGCATGATGTCATATACAATATATCACATTTATTAACAATACCCATACATCTTCAATAAAGCTGGTCTACAAACACATAGGGGAATATCCATAAAGGGTAGTTTACACAGGAGTACAGACACCTACAACTGCATCTCTTGTTCGCAACACTGACTCTAGTGAGATGTTCTATCATGGTGTCAGTGCATAGCACTACTGTATTTGACATCGCTGAAGATGGATGTGCTACGTTCGATTGCAAACATTGCTAGACAGTGGGAGAGAGAGACAGCGTTAATATTTTCTTCTCGGTAGAACATAATGTTGCACATTAAAAACTACAAAAACTGACAAATTCCAAAGGTCTAGAAAGGAGACCTCGTTTGCCCCAATACCCCTTCGATCTGCCTGTGACGCACTGACCTTGTAGACAGGCTGGGGCACTACAGACATAGGACAAAGCTTCTTGACAGGAATCGAGTGACCACGCATATTTGTAGTATTGTTTCTCATCAATGCTGACATATGTGCAGCTTTCGTCGTCTCCCTGTGGCTGACCAGCACTCCAGTAGCCGTATGAGTGGTCATGTTTACCTGTAATATACATGTAATTATATATGTTTTGTTAAAAGCCACATATTTAGGAATTTATTATAGAATACTGTTTCTATTAAACACAGTGTGCTTGACAATATTTGAAATGTTGTGATACATTACAAACTTTCTAATAATATGTGCACACTACATTGTGTTGTTTCAGATGACAAAATCAGCATTGTTCACCAGGTGGCACATATTTTGTTTCATGCCATCATTCCACAAGGGATGGCTCAATGTATTTCATATGGGCACCGTAAAAGCCACCTGTTAAAATTTCGGGCATTGAAATCGAGATAATAACATTGCAGCCCTCGATTTGTGGCTGCCATTTGTTTAAAACTGAGTTTTAAGAATTAATGAAAGATTAGCTATGGCAAGGTCGTCAAACGACTGCTTAAAATATAGAAGAGGCTAGCTATCATGTCTTATGAAATACCACAACATGAATTCGGTCTGGGAATGTGCATGTACACATAACTTCGTATGTTTATCAGCAAACTCAGATATGATAAAAATGATACCTGGACAAAACATCTGTGAACACAAATGGACATTTCTATAGGTTATTGTTATTCAGTCACTGATTAACAATTTAAAAACATTATTGTTCTGATGACCTGAATTTGGCTTGAGCTGATAAAAATGCGGAGGCATCCTAATTAGGCATGTATGCTTAATAGGACAAATATCTTATGCCAAGAAATTGAACAAATTCCTATTAAAACAATGCAAATTAATGCAAAACTGATCTATATAATGACTATATATATATAACTATATTCTACTGAGTAATGACTAATCTCAGGTTGAGTTACTGAGATAGACTGCAACCACATTCATGGTAATTGTACAGTAAATAACCGCTCAAAGAACTATGTAAATAATGGAAGTTAAAATATAATAACATCAGTAAACACAGCAGTATTCCTCATAACACTTTTTCAATATTAAAACAAAACTTACAAATCTATAGTTGAACACATCAAGTCACACAAAAATTTATTTATTCTAACAGGAATATGAACTAATGAAACTTATACAAAAGTTATTATAGCAGAACTATTATTGTCACTGTTGCCAAGAGTGTCTGGACGAATGGGAAACAAGAGAGTATATTAAAAACTGGTGTAGCTCAGGTGGAGCTAAGGAATAGCATCAATTACAGGTAGATTGGTCAGTTTAAAATTATACTAGAGCATGCATAGATAATACGATACGATACTAATATTTAACATAAAACTTGTCAACAACATAAATTGAATTATAAGGCTTCGTGTGCATCTTACAGGTAATAATAATACTTACTCTGTGAAGAAAATCAAAAAGTAAACCAACGTCCTAGTCGTACCAAATCTACTTGCCCAGCCTAGGCTGTGACACACCCACACTGACTGATGTCACTATGTCAGAAATGTTGAACATGACATGAAGGGGCAGGACATATAGTACTTAACCTTAGTAGGGAAAATGTCGACCTACGCAAGGTTTATTAGTAGCTTCGATGCCTCACCCAAATAATAGAACTGCCATAAATAGTACACTCTTCTCATAAACCATGTGAATTTCAAAAACAACCCACTGCAATAAATGCCAAACTTGAAAAAGACATTACAGTGGCGTAATTACAAAATAAAGTACAGTGCTGATTTGGAGCATGCAAACCTAGGATGAACTAAAAACTGCAATTTCAAAACATAATCCTCAAATAACATTACATGTTTGAAAAAGAGTGAGCATAGACCATGACACGCTATACTTTTAAAGAGACAGTTATATACTATCAGTCTATGTACACTTACCAATCCAGTACTTCTTGATGCTGGTTGTCTTGGCAACAATTTCCCCCACAATCCGGTTCTCATCAAAAGCAGCAAGTTTCACCAATTCTGCCCCAACCCTAATGTAGAAACGTACAACATATTATTTACAACATAATCAAAATAATTAAAAGTTACATATTACATGGGTTTTCTATTGTGTGATATATTGCACATGCATGCCGTTGACAAGTAAAACACAAATACGTATGGAATCAACAAGAGGCATGTCAATGATAGTGCTAAGAAAGAAAGGACCCATGTCATATTACATATTACAGATGACAATGTGATGGTATGATGACATCAGGAGTTACTTTGGATGTTGATAAACAAAAAATACTACAAACATTATAAGACAAACCTGGTTATTTACTGATTTTATTTAGACATGTAGGGAATGGGACAATTATTAACAGACTGAAATGTATGAAGTGATGACGTGAAAAAGCAAACTTTTTGTTCATAAATGAAACAACTAGTACATGGTAACGGGCCGCACCATGCACAACGTCTAGTGGACTGCTTCTAGGTATGTGAATTCACATACGTTTGATTTTGTTTGAAAAAGCAAACGTATCAGAGTGCAAACACGGTTCATAACTTCATATCGACGAACGCAATAGCATTTCCTTGGGTCAACCCATGTAACATGTGTTGTACAATTACACTTTTTCTTCTTATCAGTTCACTATCTGCAACATCAGTGTAAAATTAGACTACTTACACTTTGCAGCGATTGTCCCCATCTTCCCAAACCACATTCCCCGAAAATGCCTTGTAGCAGAACGGTCCATTTAGACGCCATCCTACAAGTTAAGTAATATTTCTACTTGTCAGCAATTTGAATATGGGTAGGAATAAAATATATAAGTATGATATATCTAGCTATGTGAATAGCATCTAAATGGTGTAGGCTAGTAAAACATTATTAACACTATCTAAATAAACAAAACGGACGGACGGACGGACGGACGGACGGACGGGCGGGCGGGCGGGCGGGCGGGCGGGCGGGCGGGCGGGCGGGCGGGCGGGCGGGCGGGCGGGCGGGCGGGCGGACGGACGGACGGACGGGCGGGCGGGCGGGCGGGCGGGCGGGCGGGCGGGCGGGCGGGCGGGCGGACGGACGGACGGACGGACGGACGGACGGACGGACGGACGGACGGACGGACGGACGGACGGACGGACGGACGGACGGACGGACGGACGGACGGACGGACGGACGGACGGACGGACGGACGGACGGACGGACGGACGGACGGACGGACGGACGGACGGACGGACGGACGGACGGACGGACGGACGGACGGACGGACGGACGGACGGACGGACGGACGGACGGACGGACGGACGGACGGACGGACGGACGGACGGACGGACGGACGGACGGACGGACGGACGGACGGACGGACGAAAAATAAAATAAAATTCACATTATTAAGAGCATGTTATTATGCCAACATAAAACACGAACAATTGTTTAGTAGTGCGATGGAAGAACACCTTTAATATGGAAAAGCTTGCAATGTCTTTTTACAATCTTGGTTTTTATTTTTCGATAGTACTTTGTGGGAAGATGACATTTTGTTTGGGTGGCTACTCGCCACCTGATTGGCTTTTTTAAACATCAGGATGTCCACCAAGATGGCAGCCGAATCGAGGACAGGACCAAATCGAGATTTCGTTATAACTTCCTTTCTAAATTCAATAAACTGATAATGTCGTGATATATGTTTTGAGTGCGAGGAGTGTGAATCTGAAGTTATTTTAACCTTTTGCGGCCACACTGATGACGTACTACGACCACTTGTAATTTCGCCCGTTTACTTATATAATAATTATATGTATGTGTATATATATATATATATATATATATATATATATATATATATATATATATATATATATATACGTATATATACGTATATATACGTATATATATATATATATATATATATATATATATATATATATACATATATATATATATATATATATATATATACATATATATATATATATATATATATATATATATATACATATATATATATATATATATATATATATATATATATATATATATATATATATATATATATATATATATATATATATATATATATATATATTCGAATGGTATTTCATAAATGTGGGTGGTGTCGTAATAATGTTAATTACTACATTAATTGTATTATGCGAAAATTACAAACCGCGGAAGCCATGATGTCGACATGTCACAAGAGTACACCATGGGGTATGTAGTCATGGTTTCACGTAGCCTTTTCACAATTATTTGAACACATTTTGGATTTATGCAGCAGGTACATCCCAAAGTACAATATGGTCACATAAAATAAACTATTAATATGATGTGTGTCGCCGTCCCAGACTAAGTGTCTATGGAGCTAAATTATTTATGAAAATGGTAACTACTTCATGTTTCTTCTTTGCAAATTATGGCAGAAAAAGTTATTGATTGTTACGCCGTAAATTTGATCGTCAGTTGTACATAAACGAACAAACATGGAACAGCTAGACCTTGTTGTTTCCATTGACCTCATTGTCCAAATTTGCTGATGTCTTGCTTCTATTATACAGCTACAGAATGCACACAACCGAGCGATTTCGAGGGCAGTGATCGCCAATGTCTGCACATAGACTAACATATTTAACATAAAATGTCCTGTTAATCTATTTGATTCTTACCTTATGATATAGTATTTAGAAATTGCTAAGGTATACCAAGACATAGAAAACTGTATAAATCAGACTCGTTTACCTCTATGTAACAGTGGCCAGTATCGAAGGTAATAACACAAGTCATGCATATTGCTGAAAGACTATCAATGTGACAGTTACCTGATGGACATTCAAACGTGATCGCATGCGTCTGTAAAGTAAAATACAATGTCATTACGACAAATTAATGATACTGTTAATTGCAGATAGTAAAACATATATTTGTGACACTTTTTAAATAAAAACATAGACCCAAATTAACCGATATATGCATATGTAATTAATATAAATATATATATATATATATATATATATATATATATATATAATGTATGTGTTTTGCGATAGTGTATGTATTATCATGTTGTATCAATGACTGGACAACTAGTGGTCATAATCCGTACACCACGTGATACCATACCGTACAACGCAATCTATATGGATTCATGTATACGCTTCAAGCGACGGCTTTCTTATCTAGTCAAGACATTAACCGTGATTTTCGCAATGAATGACCCCACTGCTGGAAGTGGGCTATTTGAAAACAGCCTTACACTGGATACTTTCGTCAATCAAGTGGAATAATGAACGGTGTCCAACATTTAGGCGCACACTTCCTGGTTGCAAGCAGCCATGTTTGAGCACCTTGAACGTCGAGGCTCGTGTGCCAGAATACTATTCGTTGACTTTTCATCAGCATTTAACACAATTCAGCCTCATTTGATGATCAGAAAACGTATTGATCTTGGTGTTGGTAAACAATTTGTCATGCTTGTACACAGTTTCCTTACCAACCGCTCACAGTATGTAAATGTCAGTGGCGTGTGTTCGTCACATGTGTCTATCTCCACCGGAGCTCCTCAGGGGTGTGTACTGTCGCCATGTTTGTATACCATGTACACTAATTCATGCAGAAGTGCATATTCAAACAATCACTACTTCAAGTATGCAGACGACACTGCTCTTGTCGGTCTGCTGTCTGACGACGAAACAGATTACAGAAGTGATATAGATCACTTTGTGTCATGGTGTGTGGCCAACTGCCTTGAGTTAAATGTTGTTAAAACCAAGAAACTTGTAATAGACTTTCGATCAGGTGTACATCACCCCGTCCCTGTCAACATCAATGGGCAAAACATAGAAATTGTGCATTCCTATAAATATCTGGGTACAACAATCGATGACAAACTAAGGTGGGATGATAATACAATAAATCTATATAAGAAAGGCCAACAAAGATTGTACTTCCTGAGAAAACTCAATCCCTTGCACATAGACAGAAACATTATATTTGTGTTCCACGATTCATTTGTAAAAAGTGTTATGACGTTCGGTCTTGTTTGCTGGTGGGGAAATCTCTCAGTCAAAACCCGAGAAAAACTAAACAGGATATACACCATTTCTTGCAAAATCGCTATGTGCTGTACACCCGATACCAGTCTGGAGCAATTGTATAAGTCAAGAACACTGCAAATGGCAACCAAAATCCTATCTGACCCCACCCACTTCTAACACGACTGTTACGAACTTCTCCCCTCTGGAAGGAGGTACAGAATGCCAACAGTAAAAACCCAGCGAGCCCTTAAATCCTTCATTCCATCCTCCATCAAGTCTCTGAATCAGCCACACACAAAATAGTCCTTGAACTATCACATTCTCTACCGCTGCCATTGCAATGTTGTTTTATCATATTTATTAATTAATTAATTTATCTTATTATAATACTGTCATATTGTTTTTTATTTTATATTTATTTATTCCAATATATATCATATTTATATTTTTAGCTGACGTTTACATATTTACATGCTTGATTTTACTGTATACATGCGTTTACTACGTGATTTAAATATTGTGTTTTTATGCAACCTCCAAAGTGCAAAATGTATTTCCATTCTATGAATTGGACAATAAAGTTATTATTATTGTTATTATTATTAATACGACCGCCTTGTTTGATCATGCGTAACGACGGTAATCTAACTCAACCGACGCGAAATGTTGAACCTACCGCACAGTATGACCTGCCAATAAGCAGACAGGCAATCACGACGACTGACCACAGCCGAATGCTTCTCTGCATCGTTCCCACCCTACGCTTGTCGACGTAGTCTGACCAACTATATGCAGAGCGAATCAGCCACAGGTGTGACGTCGACCGTTGACAAAGTTAGTCGAATACTAGCCTCGGATGTGTGCGTCAATGCGTAACACAAACTCCTCCTGACATGCAGTCAGCAACAACCACTACTGCTGGATGTCACCCGCGACCATAGAACGTCTACATTCCTCCACGATACGTTTTGTTTCCCCGATACGAACGATGGCTGACCGGGAAGTTAAAACACGACAAGACCTATGCCTCGGCACGGTGACCTAGATACCATGCCTTTAAACACATTCACAAGATGTCACACCGCGTAGTTAGATCATCCATCTTTCCCCTATAGACTGGAGTGACAAACTGGTCCACTGAAGCCGCCGTGGACCACTGGCTGCCATCTACCGGTACGGCAGAAAGTGCTGTACCCACTGGCAGGATATATAGAAAGAACTGTTGAACAACGTAATAAATGTAAAACAATGTCTGTCAAAACAAATTTTTTAACTTGAAGATGTGTCACTGTGCCCCCTAGATAAGACAGTTCATGATTACGTTCTGGAGTAGACCAGCAGCCACCAACTGGAGAGTGATTTCAGTTGGTTGAGGGTAATTATCTAGAAAATTGTAACTGGGTTCCTTGACAAAGTGATTGGTGATTAATTAACTGGGTAGGCTGTAGCCTCCAGATTACTCATTAGGGGAAGAGTTGTGACCTAGAGTTGAGTTTAACCAATACACATAAATATAACACACTAGTAGAACAAGAAAACTCGGCTGCTATCAGTTGACACATGATACCGCGAAGTCAACATGGGCTGGTGACAGTGATGCTACTGTACGGCAGAAAGCCACTGCAGTCCCTGTACTTACTACTTACATAGCACTGCACCACGTTTTCTACATATTTATCAAGTTATTTATTTACTCACATCAGTAACCCGTGTTGTTTAATTATGTACAACGTGTTCAAATAGTTGCCTCACTAATATATCTGTCTGAAACAAATAAATAGGCCTACTCTTAGTATATAATGTCTCAGTAATATGTTTAGTTTGTTATTCCATTAAATACACAATTGTTGTGGTGCTTTATATTGACAAAAAATCAACAAACTGAAGTTCGACCGCCAGAGAGATTGGAGAGATCATCCAAGCCTATATAATTATAATTAGATTTCGTAGATTAACAACCCTAGACTATACAAAATGTATGAGAGCTTAGGAAAACCAATAAAACAGTGAAGTCAACATTATCATCAAAAAAATAATAGTACATCAGTAGAAAAAACTGGAATTCTTACCCAGGAAACGAGACCTTGAGACAACCTGAATGCTTTATCTGGACAACTATTCTTCACTCTTGAAGTACACAAATAACAATAGTCAGACAGTCAACTAACTAATTATATTGTGCCATTAGTAATAACAATAGTTAAATAAATACATTGAGGCAAACTACAACAAAACAATTAGAATATCCTAGTACCAGTTCTTCAACGGACTTTAAAAGATATATTAGTAACATTTCTAAAAATTGTTTTGGTATGTAATTAAGCCAACATACATTATTTTTGGTCAATCATGACTGTAATGTTTTTAAACTGCTAATTTCCTAATTAGCATGTTCGTATAGGTTATTACCTAAGCTCTATCGTATTACCGAGATATGTAAAAAAAAAAAAAGATACCAGATCCTGCCTATAGGTTGGTACAGGTGTACATTGCACAGGAAATAACCATATTTGCTATTTCACAATGAATGTTGTAACCAGCAAGCCTTCAAATGGTGTGGAGGTTTAAAACACATTCTCGTTGCTCACACCAGTGTCAACCACCGAACTGTCCACAGTTTGGGTGGGATAATCCATGTGGGATATTGACCTCATTTTAAACGGCCAAGGATGTGAATCAAGAGAGGGCATCTTACTGCATGAAACTTCCTATTGCGGGTCCCTGATGCTCGTTAAAAAACGTTCAATGGTGAAATTAATTTCTTGGATTAATTAGGCGTAATAATTAGTAGAGTGACTTAAGTTCAAATTGAATGAATTCATGAAACACTGGAGAAATTGGCAAGGATCTGCCTTAGGATAATATCATGGTTCCCGATTTTAAAGGTCACGCTTAGGTCAGGTCAAGGTAAATTATTAGTTATCATTCCGTTTTCTGCCAATTATTCACTATGTCGAAATATAAGTAAAGTTTTGAATGTTCTCAAACACGTCTTATGTACTAAAACACTCCTGTTCGCAGAATGATTTGGTAACTGGCGTAAATAAAAGTAAAAAACATACATATCATTACAATATTTTCAGGACTCAATAACTTTATTGTTCCTCTTTTAAAACAGTTCATTAAAAGAGGAAAATGTATTCTGTATTTACACTAACATGCCAATAGTAAAACTGGTACATGCTGCGTGCAGGGGATGTCATATTTTAGAGGCTTTTTCTTCGTAGCCTGATAACAATAAAACACAGTACTCGAGGAGCCATTTTGGATGTATACAGAATCTTTTTTACAGATTAGTAATTCATACCCTCGGGGTGTTCACACCAGTGGAGACGGAGTTGGCGATAAAGGGATGATGCAGTAGGTTGATCAGTTTTATCTCGGTCGACAGGAGATACGTAGCAAGCGGCGCTAGCATCGCATTCGGACACGTCAAGGCGACGACGATCTCTGAAAACTGTTGCCCAAGATTCGACGCCATAGGCATAGAGAAGAACGCCACAGCACGGTACATGCTCATCGTGGTGTTGGTGTCATTATGACGCAGGCCTACGACGCGTGCAGACGACCTTTCGAAAAAAGTGACACGAGACAATTTAATTAAATTTCAAGCGCCCTGCAGATTCGCGGTTCTCTGACGTTCTCGTGTGCGCGCAACGAAATACGCGCGAAAACATCCACCATAAAGTTAAAGTTAATGCATACGAATAACATGTTAACAATGCGTTTAGTCCCATAACCGTTAACGTAAAATGTTATAATATATCGAAAACTACTGGATATTATTTAAAACATGATGTATCATTTTTAATTCACGATCGTTGTAATCCAAACGTCAAAAAAATTCCATTTCACAATGTTGCGACTTTATATACACTTTCTTGATGCGGATCATAATTTCATATACGACCTAATTTAGTCATACGCCACCATTCCATTGTTATTTATTTCTAAATAAATAGTTTTCCGTCGTGTTACACTTCTGGACAAGATGTCAAATCATCAATGTGAAGCGAAAGAACAAAGCGTTTACGGTATAAATACGTCGATTGTTCGTTAGGATGTATATAACCTCTCAGCAAAGTTATTTGTCGCAAATTAACACGAGGCGAACAAGTTTTTTCAGGCATGTTTTGATAGCAAGCGTAAATCACGTGACAGTAGTGCGCCATTGAGCAAACATCACAGGAGAGTTAACGAACAAAACGTGGCATTTACACAAAAATGCTTTGTCGTTTTGCTGCTCATTGATAATTTTACATTTATCGAGCATGCGCAGAAACGTCAATCGGAAAGTTTATATCGACCGGGAAAATGTAAGCGCGACAGCGTGTTTATTTTAACAATGAGTACAATTCTAGAGCGCAGTGGCATAGTGGCTAGGGCATATTTATCAGTCGACACACCTAACGTTCGAACTCTGCGCTGTCGTGGCGAACACTGAGCATATTGTTTGGCTCTACGTGACTGCAGTTTAATCAACTCCGTGAATTGGTACATTTAACTGAAGTGGTTAAGAAAAATAATCAAAAACCTTAGATTTTTCGCAGAAATCTGATGGGATGTTCTCAAAATGGTAAAATATAATATCTGTTTTGTTTTAGTAAGACATTGACTATAATATGCTTCAACTGTTTAGTATCCTTTTATAATAAAATATATCAACATTATAGAAATGTCAAAGCCGTGCAGCTAGATGGATAAAATCAAGATACTTATATGAAACAAGTGTTACTGAATTGCTATAGGAATTAAACTGGACTCAATTACAAACTCGCCGCCGTTTAACTCTTCTTTTATCAAATATATAAGTTACAACGAGTTATCAGTAAAATTTTCAGACTTTGGTATATAAAAATGATAAGACTACATGACCAGAATAAATAATAAATTAAGCAGACCAGTTGTAAACAAATATTGTACCTACTGGTATATGTTGACATTGTACATTATACAGAGGCAACGGCCAACTCGTACAAAGGAGATGTAATTTCTTGTCGCACCTGTTGTAACACGGACTGTAACGTATGGTTAACGTTGTTTTAGCCTAAACGTAGCCATACTATATAATGACTTGTCCGATAATAGTAAACACTCTAAGCTCAATCAAGAAACATTATAAAATACATCTCTCCAAACAGACATAAGATTTAGTCACTCTCATTTTAATGACATTGCGATTCTAATGTTTAATCTTATCCGTGAAATGTTATTCATGTATGTATAAATGCCATCTGTTAACTTTTTTTATTTTTAAATGTGCCCTTTTACACGATTTATTTAATATTTGTTTATATTCTACATGTTATGTGCTTATCTATATTTTTAATCAGCTCTTTACACTATTTATTTAATAAATAGTGTAAAAGAGCACATTTAATTTTAATTGTTATTTATGTTTTTTAATAACATCACAGTGTTTAATTTATGCAGTTCTGTGTAAGACGTACGAGAGCGTTTTTATCTTAAATGGATTCCGGCGCTATATAAATTCATAAAATATATGATTTATGTTATAATAATTTGCTATTTAATGATTCTAATAACAGTACAATATTGAAAAGCTTGATCTGGCAACATTGCTGCGGGTGTCATTCTTTTAGGAGTAGGCTAGAAGCGTTGCCCTGAATGCAGTGCGTCTCCCTAGTCGTGAGTGGGGAGACTATGACGTACGTAATAAGATAAGATCAAATCAGACCAGATAAAAAGACCAGTGTCGATTATAAATCGACCGCCTACGGTAACGGGGTTCTGGAAACGCGAGTGACGTAGCCGCGCTGTTAGTCTGGGCGCACGGGACACATTTTGGAGGTACTGGACACCTCGTGCAATTTTTCGTTGTCCTGTATTTTATTAATCATCAAACCCTCCCGAATAATATTTCAGAGGGCAACCGTCTAAAATCAGTGTATATCACTCCGAAAAGTGCGATTATATCCAGACCTATGTGGTCCCTTAATGGCCGGCCCCGTCGTATATATATATATATATATATATATATATATATATATATATATATATATATATATATATATATATATATACGACGGGGCCAGCCATTAAGGGACCACATAGGCCTGGATATAATCGCACTTTTCGGAGTGATATACACTGATTTTATACGGTTGCCCTCTGAAATATTACAAACTCGCCGCCGTTTAACTCTTCTTTTATCAAATATATATATATATATATATATATATATATATATATATATATATATATATATATATATATATATATATATATATATATATATATATATATATATATATATATATATATATATATATATATATATATATATATATATATATATATATTTCCACATTTTCACAGTAACTGTATAGCATCAAGCATAGTATCAAATAATCAGGAATGACGAAAACTAACAGTTTTGGGAATATCGTGTTAATAGGTTTATTTTTCAAAATGCCTGATACAAAACATTGGACAAAATAACGATAAATCAGTTCGGCTTCGCAGTTGACATCACACAAAAGGATTCATAGTTACATTAATATGTAATCAGTATACTTATGTAATATGTCACAATGATTCACCTTCATTTACCTACTGAATATTGCAAAGCAATAGTAAAATAGTGCTATGTTATACGCAATCACGAGCCAAACATATACCCCACCCACTAAGCGTTGAGCAATCGTGACGTGACGCAAATCGGAGTGGATTTCATTGATTGTATCATTTTCGCGTACCTTAGGGTAATAAAATTATACACTATTAAAGACAGAGTACTGATGCATAACCTACTTCGTTGTTATACATTTACTGTAAAAATGTGGAAAGAAAAAGATATGCAACGCGGCCATTAAGAGACCACATAGGCTACGCATGAATGTAAATGCAATTTTCGGAGTGAGGTACAATGATTTGAGAAGGTTGCCCTCTGGAATATTATTCGGGAAGGTTTGAAGTTTAGAAAACGACAGGGCAACCAAAAATAGCACGAGGTGTCCAGTTCGCCCCCCGTGCGCCCGACTATGTCTGTGACGTAACGTCACATGACATCGCGTTGGAATCGGCGTGGCAACCACATCCGGTCAGCAGCAAAAGTTCATGCTGAACACCACCTTTGCGACACGGTTGTGGTGGCGGTAGGCGTTTGTGGACGGCACGAGTGTCAAACGTTGTACTCGTAGCTGAACCTTTTGCGGTACGTCGTCCTGCGATACTTCAGAATAGCTGTGGGTAGATGGCGGGATAGCAGGTAGTCTCGCTTAACCGACTCTCGCTCGGCTGCGTAACTTCGCCGAGAAAAGAGTCGGGTCACTTAGCTGGCTTTTGAATGCTATCCGTGTGAGGGTCTAAAACGTGCTGCCACCTCACGGAGATTGGGTAATAGGGGGTAGTAATCCTGTAATTCCTGCTTCGTAAATTACTGCAAATAAAAAAAAATATATTGCGTAAATAAAAGTTTAATGTTGAATAATTTTAATAGTGTAGTATTATCTTATATAAATTTGTACTTATTTTAGTTCTTATTTCATACTATGGGGTAACGCCGCTCTGGTGGCAATATTGGCAAAGCATTCATCTCTCAGGAGGAGTTGAGGGACTCAAATGTGATGCTACATAATGGTGTCTGCATGGGTAATCGAGGCTAGATGGGAAGTCACATTTGGGAAGGTGTTTTCACCTATGTCAAGCATTTGTAGTTGTGTTATGTTACAAGAGTAGGGTTCTAGATATTAATATATGAACACATATAATCGTGATGGATAAGGTTTAAGCCTGGTGGTCCAAGCATACACGAACGCACGCCTTAACACGGATACAATTAACTTGGCAGTGCATGTGTGTGTGTGTGTGTGTGTGTGTGTGTGTGTGTGTGTGTGTGTGTGTGTGTGCGTGCGTGCCTGCGTGCGTGCGTGCGTGCGTGCGTGCGTGCGAGCGTGTGTGCGTATGAGTGCGTACTCCTCATACAAATTTCCACCAGTCATGCGTTACTTGATATTTAAAGGGGTGTGGTGAAACCATGTGTCTGCCACCCCCACCGAAATTCCAGGGGGCAGCTGCGATCCTTGCCCCACCCCGTTCCCGCGTCTATGCTGAATGATGTCGATTAATTAAGAACGGTTGTATGACTATTGAGGAGAACATGTCATGCCATGATTCGCGAGTGCTTCTGCGATATGCAGACTTTTGCACTACCCTGATTTCAGATCATGGCTGTCGCGGACCAGGGCGCGCTTCTGGCCATTGCGCTAGTCGCCTTATTCGCCTTACGGAAGCTGTCAAACTACGTCGACGAGAAAGCACGGTTCTACGCCGATTTGGCCATTGTGCTACTGTGTGTGGCGTGCGGAATCGTCTTTGCGTCAGCTCTCCACACCGAGTTCTTCCGCTGGCATTATAACACTACCGCCAATGGAGGGTTCTTCGTCCTAAATGCGATGGTGGCGATAATAGGGCTATTTTACGTGTCCGATATCACGATCGAGACCTTCGACATAGTGTGCGAATCTTGCATAGCCATGACTGCCATTGTTGTCCTTGTCGTCGGCATTATTGGTGTTCTTCTAAACGTATTAACGGCTATTTCGAAGGAGATTCACGTAAAGTAGTCTTAAGTATGCGCGTGATTGTGCTTCTACGGTAATTGGTGTCAGAAGTTGCGAAAACCAGAATAAGTACGCCAATACACTGTATGAGACAAACGAAACATATTGCATTAAAAAGTCCCAACCGTGAATGTGTCTTCATTGAGTGATAATAATAAAAATGAATACTTTTGACCAGTCCAAGACGCAAAATTGCTCGCAACGCCGTGCGTTTTGTATAGGCCTGCGCGGTTTGATTACGCCACAATCAGAAGTATGCGCTCGACCTTCGTCACGACTTGCTTTGGCTATATAATGTTGATGACGGCTAACGCCTGCATTAACCTTGTTGAATAAGTCTCATAAAGCATACATTCCCGCATACATTTGTCACATTACAAATTAAATCTTATTTCATTGGTCATGAGTTCAACAATGTATATGAAAGATTACGATCGCACACCGTTTGTTAATTTCAGTTTTTTTTTTAAATCCCCTCGAACGATTAGCTTATCTTGAAACAATTACACAAAACGCGTCTTGCCTTAATTATAAAATTGTAACTAGGTGTCACACTTTCGCCCTAACTCTCATGGAATTTCGAAAACAAAAGCATTGTTTATCTTACGAGTTTTTCGTTATTTATCTTTCGAAACGTAAATTAACTTCTTAGTCAGACCCCAGGTCTGTAAGCCGTCAAGGTGAATGAAAGGTTCCTTCTTGATGTCATGTACATAGAGTTATTAATGCGAACTAACCATTTGCAGCTACAATCAATAATCTCACATAAGTAATTAATTCAGAATGTATTATTTATTTATTATACTTTTTAACTTGACGTATTTCATGCTAATACATTGTATTTATTAAACTTATTTATTTTAGTTTTATTATCATTAGTTTTATTTATGACAAATGGTGAATTATTATTATTATTATTATTATTTTTATTATTATTATTATTATTATTATTATTATTATTATTATTATTATTATTATTATTATTATTATTATTATTATTATTATTATAAAAGTGGAAGATTATAAAGAAACTGAAATCTACGACGTCCCAGAGACTGCTATCTTAGTCACGCTGAGTACCTTAGCCAATAAGCATCGAGCTGTGGCGTCAGTTATTACGGTCCAATTTCTTCAGCTTGATTTGACACGTATACGCCGGATCATTTCTTGATTTCCCATACTTCCTTCTGTCCAGAAGTTAAGTATATGCGTGAACATCTACTATAATGCCACACCATGCCGATAGCTAGGCGACCTGCTACTTCGGAAGAGGGACGTCAGTCTCTATAAAAATGGCGCTGTCCACATAAATGGAATTTCGTTTCGTCATAGGGTTTTTTCTAGGAAACTACCAGAAAAATTGTTTTACTGTAGTTGCAAATTATTAGGGTTTGTTGCACACACACACACACGCACACACGCACACACGCACACACGCACACACGCACACACGCACACACGCACACACACGCACACTAGCACACACGCACACACGCACGCACATACGCACGCACGCACGCACCTGTTTGTGTGTGTGTGTGTGTGTGTGTATGTTTGTGCGTGCGTGCGTGCGTGTATGGGCACGCGCACATACACAACATAATACGCACACACACTTACACGCACGCACACGCACGCACGCACGCACGCACGCACGCACGCACACACACACACACACACACACACACACACACACACTGTTGAGAGGACAACCGTTCTCCAGGTGGCGCCACTCTAGACTTGTGTTTGACATGACGAAAATTTCTTCAACAGCATGCAATCAACTAATTTACTACAACCGTAATCAAATTGTCATGTGAGGGTGTTTATGCTCGAAAGCTGATCATTGGTCGATGTAACAAGTTTTATATGGTTTTACATAACTCCCATTATACCAAATTTTATATTTACACTGCATTTTATTTTAAATCAACATACCCCCAGAATCATCGTCCCCCATAACTAAACTTATCTAAAGCTAAATGTAGGCCCTATTTGAAGAAAAAAACAGCTCACGTCAGTGTAGTAAAACGTGTCAATGTTGATAAAACAAACGTTTTACATGCGTCATGTGTCGCTAGTATTCATTATATTAAACCAGGTTAACGTACACTTGGTCCGTTAAATAGGCGACGCGTGTGGCATTTTATCGACGCGAATGTTCAAATATCACTGCAATTATACATCGATTCAGTCTGCTCATACCAATAAGGACGCTCTTAGTGTGGAAATTATTACTTTGCGTCGTTTTATGGTGTCCTTGGCCTACATTTCGCGCCGTTGCCCAGTGGTGCAAAGAAAGGCCGTCTGTACAGCATAGACATAGGCCTAGTAGACATCTAGGGCATTCGTACCAGTCAGACATTACGACATATATAACTAGTGAAGTTGGCTTTGCAAAAGGTGACGCACCTGTCACATGTGTCGGAAGTAGCACCGACTACAAAAGTTGCAATGTTTTAAATTATGTCAGGGATGCCAAACGACAAGGCCCTGAAAATGTAAGTCTAATTATTTTCGATACAATCTATTATAAAGAAATATCGTATTTACGTATCAGTAAAACACGATTTGCATATATACAAGGTATGCCGACCACTCATAATTTGTCTAAAAATAAAAAACCGGCTTCAGTGAGAAAGGAAAGTATAATGTAGGCCTATCATGAAATACGCATATTATACGGACATGTAGTAGGCCTATGAAACACATTCATAGTTATCTAATAAAAATTGTAACACAGTTATTCAACACTGCTTGACGACTGGAACGTATGTAATTATAAACACAAAACAAGGCACAAATTGGAGAAATTCATAAATTATGTAATACAATCTAACTTGTAATTGGACAGAGCTGTGAGATCTGCCTTCGCGAATAATAATGGTAAATCAGTAGAACCTAAACACGTCACCAATCGATGGACTCGTCGAGAGGAATCTCTCATTCGTTATAATTATTGGTCCTAAAACATGGTTATTTGTGTATGTTCTCTGAAATGTGGCGACCATCGTGTTCTAAGTAACCTAAGTAACTTGTCATTAATGATCCCACGGAGATGGTAGCACCAGAAGGTTGACCTCTTAGGCCCTGAAAATGTAAGTCTAATGTTGCTGTCGAACTGTTGTAAATACGTTATATTTCATTTTACGGTCAGTGAGTGAAGTAAGATTAACATCATGCACTACGTTAGTGTTTTGAAAATAAATTGAAACCACTGTTCAGTGTTTTCAACTTAATTTCCATGTTTAAAAACAGACGTGTACTCTCGTACTCTTGGCCTTACTGAAGATCGAAATACTACGGTTTGGTTGAAAACACTCGCCCGTCGTAATCGTTATAAGTGATATAACATATCACGGATGTTACAATTATGAAACTATAGGAAAACTATTAAGGCTCTAGAAATGCAAAAGTCTCTACAACAACAAAAACTGCTTTAGTGAAAACAAACGAGTGTTTTTTAAACTTTCTCTATTAAAAACAAACCGTTCTAAACACGATAAGTTCTGCAAGAACAAATCAATTATCAACGTGGACCGGCAAACTAGACCTTAATCTTAGCCTTGCTTAAACATTAATTTAAGGTTTAAATATTACTATTAGTATTTTTACAACATATTATATAAAATATATTTATATAAAAACAATTAGATTAGTAAAAAAAAATTATGTTTATCTAAACATTATACATGTATTTAGCTTTTCATTTATCTTAACATATGGATTATTTTGCTGCGCTAACTTTTTTTAACAAAAAAGCCCAATGACGATGTTTGCATTATCCTCAAATTACTGCATGAGAAACGAAAGTTTGTCGCAATTTGTTATTATGACTCTTTTATCCAAATAAGAAGATCATAGAGAATATCTAAGGGTAGTCATATTATTATAATTTTTATTATGCATGGCGATGTTTTGCCACAACATTGCGTGAGCAGCGTTCGTCAATTTGTACTCTAGATTGGTGCCGGTCAGCCGCTAGCCGCTTTGATCTCGGCGACCGATTGGTCGGAATTCGCGGAATGCGGCCCGAGCCAATGTTTACACCGGTCAACCAATCAAGCGCGGCGACGCAAATGGGCGGGCGGGGCTTGCTTTCAGACGGACTGGTCCGCTACCGTGGAAACGGAAAGGTTGCCGTTCTCCCACGGTTTTCCCCGAGATTGGGGGGCGTGCACTCTTTCCCCGCGGCCACGTGAGTTGGAGGGGTGCCAAGAAGGGATACCGAAGGTCGTGCGGTCAGGGCTGCTGGACGATAGCGCGTGGACTGACCACGAATGAGGGCGAAACGTAGGTCGGTGTAATCGGATCGACATGATGGACGAAGCAGGCGAACCAGCCAGACGGGAGTCGAGGTGCCAGGCGTCGACGATCTGTCTAGTCGAGAGCAGACGACAATCTAACTGGCGGCAAGCAGCGCGAAAATCACCAGCCCACGATCCACACCACAAGGGTAGGTGAATAAATCGGTGGCGGAATAAATCGCCACCAAACGAGACCCAAAACGTGATTCATTAGATTCGGGCGAGAGACACCCGCTGGGGCTAAAAGAGGGGGCGTTTCCACTGTCTGGTATGGGGCGCATAGTCAGCTAGCCCGACGACCTTTTGCAGCCTTAAATGTATTTTAGGGTCGATGTCGATCATTTCTTGTCTGACCAGTTTTCGTTCACGTCCCTAGACCGTGCAGTCTCAATATGCATAACGTGGGTTTTTGCTAGCAACTGACGTATAAATGCCCATCAAATGCATGTATGGTGTAAAACATCTAATGTCAATCTTGTCAAAAGTACCTTCAACCTAAACCAAACCTAAACCTGAACCTTATTCCACATAAGGGCAACCAAAAATGGGTACTTAGCAAGTACGTGAGTGGTTAGCAAGAAGCCACTACCACAACTTAAGCACCGTAGCATGCACCAGGGAGCAAGTGTGTAACAAGGATAAAACACAATTATAGTCAGACATTATCATGATGATAAAAAGGTTCATGGATTTTCATCAGTTCGCTTTCATAACATTTCTGCTTTTAATACCAGTAATTAATGCAGTGCCAACTGTATAGCAACAGTTCTTGATACTTTTTGGGGTAAGTAAAAACCAAAAAAATCTAATTAAAAGTTGAGTGGACCAAACGTTATGACAAACAAATTAATCCATGTGGTTGCATCCCTTTAGATAACACTTAAGGATTATAAAATGTACACGTAAGTGCACTTCAAACAAATGTTTCAAAAATTATTTCAAGATTTGTTTCTGTTTCCCAATATATACATTGTAATACAAAAACAGACTGTGTATACTAATGTATGTAAACCCTTATCATTGACCTAGAATACAGATGCTGCTTGAACCAGTAACAAACTCAAAGAACGCACTTTAACCAGAACCCGTGACAGGACGCAATTAATTAGCAGCGTATTACCTCACACAACTTCCAGGCGCCTGAGGCCAGGCACACTAAATATGATTTTCCCAGTAATACAAGGTTGACTGGCCGAATGTTTCTTTCTAGACAGTGGTATTTTATTATCTCCATTAGCTATATTTACGATAAATCTCCAGCCATGTGGAGATCTTTTTACTGGTACTGATCCCGATTCAGACACCGGAAGGAATGCTGTGAAATGGGTTAGGCTACTCTGTGACTTTCCCCATGAAAGGTGACCTTTAAGATCATATAGGGTGCTGAAACCCCAAACCCTGGTATGCTGTTATTGATATTTGCCTATCCTGCCTAAGTCAAACCTGCATGTTATCTGCCTGAAGAAAAAAAACGGTACGTCATTCGGTACATAAGATATCTACCCTGCTATTACCCTCAGGGGCAGGTTCAACTTTGAAAAATCGGAGAAAATGTTAACATGGCACCAATAAATAATATTAGCACAGTGCTTGTTAAACCGCCTGAAAAAATGGGAGTCCCTGTAGAAGAAATTTGGTCCAAATATGAGTAAGCCAAAACCAAAAAAACTGAGTGCTCAATGTGATTAGGAACACTCAGATATACTTGGCAGCATTTTTGTTTGGAAATCAGTCAAAATGCTAAAATATACTTTGAAAAATAATGTATGTATTATATAATTAAAATAATAATGCACACGTCATCATATCTCGTTTCTCGAACCTCAAGCAGTCAAATTCTGACAGCCAGTCTAGATAAATTTGTCAAATTTTTTCTCTTGTCGTTTTTTTGTCTGTCTGCTGGAGATTTTCATGATGTCGATAACTTTAAAAAACATAATTGAATGCAGTAGGTCGCCTGAGTCACTGTACCTAGTTTCAGAATTAGTCATTTCAGAATGATACAGATACAGATACAGCTGTTTCATAGATTAGTCGCTAAGTACTGTTAGGAAAGGAAAGTGATAGTCAGTACAAGTTGATTTTAGTAGTATCACATTTCTTTACAACGTGTCCAATGACTGCTATGAAACAACATTAAACAACAAAAACAATGTTAAAAAAGGTGCCCTGAAAGGCAAAATGTAAAAAAAACATCTGCTTTATTCACTAATGCTAGTGATGTTCAACTCTCCTATTTGTTTACAAGTAATGGTAACCGCAAACAGTTGATCAAATTATACATAGCTCAGAACAACACGCTCGTAAAAACACCAGACATGTTTTTGTGTTCCGTGACCACCTGATGAATGGAAATGAATGTCAGTGAGTTTCGCCACCTTGTGGGATATGGTGGCATTAGTTTTTTGTGCCAGTAAAAATGTACACATTACATATGCTTATTAGAGTGAATATTTTGGCATCTCAGAAGCTATTTGTTAAGCATACTGTGCGTTTAATAGAATACAATACAATATTAAAATTTACAATGTTAATATAAAAGTGAAAGAACACTCGTTTCAAAACAATATCACACAATGGAACAAGTCCATTCATAATCCACACCTCTCGTATTTCACTACCGAACAGGCATAATCATTATCGTCGTCAGCATCACTCTAATACTGGACCCATGATAATTATGACTGCATTTTTTATGCCAGATCGAAATCATAATCATCAGTGTAGTCATTACGGACCATGTCGGTGTAATTGGCTGCTGGTGGTAGGATAGGTTACGAGGTGACCTCGTTTCCATGCCCGCTATACCTCATGAGGTCATGGCTGAATGGCCCAATGTCGGCTGGATTTAGGTCAGTGGACCAACTGATGCAAAGAGTAGCTTTTTCCTGTACAAAAATAAAAAAATTAAAACCATAAAGAACAGGTCATTACCCTGTCTAGTCTACCAGCTAATGGTGTCATTATCATACCCAACAGTCTACTTACATGGAATCTTTTACTACCTTACCAGCCCTGTACAAGTTATACAACCGACATTGTTCTATGGTTGTTGGTTTGCAGAGAGTTAGTTCCTATTGTGATAGTTGCATTGTCATTATTATGTCATTATTTTAATTCAGTTTGACTGTATAACTTTACACTATTTGAAGTGGTTTTTCTAGTATTAAACCTTGCAGATTGTGTTACTAGACTATTTTATATCTGCTACATTTTAATTTTGTAACTAAACAACTGTTATTATTCTGTATGGTGTTATTAATTTGCTGTTCCAGGTCTCTGTCTCTGCTGTCAAGTAAATGACCACTGCAGAGTCTCAATACAGACTACTCCTGTCCAGTAAGTGTATTATACTTCCTAATTAACCAGTGAAGAATTTTTTTTATTCACACTTATAAACATATATTTGAACTTTGCCTGTGGATTGTATGATTCGATATGGTACATAATACATAGTGTATGTTTTATGTGGCATATTGGTACATTACAAGGTTTTTCCTGTGTGCATTCTTGAAATGCATAGGAAACACATGGTTATGTACCAGGGGCACTACATACATTGTGGCTTGGTGGAACAACACAATTGATAAATTTGTACCATCTATTCTTCCAAACATGCTTTTTTTGGACATAATGAAGAGCCAGGATGTGTTAAATGTGTCACCATTTTGTAAAATGTTTATAAGTTTTACATTGTTATAGAAACATTTAAAGTTGTGGCAATTACCATGCGGAGTACCAGTTCTGTTTTCAAAACGGTAAAATACCAATGTACAGTAGACAGCTGCGATTTTATATTTGATCCATTTTATATTTGACCCAGTTGCCGTATCAGCCAATCATTTATTCAAGCAATATTTATGATTACACAACTAGTAATTTCTACTCATATTGACATTTCAGCCACCATCGGTGACTAAGTCACGTATGGGACAGTCTATTCGCCACGCCATCTAGTGACAATTCAGTTCCTGATGAAGGCCGCCGATGGTGGCTGATACGTTGATGTGAGTAGAAATTACTAGTTGTGTAATCAGAACTATTGCATGAAGAATATACTTCCAACTTTTCATAAAAATCAACCAATCAGTTTGCTGAATTCACGGCTCTCTTTGCCTCCATAATACAGACATAAAATGGTGATTACGTTGCGAAAGCTTTGTTTGCAATTGGAATATTTAAGAAATATAACCTTAAGACTTTCAATATATGGAATGTTACCTGTGAGACTGTAACCTATCATTTTACTTTTGTTTCAGAGTCTCCATACAGACGTCTATGCCAGGATAACACAGATGAGGCCAAGTAGAAATGCTGAAGAAATTTCCCAGAATTCCCAGTTCACTTGAACTTCCTGCCGACTTGTGACATCCACTAAACAGGCAAGTGTAACTAAATATCAACTTGGGTAATAAAACAAATGGTTCAGCCCTAAAAAACATAAAGTTACATATAGTTTATCCTATTCACTGGCATATTTTGGGGTTGAGCTGGAGTTTCAGCGTCAGACATGACTCGGTCCTCCCCAGTGAAAAGAGTTCGCATAAATTACTAACCTGTTCCCTAAATATACCCCCTCCATAAATACTTACTGCCCCTCAGTTCTGACATCTTTGCTATTAGCATTTTTGATGTAGCACATTATCAATATAGTATAATATAGGATGTATTCCATGGCATTTGGACTGTAGAATTGTGTAGGTATGTAAAAGCATTTCAATTCATTGTCCTGAAATCACACTGTACAGTATAAACTATATCTGCAATAAGTCAGATAACCTACGACAGATTGAGGAGTTATGTGGCAAATTTGTATTGTGAGGTGGGGGTCTGAGGACCAAAAGTCAAAGCCATTTGTAATGCATTTTTATGCAACAATATTTTGTGGTCGGACCAAGTCAAACTGTGACACAGGATCCTGGAACATGTAAATACTAAGGCATGTGTAGTTCATACTGTAAAACATGACTTTACAATGAAACCTGGTGAAAATGGTGCCTTCCCAAGTTCCCATATCCTGCCTGTTGTGTACAATACCCTGTATGTATTCACATTGATGGCTGCCATATTTTCAGACCCAGGTTATATATAGCAACATATTCTCAGATCGAAATTATAGACGCGAGTCGGTTATCAGGTTGGTTTGATCTCCCCCGAGTGGAGAGCTGGGCCATGGCTGCAGTCGAGCAGTGGCTGCAGTCGCTCTCCGGTGCAGCGAAGCACTTTGTTGACCCCCTTTTACGAGGTCGACTGGCATTCTGCAGATTAGCTTGATTGCTGCGTGCCATGACACGGCATGGTACAATGGAGTCTGGGGAACAGCACACCAGATCGACCGACTCTTCATCTCACACAGAAACTAAACAGGCAAAATATGCTACCTTATGCGGTTTTGATAAAATAAATGATCAGGATGTTCATTTTAGTTAAAATTCTCATATAAATTGCATATTTCACGGAAAACGGGACACGTTCTGATTGGTTGTTTTTTGCACGTGTTTAAGTACTTGTGGTGTTTTATACGGTGTTGATATGCGTTGCGTGTTTTTACTGTATTAATCAAGTGATTTAATCGGACATGTTATCATTGCATGAAACAGGATGAAGCGAGTGTAAATCAAATGTGATCCGCTGGTATTGCAAACGTGTATTAATTCCCAGTTAATAGATGTATTTTATAACATTTGGACTATACCATTTGCGTTTGCAGTTGAATATCGGCTTACCTTGGTAATATAACCACCTCAGAATTAAGATCACATTAGGACAAACCAGGAATATTGATATGACGATAACTCATAGAAAATTAGTTTTTGCTAATATGGATGCGTTGTATCCAGGCCGCTGCCCTGTCCCATGGCTGAGCTGTAGTGAGTGTGTGTATCTTTATTTCCTAAGACTGAATCAGGCAGTAGATGTAAGACCACAATAAGGTGTTCATCCGCCATTACCCGACCAAAGAGTACCCTATAAAAACAGCATTATGCAGGTTGTCTGAATTTCTGTGAGCACATATGTAGTGTGGAGTGATTATAAATGATGTTTTTGTGCAGCGTGGCATCAGAGCTGTCAAATTATGTCAGCCTGTATGTCATTCAGTGCATTTCTGCGTATGAATACAGTTGTCATTTTGCTTGGTGATGTGATCAGGGGCAATCCGTGGGTGGTTGAAGCAGAAATGGAGGGGTGTAACGTTTGAAAGACGTTTGTGGGAGCCTGAGGTATGAGAAGTTCACGAATGTTTGACATAACTTGAGCCTATGGAGGGTAAATATTCTGTGAAATTGTCAATAACAGAGCACCGCGAGATTAGTAGGAAATGAAGGAAACATTATAATGGTCGACTATGGAAAATGCAAATGTGGTCTGAGTCCTACTACACTCCCTGTTCTATGTACTGCATTTAGACTGGGCTTTCTGCCAAGTTCAGATAGTGTATTTTGTGGGAAATAGCTGTTCTCAGGCAGCAAGGTTGACCCAGTTTGCAATTTTAATTTATTTGGTAAATACATTTGTCTGACAGTTTATGAACAAAGTTACTCAGTAATTGTTAAGACGGTTTATTTGGTGTGGTGCGTTTCGGCAGTCAACAAAAATGCTGATGTGGTCAATCTTGAATGTAAATAAAATTGTTGATGCTTGTTTTGACCTAAGTGAGGCTGCGCTTATGTGTGTATAATAATCCACCGATTTGAGAAAGAAAATGGACCCTTTTACACAGGTATAAATAGTACCCGCATGCATGTTTAGGTTCAATTGTTTGGTATGGCTTTTGCCCTCTCAGGGTTATATTCAATTCTAGTAAGCAGAACATACACTTGGTGGCAGCACATGAAACTGGTGTCTTAATACTAATTAATTGGATAGACTCAAGGTGGCAGCATGGGGTACTACAAAATGGTAGCCTTTGAATTGCTTATCAGATGTGATTATTTGTTTATTTTATAAAGATTTTTTTTACTAAACTAAACACTATTTTGACATTGTAAATTACAGTAAAATAAAAAAATCATTATTATTTGTGAAGTTTATTGCAACTTGCTGCCAACTATATAATTATATTGTTAAGATAGTTGGCTGGTTTGCTTAGAACGGATCTTCAGTGGATGGTCATTAAACATAAAAGAAAGTGACGTTCACCATTACGGTATGGGCATGCTGTTGACATTCTGTGTTTATTTTGCAGACAGGTGTTTTCTTTGCTGTACAATCCACAGAACATCTGTTGTATAGACTGCTTTTTTACTTTTTGTAAGACAAATTTCTGTCATCCCTGGGTCACCACCTATGATTGTGTCACCAAGCCATTTTGAATGAATAGCCAAGAGTTTCCAGTGTCAGGTGATCGTTTCAAGTTTCGTTTATCATCTGTGTCAGAGGCTTGTGAGATAAATACAAAATAATTTAATACCACCTGTTGCATAAATATTTAATAATAGCACACTTTTTTATCATTAAATTAAAAACAAATATGCATATTTATTTTTAAATAATTTATTTTATTCTATTCCCAGGTTGATTGATATAAGGGATGTGTCGGCCAGAACGACCTGTGACCGAAATTTGGGTCACGAACAAAAATGGCTGCTGTATGATCAAATATATCTATAAAGTGACACTGTGATAACGTATCTATAAAATGGCTATAATAACATGTATCTATAAAGCAACTCTATGATAACATGTATCTATAAAGTGACCCTATGATAACATGTATCTATAAAGCGACTCTGATAACAGGTATCTATAAAGTGACTATGATAACATATCTATAAAGTGACTCTATAATAACAGGTATCTATAAAGTGACTATGATAACATATATCTATAAAGTAACTATGATAACATGTATCTATAAAGCGACTATGATAACATATATAGATCATAAAGACACTATGATACCATGTATCTATAAAGTGACACTTTGATAACATGCATCTATAAAGTGACTATGATAACATGTATCTATAAAGTGACGCTTTGATAACATGTATATATCAAGTGACACTCTGATAACATGTATCTATAAAGTGACTATGATAACATGTATCTATAAAGTGACACTTTGATAACATGTATCTACAAAGTTACTCTATGATAACATGTATGTCTATAAAGTGACTATGATAACATGTATGTCTATAAAGTGACTGTGATAATATATATGTCTATAAAGTGACTATGATAACATATGTCTACAAAGTGACTCTATGATAACATGCATCTATAAAGTGACTATGATAACATGTATCTATAAAGCGACTATGATAACATGCATCTATAAAGTGACTATGATAACATGTATCTATAAAGTAACTCTATGATTACATGTATCTATAAAGTGACTATGACAACATGTATCTATAAAGTGACTATGATAACATATATCTATAAAGTGACTTTGACAACATATACTCTCTATGAAGTGACTATGATAACATGGATATTCAAAGTGACTTTCCACTTTGCGGAATCATTTAGCCACTGTGGTTGCACTCTGTCATGTGACTAGGCTGGGTGCTGTTGGGTTAGCGGAGTGGATGAGGCGATTAGTGCTGGAGAGGAAACAATGAGCAGTTAATAATTGATCAGGTTCGATTTGTTGCTTAAGCATTTAGTCGACAGAGCAGCGGGGGCCTTTTATTGAGCACTTGTAATGAATTCCTACAGAGGTTCTATAAAACATGTATAACTTGTCGGGCTGGATACCTGGTAGGGATCATTTTTTGTAGTTTAATTGGTCTGTGTTATATATATTTTAGACTAAATAGTGTAGTTTATGCTAAATATAAAGTACTACATAATTTCAGGCATTTAGTCAGATATGTATGTACGTATGATACTTATTAAATGGTTTGGGTTTGAAACATTTGGTTAATTGTACAATTTTACAAATTAAATCTCTGGTTGGACCGTTGGAACCACTAGTGTGTCCTTGTTAAAAATGTCCCTTGCAACAGAAGTATATTTAAGACATGGTTATCGAGCATTCAGCGTTAAATATGCGTGCAGACAAGGCTGACTAAGTCTAACTGTATTTGCTTAAGTTAAACATTACCTTTGCCTCGGGTAAAATGGCACTTTCCACATCAAGTGCTCATTGGGCACAGATGTGTGCTTTAACGCCCTCTGCTGTCTGTCTGACTTTCTGTTAAGGGTTTGCAAATATAAAGTCTTTACCCTGAGTACATCTGTGTCAAGAACTGCCGACTCTTTTTCGTTGTATTCCTGGAAAATCAAGATTTTACCAATTTGGCTCTTACAGCGTAAATATTACCCAAATCCCTCGCTAGTCCCCAACTTTATAAAATTATGACAGATTTACGTAGATTCTGCAGATCTGAATTTGTGCATGCAGAAATGGTGTTCCTTGAAAGAGATTCTTTAAAAATAGCAACCAAGTTATTTATAGATTTGCAACACAATATTGCTGAGAAAGTTCTTTTGTGAAATTATCCAGATTTGATGCAGTACACCTCGAATGCACCTGTATACATTAAAAAAGGTTGTCTTTTATTAGGTTGCGTGTGGTAGCTATGTGACCCCCATGACCTCTTAGTCTACTTGTGGCAGTGACCTTAGTTGCCACTGACCAGTGCTGACAGTTGCTTGTCTTGTCACCGCTGACACAGACACTTACACTGGACAGAAATGTCCAGACAACCAGCTCCAAGTCTCTACCGTAATCTTCACATTGTTGGCCCAGTGCCAAAAATAAAAGCCCCCTTGTCAGGATACTGGGTGTACCAACATGTGGTTAGTGTCTAACAACTTTCTCCACTGCCTTAGTTCCTCCTTTCCACTCTTTATTTCTCCTTCCCCAGGGTTTATCCCTCCCTTCCTCCAGACTGTTTAATGCAAGTTGCCGATATCTGTACTTGGGAAGTTTCCCAAAATAGTGAAGACATTTATCTATAAAGCGACTCTATGATAACATATATTAACATATATCTATAAAGCGAGTCTATGATAACATATATCTCTAAAGCGACTCTATGATAATCTGTATCTATAAAGTGATTCTACGATAACATGTATCTATTAAGTGACTATATGATAACATAGATCTACAACAGTATAGCAAGGTTGCAGGCCACAATTTTATCAAGATTGATGACCCAATGTTGCTTAGTCATAAGAGTATGTAGAAAGGTTGCAGGCCGCAACTATGATTGATGGCTATTGTTCTGTGACAAAAGAATGTCCTGACACTGACCAGGTGTGTTTGACCCAAAGCAATGGTTGTGTTTATTGGTCCCTCCGCCCAGTGATGACCTGACTAGCAGGATGAGTAAGTAGGCCTTTGTGCATCATCACATTGTTGTCAGTCGAAAAATGTCACAGTCAATATGTGTCAGTGCACTTGTGATTCTTCCAGAGAGTTGCATAGTTGATTTGTTCACAATAATTGACGCATGCATGCACACACGCGCACGTGCACACATACACGTGTAACACATTTCAACATATATGTATATATAAAACTACGGGTCAGTAATGTTTATTTTCACAAATGCTAGAATAATTGAAAACATGACTATACCCAGATCTCATCCTTCCAAAAGCTGGGCCTCTGAATCTAGTGACATGATATATAAATAGCATACAGAGTTATGAGAAATTGTCAAAAGATCAGCGCAATAATAATAATAGCAATTTATATAATGCGTGAATCTAACAAATACAAATAAATAAACAAATCCATAAATGTTTTGCCAACAATTTTGCTATACATTTGTATATTGTGTCTCCAGTTATGACATAAGTTCCACAGGTTATTGGCATATATACATGCCCAGACCTGTTAGTGGTTAGATTGTATTCTTATCCATATAATTTTTTATATGTATGCACCTACAATAATTACTATATGGAAGGCAATAATTACAGTGGCATGAGAACTGATTTCATTGATTCACCAAGTCTGAGGAAAGCCCTCCCCTTCAGAATGTGTCGTGGTTTAGTGGGGGGGGGGGGGGGCTATGGAAACAATTCCCAAAATCGATGTCTACCAGATAAGTAAACCACCAGGCATGGGTCTTGTTATCGACATGAAAGCCTGCTTATCTCTCACCCCGGGAGCTAGGCAAATTACCAGGTCACAAGGCCGATATATAAAACAGCAGAGGAATTCTTTTGATAAGTATTTTTATTGCCATAAACAAGCCAGGGTTGAAAGTGTGAAACCCCCGCTCGACCTTGGCATGTTTTAAACACTAGTGAATGTTTGGATTGCGGGGGGGGGTATTTTTACCCCCATCGGGAAACGTTTTTGTTTTATCAAGGTTGTCCATCATGAGAGATATGGCAGAGAGAAAAACTCCCTTACCCTGGATGTATAATTAAACACTGTTACAAACGTGTACATATCCTGCAGCCAGTGATGTACCTGCATTCCAGGACCGTGTCGTGCCGAATAGACGCCCGTCTGACCTTCAAGACACCTGCTGCGTGCCATTTTCTGCCCGTCTGCACTTAATCTGATCATTTGGTCGTGTAATATTTTCCAAGAACCATTCAGCGTGCACTGCCACTGGTTGACTGAGTGAGATACGCCGTGGGTTTTCTTCGCGCCAGAGAACACGTTAAATGGGTCAGTGTGTGTTGGGTATGTCACAGTATGTCACAGACCGATGTCAAATTTCACAAAATCTGCACTGTCCTGAATCTGTCGGTGTCCCTGTTACGTAGATTTAGGCCCTTGATTTAGGACAATTTCACTCCAGTGAATGTCACAAGAAAATACCAAAGAAACATCACAAGCTGGGATTGCAGCATTTTACTAGAATGACATATAGTAAAATTATCAGTAAAAACAGGAGTGTTGATAAGAGTAGTTGTGCTTACCTGTGGTAAGCCTGAGGCTTACCACAGGTCTTTTTGTAGAGGTGTTGGATGATTTAAAAGAATTTTAATGCTGATTAGTGTAAATATGACATTTTCAGAATAAAAATAGATTTTTCCGTACTTAAGTCAAAACTGGAAAGGTACTGTTTTGGATAGTTTCCAATGGAACACACTGAGTTGAAAAGTTATGATTATACAATTCTGTTAGTGCAAGTAGAGAGTCTAAATTCCTACCATTTGTTTTACCACATCTGCGTATATGCATGTTTAGGTTTACACGTCTGTCTACATGTCTGGTTCTACACGTCTGTGTCTACATGTCTGGTTCTACACGTCTGTGTCTACATGTCTGGTTCTACACGTCTGTGTCTACATGTCTGGTTCTACATGTCTGTGTCTACATGTCTGGTTCTACACGTCTGTCTACACGTCTGTGTCTAGTATTGTCTACACACGTCTGGGTCTATACACCTCTGTGTGTGTACGTGTGTGCATGTGACGTGTGTGCGTGAGTGTGTGTATGGTGCGTGCGTGCGTGCGTGGGTTTGTTGAAATCCTGTTCGGAACTTTGGTACAAGCCACCATCAGTTTCCTTCCCTTCCCTTCCCTTCCCTTCCCTTCCCTTCCCTTCCCTCCCCAGTCCCCACCCACCCTCTCCCCAGGGTATGTTTCTTCAAGTGGAGAATCCTGGTAATAGCCTGTCCTAATGGGATTAGGGATGAACAGGTGTTTAATTATTTGTTGCTTCCTTCTTGCCACAGGTGGTTACTGCACTTTGAAGTAATTCTATCCCTTTCTTCCCTGATGTCTCTCATTGTCCCCTCTAATTTGAGGGATCATCTCAACAATTGTTTAAATCCAAATAGTTATGAGTTTGCTAATGGTTCAAGCCCCAGTACGTGATGCTGCTTTTGCCATTTTACATTCTAAAATCACTAAGTGCTAGCAACATTTTGTGTTAACACTTGTGTCACTTGCTAGGAGATGATACTTCGCACTTATATATTTTCCCCACAATATGCACCCACAAAGGTACATCCACTTATATCAAGATAACTTTGTAGATAATCTGGGGGGAGGGGATTAATATCCTTCAGCTCCTTGGAATGTACAAAACTGCATATCAAAATGAACATAGTGTAGAGCAGTCTTTGGTGTATAACAACATACCTATCTACCTTTTTAGTTTGAATTCCTTAGCCAAACACATTATTTTTTCTCATGCTGCCAATTTGGATTTACTTGTGTTTTCATTACATACCATGTACACTGTTTTTATGACATACCGTGTACACTGTACTGACGACATCATGTACACTGTACTGACGACATACCGTGTACACTGTGTTGACGACATCATGTACACTGTACTGATGACATACCATGTACACTGTGTTGACGACATCATGTACACTGTACTGACGACATACCGTGTACACTGTGTTGACGACATCATGTACACTGTACTGACGACATACCATGTACACTGTGTTGACGACATCATGTACACTGTACTGACGACATACCGTGTACACTGTGTTGACGACATCATGTACACTGTACTGACGACATACCGTGTACACTGTGTTGACGACATCATGTACACTGTACTGACGACATACCGTGTACACTGTGTTGACGACATACCATGTACACCGTGTTGACGACATACCATGTACACTGTACTGACGACATACCATGTACACTGTGTTGACGACATACCATGTACACTGTACTGACGACATACCGTGTACACTGTGTTGACGACATCATGTACACTGTACTGACGACATACCATGTACACTGTGTTGACGACATACCATGTACACTGTACTGACGACATACCGTGTACACTGTGTTGACGACATCATGTACACTGTAATGACGACATACCATGTACACTGTGTTGACGACATACCATGTACACTGTACTGACGACATACCATGTACACTGTGTTGACGACATACCATGTACACTGTACTGACGACATACCGTGTACACTGTGTTGACGACATCATGTACACTGTACTAATGACATACCGTGTACACTGTGTTGACGACATCATGTACACTGTACTAATGACATACATACCGTGTACACTGTGTTGACGACATCATGTACACTGTACTAATGACATACATACCGTGTACACTGTGTTGACATGAGTACTGTGAATAGGCTGGAGTCACTCAGACATATGTACCTTTCACAGGAGTTGTCACACGGGGAGGAGTAATTAGCAGGGGAGTAACTACCCGTAGTAACTTGGGTTTTAATAAGGACACACAAGATGGGAGAGAAGTCGTCCTTGCCAACTTGTTTTCCGAGATGCATGAGGGTTCTCCCCCTTCGTCTTTTTATTTGTGTTTTGGTCAGCCTGATCTGTCTCTGTCCGCTAGAGCAGGATGACATGGGTGACACCATTGCCTTGTGTTTTTGATGTGCACCTTGATTCTGGAACAAGTCACGCTCCAATGATTTCCGATTACGATCTGTCCCGGCGGAATGTTGTCACGCCACATAGTGATATGTAAATACCTGTGCAAAAGAACAAAAGTCAGGCAGGTGTTTACTGAGCTACGGAAAGGAAGAGTAAACAGGTGTAGGTGACATCAACTTTGTTCTGAGACTAACGTGTTCTGAGGTGAGGAACCTGGGGACCGTGTCATTGAAATTCTTTTTATTCCGTAATAATATTGTCGTAATCGAAGTCTCTTTGCAAACAGATTGGATAGATTACATAAAACATTACAAATCATGCATTTGCTCAAACTAATAGAACATAATAAATAATAATAATAAACTTTAAAACATGTATGTATGTGTGTATATATATATAATTTTTTTAATATATTTTAATATATACATATATATATATATAATATATATGTATATATATAATTTATATTATTTGTTTAAACACAATCACAGTTAAGGAGTTAAATTGTCTATAAAAAACAAAATAAGAATATTATTTAATTATATTTTTTGTGTATGTACAAACAATATTCAGATTTTCCTATTTTCTGACGATTTTACTGATTAACTGTGGTCATGTGTAAAAAAATAAAATTATCCAAGACATGAAAATCAGTGATACAGCATCATCAATACAGCAGTGAATGTTATGCTAATTAGTTTCAAATTAATAGCAAGGTTTCTTTATGAGCTCTTTACCTACACAATTTTTACCACCCAATGTGTTTTAGCAGGTGAACTGTTTTTACACCATTGTTTTCAGTATCAAAATAACAATCCTGCTATTCAGTTTGCAAAGTATACTTATTTCCGAGTTGAGACATTCAGAGTAAAAATACCATATTTAATGCGTTTCATACATCTGGGTTCACTTCACTGCAAATATTATGGCTACACACTCGACAGGCCAGTGATGGCAGAGAGACTGTATTTTTGATTCTCACAAATCCAGTCACAGACAATTATGTGCATACAATATAGATAACTTAATGTACAGTCCTAGTTTTGTCAACTGCCTAAAACTCTGCATACCTTAGATTTGTCAGTGTTGCCTGCGATTAGGTAGAAATAGGTACAGAACTGCCAACAGCCACAAGCTTCCAAAGCATCCAACCGTTACCTTAGTTATGTGGGTGGCGATAAAGAATTCTCACAGTTGTCCCCCCCCAGATAACATATTTAGATAAGAGATAAGTGATAGATTACGGATTCCAAACGGATGTATCCTGTTTCAATAGGACAGTTTGTTTTTATGGTCGTCTATTTTGTATTTTTCCTTTGATTAAATTTTGTCTAGTCATGTATGTCACGTCGCAGTAAAGATCATTATACGAGTATGCTAACTTTGGGGCAGTATAGCAGCATCTCCTCCCAAGCCAGGGGTTGTTGAACTGCGTGACAGTACCCCTGGCTGATCATCTCCGCAAACTGTTGAAGTGAACGAAGTCAAACTATAAAATTATTGCAGTTGAATTTGTCAGTCACTACTGTGTTAGCCGTAAGAACAGTGGAAATACCCGCCCCAATTTGAAGACGGACACATGACTGGACACACAGACTGGTGGGAATGCCAATATGACGACCCATTCACGCCCTAAACATGGCACGCAACACAAGCAGCGTGTGGCTGAAATCACCCAACATTTCATCACATGACCACATTCCTAATGAGCAATTTCATTGGCTGATGTCAAAAGAGAAGTTTTGGAAAGTTATGTGCCAGGGGTACTGTAGGTCGTACTAACGCAATCAGCCACAAAGACCCCTGGAGTCCAAGGATGGTTGAGGTCCGGTTGTCTCTTTCTATGTCCAGTCCTTTCCTTGGATCATTGTTCTCTCGTCAACCAATCAGTAAAGGTTTTTGTGATTACCTCAAACAAATTAATTTGGAGTTTCTGAAGTATGTAAAAAAGTAAAGGCAAGTTTATATATAGCACAGTATCCAGTCCTCAGGACCGTTCAAAGCGCTTTACTTCCCTGACAGACCTGTTCACTCAGACACCATCTCGGCTTCTCTGGGAAGCATCCAGCCATATGCTACAATTAATGCGCGAAGGTTGCTCATACACATATCCACCACTGCCTATAGCCAGGCACTCATTTATTCAGCTGAGTGAACTGGAGCAATGTGGAGTGAAAAAACTTGCCCAAGGTTTTAACACCGCAGCCAAGATTCGAACTCGGTTTCTCGTAGTCGAGAGTCCGAAGCTCTACCCTGTACGTGTTACCTGGAAATATCGGGCATGCTAAATGCTAAATGGCCATGAGTTGCTGATGCAAACTGTCCAGTGGTGGAGACTGTAGCTTGGCCTGTCACGACATGCCTGGGTAAAGGCTGGCTGTGTACTGTGTAGTAACACAAGCTGTCTGGAATGCTGGGACAGTGTGTGTGTGCGTGTGGCGTGTATGTGGATTGACCGTGTCACGTGCTTGCTCAGTGGTCATCAGGTCTAGGTTACAGGGGTCAGAGTGAACCGGTTATTCCGTTCACACCACCGGTCACCAGTGTCCTGAGGGGTGACCACAGAGGAATGCCACTCTCTCGGGATGTCACCAGTCGTGACTGTAACTGTGACTGCTTGGCATCATTGCAGGTGGAGCCACGGGCACAGGTTAGGTAAATGGGTGTTTTGACACAGTTTGGGAGTAGGCCACTGTCTGGGCCTAGACTGGCTGTGGCCATGAAGTTATGTGACTGCAAATACCACAGCCGACTGCACAATGACTCTAATTGTCCTGGTGGCAGTGTGGTGGTCAAATTGCCTGGTCAGTCAGCAGTGTGTGGGTGGGTGGTCACTGCTTACTGTGGCCAGACCGAGTCCAGCAGAAATAACACCACCGTCGTCTGCCCACTCCGGAAACAGTCAATACAGACTGATCCAGATCCTGGATAACCATCTAGCATATCCGTCTATGGAAGAAAGGTTGACTCCGGTTCAATTGCGCGTAAGTACTCTCATTAAATAGCAGCTGTGCGTTACCCGCAGGCGTGATAACGGTAAAACGCAGATCTGGCATCCCGTTTGGTTCTGGTCGCGTCTCGATTGTTGTAATCACATGACAGTGGGTATTGTCGTCCGCGGTGTTCTCTAATTCAGAAGGCGGTGTTTACTTTGCTGCGTTTTGTTGCCTTTGACACAAATGCGTAGTTTGCGGATTGGCGCTTACAAATTGTTCTCCCTGGATTGTGCCGAATATATCATCTGGGAAAAAACGCCCAGCTGTGATGTGGATGACCTATGGTATGTTTCCTGCGGACGGAGAAATGTGATATACATTGGTGCGGGAGACCAGCGGGACCGTCTCAATGGAGCAGGGACTTTGGATACTGAATGTGTAATTAGGTGTAAATATTTTACCATAAATACCACAATTAACGACGTGTTTAAGGTGGATTTAATTTACATACTTTCGGCATACGTCCATGGATTAAATCTGCAACGGTTGATTGATAGATTTTAACTTTAAAATATTTCAGTATTGACTGTTGTACACTAGTTGCTCCCTTGGTGTTTGCTTTATAAATAAAGACTTGGCCAATTAAGTGTCTGATCAACATGCATGATTGCCTTCATCCTGCTAAGTTGTGTGTTTCTAAGCTGCTTATCTCTGTAAGCAGAGGGACTGAAATACTTATGTCATTTCAAGGCATTTTATTATGGGGAGATTGTCTGTTCTGTTGGGTAACTATTTGTAGGAAGTACAGTGAATCAGTTGTACTTTGTCCAACTTTTGGTTTGTTGCATGAAAATCGCAAGCTTCAACGTTTTTATGGGTAGGGACAAATGTGTTAAAATTTTACATTTAAACTATCAAACTCTGGACTTTAATTCAAGCATGCTACTTATAATTCAATTGTTAGTACTGTACCATTAGTGTATTAATTTTATTTTTAAAACAATAGAAATTTTAATAAATGAGGAAAAACGTAAATAAATTCTAGTAAATGGAGAAAAATGCACTTTGAGTCACAGAGCATTTTTAAACATCAATGAGGTCCAATCTAGGGCATTTAATAACCAGACAATGAGAGAAACCAAAAAACCAGGACATTCTTTATCTCCTCTCTGTGTGTTTTGACTGGACAAATATCTACATTACGGCCAGCAACATCGCTGTCTCGGTCCAAATGATGTTGACATTGGCACCTTGGAGGCTGACTGAAGGTGAACGCAATCACATGATGGTGTGGGGTCTAGAACTAATTCATTTCATGGAAACTCTATGAAGTGAGAGCATTACGCTTGGAGGGAGGACAGTAGATCTGTGAGGATTGAAGAAGCCGAGAGGAAGTTGGTGGGGAAAAGTGCGTCTTACTCCGAACTAGTGACACAAAGTGTGACACTTACGCTCCGGTATGCAGCAAGATGTGATGTCCACAATTAGAACTTTAGGCAATGAAGCAATTATAAAAAATTAAATCATTAGTATAATTTAGAAACTCCTTTAAATATGTATTAATTTATAAGTTTATTTATTATTACTTTTATGTTATTGACCGCTACACAAAAATTTCCCTTAACTTGATAATAATGTTTCATTGTGTTGTATTGTAAAAAATGAAGTACAACAATATCATTGTATCGTCGTTGATTTTATAGCTTCTTGCACACTGTCAACAGTTCACATGTGATGCATCTGTGATGTCACATATGCATATCTTCACCTTGTTATGATGTTTTTTCTCCGTTCTTCAAACATCATACCTGTTGGTAACTCGCATCATGAAAAAACTCACATTGCCTGTAGGTGTAAAGTTGTAGTTTGTAGGTCGGTAGCGTGTTCAGAGAAAGAGATTTATGACTGGATGTCTCACTATATATGTCCCATTATCAGTGTACATTGTTGTAGCATTTTGACGATAACATGTATCATGTAGCAGGTGGATTCTGGGATAGCTCTCGGCTCGGTTGGAGTTCGCCAAATTATAGGATCATCCTCAGACTCACATTGCAAGGTAGAAACACTGTTGGAGATTTGAGTTCTGCTTCGCAATTAAACCTTCTTTAATATAATTTCTAGGTGACATTAGTTTTAAATAAAACTGAACGCCAGTAACAACAACTCACATGTAATTATGCCCCGCATTCAGTTGTACATCCTGTTTAAAAAAAAATATTTTATTTTATTTTTGGGCAACAATTAAATAAGTTAATGATTTGTGGGATCATTTTATCAAAAGCCACACTGACATCAACTTTATCCAAAAGTAGCTCTTTTCCGATAGGCCAATCTGTAAACAAACGTCAGGACTGATAGCGCGCCCATGATTGGCTTAAAATTGTGCGTGCATGTGCAGTGCGCACTCGCTAACTGTAAATAAGCTGATCAATCGGGTCACTGCTAGAAAACATTGCTAAATACTTGGATTATGTTGTAATGATTTCTATTTTGAGAAATCGAAGCAAAACGGCCAATTTTGGAACGACAGCATCCTCGATCTTGTGCATACGTGACCCCGAACTTCAAGTGTGTTTTTCTCCATATGAAACTCTACCCCAGGCATGTTCAGCGTCCAATAACTTTGGCTGCGTGTGAGATAGGCCCATCATTTCTACACAGTTGGAAACCTTATATGTTCTTTCCAGTGATGTGACTAACAAATTTGTTTTGACATGCGATTTACTTCATTAGAACATGCCACATTTAGTGAAGTACAAGCTGTGATCAGATTTGTGAATATATTTCACCTTGAAAATGCCCCTTGGATACTTGCCAGAAGTGGTAACCTGCTACTGGTACGAAACTAGAGTAGGGCGATTACCGAGTAAGGAAAAACTTCAGAATTGGGCAAGAAGAACTGACGAAAATAGAAAACTTGTCCAGGACTGGGAGAAAGTGATTAAGTGTGTGGCAGGGAGCCATCTAGAATAGGGCATCATTTCAAAAACATTGGACATAGTTGGAGCTAGGAGCCAGCTGAAAGTAGGTCAGAGGAGACAGGAAATAACTTGTTATGACCTGCTCAGGTGGCCTGATAAGGTCAGGGGTCATGGTGTAAGGTCAAAGGTCAAACAGTGATAAGAGGAATTTTAACAGCAGGAATCCACGCCAATGTGAAGACCCATAAATGTTCACTGAACATTATTTAAATGGGTTAAGGCAGCTATTTGGGTGACTCTGATCAAGCTAGTTTGGTTGATAAATAAAATCACAAAATGATTACATTTAATTGCGGGGTGAAAGCCCCATCCTTGCAAGCAGGGGTAACTGCTCTGTGTAACAGTAACGGGTACTGGCTGATCGTCTCAGCAAACCATGGAAGTGAGCGGAGTCGAACTGCAAACGTATAGCAGTTGACTTCTCTAGTCACTACTGTATCAGCCGCGAGAACTGTGCAAATATCTGCCCCAATTTGAAGATGGACACACGACTGGTGGGAATCCGACTATAATGACCCATTCATGCCGTAAACATTGCTTAGACCTTGAGCAGTGTGTGGCTGAAATCACACAGAATTATATCACATGCGCAGAGGCCGACTACTCTGCTCATGGGCGATTTTATTGGCTGATGTTGAAGAATGAGTCTTACACAGGGATGTGTCGGAGCTGGAGAAAGCTGGTACTGACATAATCAGCTACAGTGACCTCTGGTGTCCGAGGATGGAACCTTTTCATATGTAAAGAAACGGAAACCTGGCTGAACTTTAAACAGTGACCATAACTTCGCAGTTGTCATTTTTCTTGCTCTTGGCTGTTAATTTACAACAGTTGCCGGGATATGTTACAACCAGCGCACCTCTAATGTCAAATGTGTCTCGACTTGAACTAGGTATTAACACTGTTCCGTAAGCAACAACTAAATCACATTTTTATGATGTAGCTTTGTATGGGGATCATCTCAGTGCGTCAAAGTCTGATTAAATTACTTTCATGTGGGGATGGGGGCCAGAGGCTGTTTTGTCTGGAGTCACACATTGATACTTTATGCTACAGACTGATACTGTTAATATAGTGATAACGTCATATCAGTGTTTACAAACTTGAGTGGGGGGGAGGGGTTTGGTGAGGCGAGATGTAAGTAATTTTGTCTTATATCAGACATTCTGGTATACGGGCTTGCAGGTTCTTCAATTAAAGTTAGCAAAATTCAGATATTTGTGTATAACGCAAAAGCAAGACCATGCTAAAATTAACATTTCCTTGATTTCATCTGCACATACTGGGGAGATACTACCAAATAGATTTCTACGCCATTGTAATAAAAGAACTGTGTTGTGCACTTTTTGTAAATTTCTGGAAGTACTAAATGCAGGACTGGATGAATGGAAATTATATATCTGTGTAGCATGATATCAGAGCTTCGAAATAACGATATGTGTCAGAGAATGACCAGGTGGGTATGCACATATGTGTAATTCAGCCATGAGGTGTCAACATTGGCAATCGGCGGCTGATTGAAGCAAAAATTAAGGGGTGTCAGGTTAGAGACTGGATTGTAGGAGAAAGAGATATGTCATTTTCACGAATTTTAGACATGTGATTTGATGCTAATTAATATCTGAAATTTTCAATAACATGGATTAAAAAACCTAGTGGAAAATCAAAGAAACGTTACAATGCCATCTATGGGAAATCAATTGGTGGTATATACCCTGATTAGCTCCTGCTATTTTCACTCGGAGCAGCCATCATTACATTGCATCATGGGAAGATGCTACAAAAGCAGTTCCATTGAGACATTGCTGGAATTACAAAGCGTTCTGCCGTGCACATACCTTGGCAGGGTTTCACGTGGCAAGGCAACGCAAATTGTCTGGCAATTTGAGCTCCGAGACAGAATCACTCACTACTCTTGATGTATTTATGGCAGATATGTGCAGTACCAGTAGTTATTTTAGGAACGATATTTAAATTAAGCTTCAAAAGCGATACACTCTTTTTTGTTTTGTGCAGTTAACAGTGCGAGTTAACTGTAACAAATTTATCATTTCAGGCCGGGAATTTTCCATAGCTGTCCACGCAGTATGCATGTTTGCATGAAGAGGTGGAATATTATGAAGAAAATGTTGTTTTTACACGCCTGAATGTTTTCGACATGAATGATGTATGTGGGCTCAGACAACCGAGGGTTCAAAAGCTCCATTTTCAAGTTGAAAACATTGTGTTGGCTCATCGTTGATATACATTTTACATTACGCTTAATACTGTATTTACTGTATTTAGTCAAAAATTGCTATAATCACATTGAAGGTATATTGCCTATCATTTTATGTTTAAACGCTACTGTTTAGATGTCGCTCACACAAACTGTTAAATTGTAATCAACATTCAAATACTAATCTCCTTTATTTTCAGCAGAGAGTAATGCATAAAATAAACTCAACTTGCTCATTGACATGTTGCCTCCTTCATGGCGAAAATGTCAGGTGAAAAGTACTGTGACAAACCTCAACATAGGTTTGAATTTATTGGGCATGTTTTGTCATATGCCACATAAAATAGATATGATAAAACTATGAGTTTGTCAGTGCAACTTGATAGTTTATTTTATCTACTTTCTAAAGGTATATCACATTTAAAAATTGATTGAGAAATAATAAAGTTATGTCCATTTTAAATGAAGACCTGTCATTTTTTAATGCTGACAGATTGATTTGAGGAAATGATCAGGAACTGGCTGCACTAGCTTCAGGATAAAATGGGTTAAGAAACAAAACCATGTAAGCATATATCAATAATAGATCAAAGCACACAAATGTACATTTATTTCCATTGTGGTCCTCAAAATAGTATTAACACTACTAAAAATATGATATTATAAGTAAATATAATACTAGGATAATTAAAATAAAACTAATTGTGAAGTACAAGTAAAAAATAGTATCATTAAGATGATGTGCCAACATAAAATATGAGTACTAAAATATGTAAACCATTTAAACGATAATTATAAGCATTAAATAAAAAAATATTACTACTTTATTTGCTTGTACTCTACAGCCTATGTCTGACTCTCATGTCATCCTGCTCACACACACGTTTTAAGTTACCGCGTCTCACACAACGTATGTCGGGCAAAGTAGCACTGATTCATTCTACTTCCTGCTATGATTTCCCGGCATAACAGACATCCTCCCTTTAAAGTCGTTGAGAATCTAACTTTGTCGTCACGCCATAAATCCACTTACACCTCTGTTATCTGTCAGTGGGATGGATTGTGGAACATTTTCTCCGCCTGTGTGGACCAGGTATTCCATCCAGCCAGGCCTCCATGCCTTCTCAGTCTAATCAATGCCTCATTTTTCACTGACATGTAATATCTGTGACTGAGATTGCCCACATATTCTAGGTAGTAGATTGCATTGCCATGCCAACGGTGGATTGGTAGCGGAGGTTCCCAAAGCTATCCAGATGTGCCGAACAATAAGCTCGGTGGACTGAGAATGGGCATGTTCTCTGAAGGGAAAGGTATAACTGGTTGGATGATGCCATGTCGGGCGTGCCACTTGTTTTGTCGTTTTCAGGTAGTGATCTGTGCACTTTTTTGGTTGAGAATTGTTCACAGAACTATGTTGAATTGCTGTTCGGTTACATAATATAAACAAACTTATTTGAATTGCACTTATTATTTTGACTGTTGAAAGTAACTATTTTAATTGGAAATATTGGTATGAAGTTGGACCCTATGAGCTTGGTTTCTAAGGATGTATGTGCAATATAAGTTAGCTAATCATTACTAGTATTAGTACAATGTGTTATATCAATGAAGAACAGGAATTATTTTCATTTGAATTCGTCTTCTCAAACAGACATTCTGCCATTACTAAACGGCATAATCCAGTGACAGTCACTATGTCTTAAAACAAAAAATGCTTGTCAAATGTCATTCTTATTTGTATAGACAACATATCCGTTGTATTTTCTGTACAGAAAAAAAGGATTTGTTAAAGGTTCTAAACACCTCAGCTTAATTAGGCACGATGCGCACGTGCACGCATGCATGCCATACACACACGCACACACGCTCACACACACACAGACACGTACATTCTAGTTTGTGCCTGCTCGTTTATCAAGCACACTACGGTACGAAGACCGCCTATTATAATGAAGACCTACATTGTGGGGCTGTATGAGGAGACCACCATACAGCAGACACGGTCTGATGCACACACCGTTCCGTTATTCACCTGCGCTACATTCCACAGATAGAGGGCGTTGCGGTCGCTGAACACATGAAGCGTCGCAACAATGCGCGGAGTCATTCGGTGGACATAGCGTCATTGTGCGGTGTCCTCTCCCAGCGTACTTTGATGTACGCTGAATTATGTCCCTCTGGCCTTTAGACATGTGTGTTTTATGAATGAATACACAAGGAATCTCACTGCACTGGTCGGCCTGTTTAACGGATCACTGGGCTGATCCGCTGGTCGATGGCGCCTTGTTACTGAATTATGAACCAGCCGAGACGACCATTAATACAGGCAGTGAGCAGTAATTACTCCAGTGTAAATACAGCTAAATAGCCACATCAGTCGTTGTCAGATCGACAGGAATTTATGAATGTACAGGAGCTCAACTTGACGTATCATAATTTCATAACGAGTGCTGGGATATCTGGTAAATCAACTTGCAATTTGTTGCTGTGTCATGGTGTATATTCAGCATGTTTTAGTATAAAATCATCCAGTTCTGTACCCACTTTGTTAATTCATCAGTTGCTTGGTTATTACTTTGGTAGTTTTGTTGATGTTGGAGATACTTTCATCGATGAAGTAAGGGGTGACATTGTTTTCGTGAGGATGATACCCTTTTACTGTGCCACTTATTATTGCGGAACCACGATACTTCCGGTGGCCTGTTTGGTTGATAACAATCACAAAAGGTGAACTTGGCAGATGCAGTGATAGTCGTAGCTGGGCGCGAAGGTGTTTTCATCCCTTTTAGTTAGACACCTGTTTTTCTTTTTTGCAAAACAATCTCGACAAGATTCCCCAGTTGAATTGGCGTCTTTCTACTCAAAAACTTACATTCTTAGTTAATCTGCTACATTTCTCTGATATCTCTAGGAACCTTAGATTGTCCGTTTCCAAACAACTTTTTGTTCATAAGACTAAGCTCAACATTGGCAGATATGCTTTCTTAGTCCGCGCCAACAGATAAATTGTCTGAAACAATAGCTGTATTTCATAAAAAGAACACATTTGTTTGAAATTGCTCTTTTACCATAAATTTTCGACTGTTCCATGCTTGCTTCAGTGACAACTTTCACCTGTCCTCGTTTTAGCTAGCCAAATTATTTTGTTTGTTGCGCCTCTGCGGTTGATTTTTTAAGGATGTAGACACTATAGAAATGTCGCAATTAGTATTATTATAAATAAAGATTGACGACCAAATGTAATTCTTTCTGTGTTCTTCTACTGAGTGCGGAGTGTCTTCTTCTTCCATAAACTGGACCGGGCCCTTTCCAGGCGTTAAAAATCCAAACGAAGCTTCTGCACTTGGGGGGGGTGGGGGTAGGGGTGTACGCTCTCTTAAGACAGTTAATATAAAACAATTTTTTTATTAAAATGTTAATAAATCACCTATGGATGGTGATTTAAAAAATGTATTATGATGTACGTAGTCTTATGAAGTAATTAAAGCAGATGTTAAGGCCCAAAGGCCAGTTCTGCAGGATGGTCCAGCGTACCCAGTCCTGGCTGGCCAGTGTACTTGACCCCAGCCTCCCTGACTCTTCCTTCTCACGCCACCCTGGCTCTGGTGTGGTCTGGTGTGGTCTGGTGTGGTCTGGTGTGGTCTGGTGTGGTCTGGTCTGGTGTGGTCTGGTCTGGTCTGGTCTGGTCTGGTCTGGTCTGGTCTGGTCTGGTCTGGTCTGGTCTGGTCTGGTCTGGTCTGGTGTGGTCTGGTGTGGTCTGGTCTGGTGTGGTCTGGTCTGGTCTGGTGTGGTCTGGTGTGGTCTTGCCCGGTGCCAAGACTGGTGGGCCCACACCTATCCTCCGATCTGTCTGGTCTAGTCGGTGTGGGTCACTGAGGCCAGGCCCAGCACACCCAGTGCTGCCAAGCGACATTCCATGCCACCGAGACATTCCTCCGCATTGCCCGACTATTTATCAGAGTATCCATGGTGCTGGATGGCAGATTGGCTGGAGCTTTCGTTGGTTCAGTCCAGTGTTGGTTCAGTCCACTGGACGGTCAGTCCACTGGACGTAGCCACATGGTCAGTGTAGATTTGTCGGATTTATCAGCAGCGCCGGTGGTGTGTTAGTTAAACACAGTTGGATGTTAGACCAAGGCGGATCACGTGTGTATGTAAGTTTATGGGTGTTAAAAATGTTCCCGTCAATTCGTGTCATCACGCCTGAGCGAACACCCAAGGCCTCCGCTGTCATGAATGAATGGCGCGCTGCGGTCGGTCGGCGTGTCCGGGCCGGGTGACGAGATTGAGGTTGTGAAATTTGCATATTTGTGAATGATTTGGCGGAGGGCGTCATGGGAAAAGCGATCGCGTTCATTCATGCCGTGGCGGTCAGCCGGCGCCGAGACACTACTGCGTGCGTTTTGATTAAACGTTCGATTAAGTACGCCATTCTTTGGTAATCGGAGAAACAAGTGTCTCACTGAGCAGAAGGTGTGTGGGCGGGCGTGTCGGTGGATTTTAGAACGATGTGGGTAAATTTGGATATGTTTATATTCGTGTATATATATGTATATATATATATATATATATATATATATATATATATATATATAAATGTATACGTATATTGTATATTTAAAAAATAAATAGTATGTATTACATCTGTATGTGTGTGTTTGATTTAGTATCTAATGTTAATATGTTTCTTTTTCATTTCAGATCAGATCTTCTCACAAGCTCCGAGTCATTACAAGAGATCACAGGTGACTGTAAAAGGGATACAATCGAGGACTGATCTCGTTGGAAGCCTCAATCCAGATTATAAGGACAAGGAAGAAAGCAAAAAACTGTAACGACGCGAACTTTGGACTCTTGACGGACGGGGAAAATGATCACAAATTGAGAGGATCTAAACATGAACCACCACCATTAAGGTTAGTTATTTCTGTACATTTCGATATTCATCACAGACAGCTATCTCACATAATAGCAACTTTAGCCTAAGTAACGATTTATACTGGTCTAGTTTCAAACTTCTCCAGAAATAGCCTCCCAGAGGGAAAGGAGGGATGAAACGACATGAGGGAGAAAGGACCCCAAACCACCCATGTAATGCCTGCCTCTGGGGATGCCTATCCCACTACAGGGGCTTCTGGGCCTGTCTCCCATGTCCTGGGTGTGTGGGAGAGTGGAAGGAGCCTCGCCCTGTCTGCCTCCATCCCAACTGTATTCCCAGACGATTTCCCTTGCTGCGGTGAAGTGGGACTCGGGTCATAAACACCTGCTGGAATGGGTGGCCCCGCCCATCATAGCACTAAATTGCTGCCGTTTTTATTGTAAAATCATGTTACAGTGTTATCATATCCTCTTATTTCCTCACCTGTCGTTTCTTCTGGTCTTGATTTATGTTCTTCCCTGTCACTAGTTTTGCATTACTTTCCGCCAATTGTCTATTTTACGATCTGTATTTCCCTCTTATTCTCCACATGTCTCAAAATCCCACCAAATTTCCTTTACACAGTCCTCCCATCGTAGTCCAGGACCTGAATCCTTTTACTTTCCATTCTGTGTCAACGGAGCCACACCCAATCCTTCCCCATATCCAGCCCACTTTAGTCCCCAACCCTCCTGCTTCTTAAAACATTCTCTTACACTAACAACAAACAGTATCAATTATAAACCAATACAATTCTGTTTTAGCAAAGAACAACCAACTTTTGAATTCAACAATCGTACATTTACAATAACAGGTGAACTGTCACTCAAATCCCCGATAAGATAATTCCATGTGGGGTATTTGAAGTTGGCTCTTTCCCACAGTTGAGACCTAGTCACAACTATGAACAACGAATTCAGTGAACTTCCTGCTCATAAGCGAAACATCGCCTTAATAATGTATTGATTTCACCATTTTGAGTGAATATATTTTGTACCTGTCGCCCTTTCCTAGAAAAACTTTACCGAGGTGTCGTGTATCAACCGTGTGCTTTGATCATGGAATTACAGCTTTATCTGGTAGTCAGAATAACATCGCATGGTTGTTCAAACTCCACTAGTTGGTCGTATCTCCAGGAGCCATAAATATAGACTCACGGTGGATGTAAGTCATGTGGAATGCCAGCGTATCCTGTAGGTTCTGGTGGAGATATGTGCCTAGTGGAAGATTAACTGTACTTGTAGTAGCAGCACTGTGCATACTTTTAGATTACAGCCATGTCTGCCCGTTTCTTCAATGAAGATGTCTGTCTGTTCACCTTTGCCTTTCATCAACCACCGCTCTATCTCGCGTCTCTGTCCGTCCGTCCGTCCGTCCGTCTGTCTCCTACACTCAATTTGTCCTCTCTCCTTCTACATCACTTTCCTTTCTCTGTCTTTCTCTCACTCTTGGCATTTGATTCTTTATGTTAGTGTCTGTCGGTCTCCCTTTCTGTGTATCTCAGTCGCTCTCCTAGTCTGGATTCTCAAATTCTGGTTCACATTCTTCTCCGAGTTCCTTGGGTTTCTTTACATCTATCTCAGCAGTCTCTGTCTGTCTCCCTCCCTCCCTCCCTCCCTCCCTCCCTCCCTCCCTCCCTCCCTCCCTCCCTCCCTCCCTCCCTCCCTCCCTCCCTCCCTCCCTCCCTCCCTCCCTCCCTCCCTCCCTCCCTCCCTCCCTCCCTCCCCCCTCCCTCCTCCCCTCCCTCCCTCCCTCCCTCCCTCCCTCCCTCCCTCCTCTCCCTCTCTTTCTGTCCCTCCTCTCTCTCTCTCTCTCCCTCTCTCTCTATCTGCCTCTCTCTCTCACACACGCACACCCACATACACACACACACACACACCACACAACACACACACCACACACACATACCGCATGCGCACGCGCACACACACACACACACACACACACACACACACACACACACACACACACACACAGTCTCTCATCCGTCAGACTGACATTAAGGGAGCCTGTGATTACAGTAGAGTGCGTGGACATACTTATTCCATTCAGTGATCACATGTGACATTTGATAGCGCCAGAGCGATTATGGGTGAATATCACATCGTCAATCATATAACCACTCCAATAGGTCAAAGATCAACATCTATGTCACATCAGCCGCCAGACAGGTTCAGGGACTATGTAACACAGTTTCTATAAATGAGATACTCTTGAGCTAAATTTGATTCGGCGCCGACATTAACTTCACGATTATGATAATTTTGAATACATCTACATATATTTCAGTCAGCGGGCTTCATGTGCAAACTGGCAACTTGCCTGTAAGCAGTGAGTTAACCTACTTTCACAGGGGCTCGTGGTTGAACCACTATTTTAGTGGTGTTGACCTTGACCTACATAGTATGCCAGTGACCTTGAGCTGACCTCATTCCTTTCAAAGGTGAATTATTAACAAAAAATTGTTTTCATTATATATCTGCTAAAAATCATCACAGAAACACCACTCTTGTGCAGAACAACCTACAAACGCAGCATGTAAGGTGATTTATGTAAGGCGTATTTTTGATGATTCTCAACGTGTCACGTCGCGAGGAAGAATCTAAAATGCACCCAAGGCGCTGGAGGTGACACCCACCTTGATGTTTGTAGTAGGGCTCCAACAGGCGGCCTGACCCGGTTCAGTTACGAGACAGATAAGGTGGTCTTATCAAATAAATCTTGTCGCTGCGCTGATAACTAGTCGACGCCCATTGTCAGGAGGTATGTGAGGTTGAATGGCCGTCAACGCGGCTGAAATGGGGTGTGGGGAAACTCATCAAAGACCGGGACATAAAATTGTTTCACCGTCCGGTCGTGTGATTTCCGCGTATCCAGTGTCGTTGGCTTTTCTTAAGATTTTGAAGTCCAATTTAGGCGAGTTTAGAAGACGGTGTCACGCCTGTAGTCTGTCGACGTAGCAAAACGGTGGTGGTGAACGAAACAGGTCACTTTTTGGATAGTTTAATGGATGTAGTTCAGTGGTTCTCTATATATCAAATAGGAACACGAAAGAATATTTTTTTGGAAATTTGTGTTTTTTTTTGTAATTTAATTTTCACCTGAGATCATTATTTCTGGATGGAATATAAACTCCTAACTCATGAAAAATTCCTTAAGTTTATATGATGTGGATGTGCAGCTTGTTAATGTTGTGGTTTTTTCATCTTCACCCCCTGTTGTTTTGGCTGGGGCTGATTTTTCTATGTTGATTGGTCGTTTTGCATATCTGCCAGAGCATCCCAGCAGCTACTGTGTTCTTCTGTGAAAGAAAGTCAGCATGAGTCGTGAGAGTGTAGATAGACTAGGTGCTCTCCATGAGAGTGGAGATACACTAGGGGGTCTACGAGATAGACTAGGGGGTCTACGAGATAGACTAGGGGTCTCCTTTCGTCATTAGCCTCACAGACATAGCCCGGGGGCAGTTGGTACATTCCAGTTGCCGATCCCTGCTTCTGGTGCAGCGTTTTAGTGCTGCTCAGTTGTTGCGGGGATTTTTGCTCGACTTTTTGTCAGCTGTGGTTTCGTTCTGGCGGAACTGTTGGAAGTACGGTGCGAGGTCAAAAGTACTCATGCCACAGGTATTTTCGTTCATAACGACATCATCCGTCGTCAAGAGTTTACTTCCTGTTGAGTTTTGACACCAATCAGACATTGAATTTGCTTCTGTTTGCTGAACGGAAGCTTTCGCTGCTATAGGAAAGTAACAGTGCTTGACACGAGTACAGATACTTGACAAAAGTACAGACTGCTGGTTAAGATATGATTGCTTGTTGAAAATTCCACCTGATCATCTAAAGCATGTTGAAGTTCCATATATTGAGTTCAGTAGCACCCCCCAAAGTAACTTTCCAATGGAATGGTCACTCCTTGAAAACGGTAACGTTATCACAGTCTGCATTCTGTCAGATCTGTGTACCAAACCGACCCTTGTAATCAGACCACTCCTTTAATCAGGCCACTTTACCTCTGTTACTTGGGTGGTCTGTTTAAGTAGTTCGTCTTCGTTCCACGTGAAACTGTTCCTCAGTGAGCACTGGTAGATTTTATGGATGAAAAGTATTGTTGCCTAGACCCAGGTTTAAAGTTATTTACGGTATGAAAAATCAGGTGTTTGTAAAATAATTCGGTAAATTATTAGACATCATAATTTTGTATATTGTCTGTAAGTGTCTGTGTACTCAGTCTTTCTGTATCAGTTTTTTGTCTTCCATGTTTCCGCAACCAAGCGCTGAATTGATTCGTGCAATGATAGACAGTTTTCCAAAATGATTGCTATCTCTTGATCTGTGAAACATTTGTTCTTACAACAATTTATTCACTGTTTACTTTTTTATATAAATCATGGCAATTACATTTAGACAGTGCACACATTCTTATACAGTTGAAGCAGATATTCTGTTGCAAAAATATAGAGTCCTCTGTATTTTTGATTAGCACCTAAATCAAGCCACCGTAAACCACTTTAATACAGTAAAGCAAGTCTAGGTTACAGTCGGTCATAGCTACTGTATTGTGGTTGTGTCAGATATATCCTGGACACATGATGATGGATGATCTTTGACCATCTTGAACCGATGTCTCCCACTTATCATTTTCAAGGTAGTGCAAGTGATTAGTTATTCTAAATCAGGCCTTTAAGCAGGATCAGATTTATGCCAGTCCGAAAATATCCCAATTGATATATCTTAAGTGCAGACGCATATAATCTAGTCTAAATTTGGTAAGATATGTGTTTATTGGGTTATATGAAAGAAAAATACTGTGGCTCTGATTTATTATTTTATAATTTTATGGTTGTTTCACAAGGAAAATAAACTGGACATTGAACAATGAGAATATTAAATGTGCATTTCTGCCATAATCATAGAATTGATACGTGAAGACCTTAACACCTATTTATAACCTCTAATCTATGCAGAATATGCCAGCACGACTTAATACACTGTTGCATTGTGGGAGGTATCAGCAGGATGTATGCATGATCAAATACATGTAAGTGTGCAATAATACACGTATACGCAAGTGTAACACACATTTAATGACATAATAATAATAGACAGAAATGTAATAACCATTTTTTGCATCTCAAATAGCCGCCGGTCCAACCACACATTTTACCCGTCTAGAAACGAACTACCAGTATCTACCTGTCCAGTGGATGGGTTGAATATGAAACAATCTGGTCACTGGACTCTCAGGCTCGGTGAACTGGGCACAAATCAACCAAGGGAGTCGTCTCCCGAGGGGAAATGGAAGAGGGTGCAGAGGGAGTGTATTGGGAAGGAGTGGAGACAGTTTGGCGGGAGGCCACGCAGGAATTTCCCTGGCCCGGTGACCTAGACCGGGAGCGGAACACCAGCCAGGCAGCTCCCCGAGGGCTCAGTGAATGGGTGCACCGCACCGCTCCCTATTTCCCCATTTGCCAGCCTTGGGAGGCGAGGGAGGGAGCCGAGGAGTGGCGCTGGCCACGGGAAAGAATGCGACAGCTGATCTGTGCTCTACACGGGAACTGGGAAGCCGTTTTTCCTGGCTCGAAATCTTCGTGGTTTATTTGGGTATATAGTTAGATTTTAATAGACAAATTGTGGTTGTGGTGACAGTGAATTTTCTTTCTGACTTATCTGTAATTATTTGTCGGATTTGGAGACATAAGTTTGAGGAGAGGTTTTAGAATTTGGTCCGTAACTGAGTTTGGGGTTTTAACCCTTTTTATACCAGATACGCACCGATGCGTAGTTGCCGCATCTTACCAAATACGCATCGGTGCGTATTTACCAACGTGTCCGCCCATGCGGCCATGTTGTGGCCATATTGAATAAATTAAAATCCCCCACTTCCGTCATACGAAGAGAACGAGGCTACACCACACTTCCTGCAAGGCAGACGCCATTTTATTGCGGCAATTTCAGTGGTTTTAAACGTGTTTTTTGAAAGTTTTGTTTTGTGTTGTTCGTCGCGGCATTTAAAAATGGCGGACGATGGTGCTTCAGACAGCGAAGGCAGTGATATTTCGGGAGTTGACAAGTTTATAAACGACGATTTTGAAGGAGAATTAGCGGGAGAGAATGTCGACCCACTGGCACTGCCCTGGATCGAGTGCAGGATGGCGGCGACGAAACCAGACCGCAGTGGATTGACAATTTGTTTCACGAATCCAACGAGTCTGGGGATGATTTATAGGGTTTCCACCCCGACTGGGTGACTGATCCTCGCCGCTTTCGCCCTGTCAGTGCGCCACATTGCTCCCTGGATGGCACAGGCCACGAACTATGGTTGTAGTGAGTGCTCTGTGCCTCTGCACCAGAAATGCCTGAGGGCACACATCAACCAGTCGAACATTGGCAGACAGGGTTGTCATGTAAATCGATGGATCGTTCTGTAGTTCTAGTTGTCGTTTTGTAATAAATTTATTGTTTACACATAGCATACATATTTCTGGAACTCATTTTGTCAGTAGGAGAGATAGTATTGACTGCTGGAAGGAAATAATATGATAATATCCATTGTTGTTACTTGTCATCTTACAAAACTAATATTTTCGGACTGACATACCTGATGAATATTGCTCATAACATTCCTTCTAGCCGTCACACAGGTATATTAGCAAAATGTAGCTATTGAATTTTTCTACAACTCTTGTAATTGAAGTTGCTTTCTATTCATGCAAAAAACAGTAGCAGAGTTATTGACTGCTGGAAGGAAATAATATGATAATATCCATACTTGTTACTTGTCATCTTACAAAACTAATATTTTCGGACTGACATACCTGATGAATATTGCTCATAACATTCCTTCTACCCGTCACACAGTAATAATTCTTATAGCAAAATGTAGCTATTGAATTTTTCTATAACTCTTGTAATTGAAGTTGCTTTCTATTCATGCAAGAAACAGTCGAAAAGTTGTGCTGAAGTTCAGTCATGCATTTTGTAAAAAAAATCAAAAAACTTTCCTCTGATTTCAACTTATAATATCATAGTTGAATAAACAGTTCTATTTATATGATGCACATCAATGGAAAGCTGCATTTCTTAGCTTTCATTTGATATACAACACTTGTATATATGTTATGTAGTTGCTGAGAAAATCAAATTTGACACACCATATAATTTTTTTTTCCATATCCGTTTTTTCTCCCAAATGTGCTGGTAACATGGGTATAATTTCTGGGCGGACGTCTGGTATAAAAAGGGTTAAGTAAGTGTCAACCGACTTCAAAGTACCAGCAGCATAGATTTATGTTACATTTTACAGTTCATACATATGGCTGTTCGTCTTAACTATTTGGATCAAGTGTTTTTAGATCAGCCGCACTTAAATCAGTCATCTTCTTCGGCTAAAAGTTGAAACAGACGTGCAGCACATTTTTTACACCGGACACATCATTTAACAGGTGAGATGACCTTTGTAAAGTGTCTAACGAGGGTCACTGGGTTCCTGAGCCTTACTCATACACTCGGTCATTCTTGGCTCTCCCCCACCTAACCCCCCTCTCTGCCACCACCAAATTCCCACACTGTTATGTAGTGCGAGATGACCTGAGTTTGTACCACAAGAGCCAGTTTGGAGTAGGGAATATATAAGGCACAGGAGAACCGGGTTGGTGATACTCTGATGTACGACGGCTCCAATGGTTGGGCTCTTGTGTGGTCCAGGTGGATGTAGACTTGTCTGAGCACACAACACACTGGAGGACGGACATAAGTGCGTTGAGAGGAAGTTATAATACATTGGCGTGGATGTAAGTGGCCAATACCTCGTGTCCGCCACACTGATTGAGAGCTGTCGTGTGCACGGGGTTTGGAGGATGCAGGTGTCTGTCTGTAAAGATGAAGATGTGCGGAGTCGAACGAGGTGTGTTGGTGATTGGAAGTTACACACAACAGTTGTGTTTGCGTGAGTTGTATCAAGGTGCGTTGTTTCTGTAAGAATTGCTACTCATTTTAGTGTATCATTGGAATGAAAGTTTTTAGCTATGCTGAAGTGGGCACGGTGATCTCTCATATGGAATGGCTTTTCGAAGTGTATATATGTGTGTTTTAGCTCATTTGGAATGATGGAAGACGTAAAATGAACTTCTACCAAAAGTTAATATTCATGTGATTTTCTGCATTGTAATTATAATGTATTTATGCAAATGTTGACGATTGCTCAGCGGTTGGATGTTGAGAATTTACCTTGACAAATACATGCATGCATCATGATTGTACCGCATTCTGGTCTCAAAAGGTCGAATTAGCTTGCATGATCAGCTTGGAATAGGGTTACAGAATACTGCCGGAGAGAGCAACTGAGATTCCCAGCAGAAGAACGATAACCCGCAGTTTGGGGATTTTGTGTTGGGAAGTCTTGGATTCTGGGCCATACATCTGAGGCAGACGGCTGTCATTAACCCGTGCCCCAGACAACCTTATGGCCCTGAATGGGATGCCAACTCCTCACAGCCAGTCTGCGCATGTGGCCAAGGCACCAACGTCTGTGGTGACCTCCTGTTTTGCCAATCACTCGATTCGCAAAATTTCACTTTTGTTCTTTGCCCTACATTTCTGCTTGGCGCTTGACTGGACCAGGTTGGATTATTTATTACGTTAGACATAACTCCCACCTTCGTTGATGCATTGGTATGTCGCTGATTAAGTTCAGTAATGATGTGATATATGGGCGTGTATAGTTCACGTAAGATGTGCATTAGTTGGTCTTCAAAAAGAGTGCATATTGTAAAATCATTGAAAGAATATACTTAAAATCAGGCCACATAAAAGTGTGAAGGGTGATATGTAATGGAGAATTGAGGCAGAGCAATGTTTCCAACTTCTGTTGCGTTTTTTACCAGACTATTGTTTCAATGAGTTTGATAATTTCGCCAAAACTACATTACAATCTAGAAATATCCTAGCATCTTGACTGAAGATGAACAAGTGCATTCTTCAGTTCAGATCAGTCAAAGAGAAACATGAATGGTTGTGTATGTGTGTTTAGTAAAAGGTGAAGAATGTTCACTTCCTTTTGTGGGTGCTTTCGGAATAACTGGTCAAGTGTCCTTCTGTGTAAAATTCCATTCATAAACAGCGGCCTACAGTGGGTGCATTTGAAGGACGTACAAATGTCCACCAGTGTATGCGTGAGTGAAGATCTATCACTGACACTTGGTATTTGGCTGGGGTTTGTGCTATTTAAGCACCACTCATGGGTAGAGAGTGGGGCCCTATGGCACCCAATGACACTCATGTCCCCTTCAGTTCTGTACTCGGTCTCGTGGATCGGACGAATTCCGCGACACAGGACAGATTCCACGTCGGATTTGAAGCCTTTGCAAACACTACGGGCGAGCGTGCAGGTAGCCGCGGCGACTACCACGCATGCCTGTGTGCACTCGTACTCATGGGCTACTTGAGGTGAATACCAACATGCCAGTCTGACCTATAAGGTCCGCCGCCCACAGATATAGCTACTCATTGTGTGTGTGCGTAGACTGGCATGGATCGCAGCTCTACTGCGGCCGGGGGATCCGGTGGCCCGGCCAGTGGTGTAGCGATTGTCCGGATTCAGTGACTAAAAGGTACGACGTCCATTCCTATGGTTATTACCATGTATGTATTTATGCGTGGTTCTTGTTGCTAGAATAAATATGTAAAGTTGTACCACCCACTTGTTCGCTTTTGATAATCTAGAAAAGGTGTTCACCATTCAAACTGGCACACGAAATATGGTCAAATGGAAACATGTATAATATCAATCAGTTATTACTGCCTCTAATAGCAGAAGTGTGTGTACCTTCTCGCAAAATTATTTGAAGTTGTTGGTTCCCACGCACCGTACGACAAAGTGGACACAAAGTAGAACTGATTCAGCGAATTTCCTGGAAATGAAAACACCTAGCGGTACAGACATGGTACCTTTAAACAACTGTTACCATGACAACAACATCTGTTGTCATGTGTTTTATCATTGTGAAGATGTGTGATGTGGTGCGAAATAGCTTCACAGGTGGGATTCCTGCTTACTCTCTCTGATATATTTAGCCACCGGCTCGTGGAAAGACAATGTAGGTGAAAGATTTATTGGTAAAAAACTCTGCAGTGTTAGCAACGATTGTGGTACGGCTAAACTTGCGTGTGTGAATACAGCGTTATCTTGGTGATTTATTGAAGAACGGCCACGTGAAACGTTGCAAAAGCTGGCCTTTGTTCAAACAATGGCTTCTTCACAGCTGCACGTGTACTGAGCTGATTGCTGGATCATTTCTACACATTTATTATGAGAACATGACTTGATTGTAATGCATATTGGTGCGACTTTTGCGTATGGATTTTAGTTTTTCATTTGAAGTTTATTAGTTATTAATAATCCTGTATATTGCAAAATATGTGGCTCCCAAAAGGAACTTATTGTGGGTAAGATAAAACCTGTTGTAAATAGAATATATAATTAAGCCTGTAAAGCAAAACCTGTTATGTGTATAATTATGTCTATTATATGTACAAGGCATAGATATAACTATTTATATTCATAATTAAATACGCTAACGTAATTTTCCTCATTCGATGGCAGCCGGTGTTTCCCATATGTGACACAGTACAGGCGCGGTCTTCTATTGGGTAGTTTACGGTAACCAGACCTCGGTGTACGTGTGATTAGTACTATCAGACCTGCCTATGTGCTTTAGTGAATGGAATGCTGCTGAGTGATTTAGTTAATGGTATGCACTGGCGACATAGTCCGTGGTGATACGGTGTCTGTCGTATGTATTTACCGCGGTCGTATCGTGGTTTACTCCACACAAACAGGCGCTGTGCGGGTGGTATTTGTGCGGCTTCTTGTTCAGGGATAAGCACACACACACCTTGATAGTCGGCCGGCTGTTATAATCTATAAAGGCAAGATGGCCTGGGAGCAGATCATATTTTCATACGCACCTTTATAATGTACAAATAAAGTCTGAACCTCTCAACTACATCCATCCATTATTCTCAAAGAAAAAGACCATCAATTCTCGGCCTACCAACATTGAATATTCTAGGGTCGTTCCATATTCGTCAAACGGAAAGTTCACCCGATATGTTGCTTTTATAAACACGTCTAAACATTAGACAAATGAATGTCCTAACAACAAAATGTGTTCCATGCACTCACCTTCTAACATAAGGAAGATGACTCGAACGACTTCGGAACAATACTTCAAAAAAATCCACACAGCACAAATGAACGTTTCTTACTGTGCAAGACAGAAGCGGCAACTGAATTATAAATTTTGTGTTCAACGCAAAGTCGCCCTCTGCTAATCACTGTTCGAAGCTGCCCCTCTTACGATTGCCTGTCAAATTGCTATGCATGGTCCGATTTAAATTTCCTCCTACAGAGGGCGCCAGCAAGGACCACCAAGCGTGTATAACCGTTTGGTCGGCAGACACCGACTTGCATGCAAAATGTTATTTCGTCTTCTGGACAAAAATGCATTTTCCTGTTTGTCATGGAAATAGTACCCACAGTACCATGACATCTTTTTGAAGTTTAGTGTTTCTTTAGATTTAAGTATGCATTGATAATATTTAGTGAATTTTTTTTGGAATAAGTTTGTTATGTTAGTAACACAGTCATCTGAGCAGTTGTGGTAACATCTGAATTGTTTTTTGATGTGTAGCAGAAAGAAATTTTAACATGGTCACCCAGTGAAAAATCAAATAATGAACCATCCCTTGAGTTGGGTTGGGAGAACTCGGACATGGTTCGGTCCTGTTTTTGTCCAGTTGGTCTTGGTCTTGGTCTGTAGGACTACACATACCAATGTGGTCTTTATCACATACCCCCCCCCCCCCCCCACACTGGCAGCCAGGAGTTTATGGCTGCGACCAGCCAGAGTTGGGGACTGATTTATGAGTGCGTTGTTATTGATAGTAGGGGACTATTTCTGGGTGGCACAGCCGGTGCCGCTTGCCAAAGTTTTTCCTAGCTGGCCTCGAAGGTTTTGCATGCCAAATTCCGCCATTTGCAGTAGTTCAGTATGAGGAATGAAGTATTGACAGTGCCAGCAGTATGGTGCTTCAGATATTGTGTCATTTTAACAGGCATTAAAGTCATCAGGTATTCAGTTTCTGCATACAAAAATTGTATGTTTAGGGTATAAAACTAGTTTCTGATGAAAATGCCAGAACCTGTTTTTGCACTTGCGAACATGTTGACTACGTGCCTAGATAAGTTTCTGATCTGCAGTTGATCCAGATAAAACCATTGTCTGGATTAAGTGTTGTGGTTTTCTACAGGAAAGGAAAGGGAGGGCATTCTGGATCACGTGAAAAATGTGCATTTATGCAAATGCATGTTACACCAAAGTAAGCTGTATCTGACCTCACCGAGCAATGTAGTAAATCAGTTTAGAGCAGATTATCAAACAGGAGATTATCCAGATTAGCCCAATAATGCCCTGCCTGATCAGCACTTGATAAGATCTGGTATGTTTAGTTTATACCAATATAATAGTAGATTATTTTGGTTATTGTACCTAATCAATATGAATTATTCAGTTAGAATGTGGCTTTTTAGACGTTCCACATTTTCATTGCAAAGACAGTCTGATGAGATGATTTTTATTGTGTAAATTTATACAACCAAAATAACAACTTTACAATGGTAGTGAATTGTGGTTATGTTTATTAATAAAATGTGATATGTTGTATGATTTTCCCAAGAGCTATGAGTAGCCAAGTATACAATTTATTTGTGGTGTGGTCAGTTTAGGATGTTTGTGGTCACTGTGTGGTTTGGCTCAAGCCTAGTCAAGTCCAGAAGGTAGACTCGGGGACCATTTCATAAATAAGCTAAGAAAAATCCCACATTAAACAGTACTAATTGGTAAATGTAAGCCCACAAAACCGACAATCATATGACTTGAGGACACACTTTCTGTAGCGATCCAGTAAGTGTCCAGGCTAGCAGTATTCAGAATGACCGCCACAGTGTAAAATCAACTTTTAAACACTAGTGTGTTACTGAGATGTCCCCTGGTCAGTAAGTGGGCAATCACCTTAATTGTGGTGGTCAAGTGTATCAAGGTTGAGCCATTATAGACACACTCCACTATTGAACTTGTGGAATTTGTACCCATTGACAGTGAATACATATGTTGGTTGCTAAAGCCCCCCCCCCCCACCCAGCCATTCCTGGTAGTTTGTGAAGTTTAATGTTTCACCAGGACTGTGATTGTACATGGTGATTTGCAGTTATAAACTTTTGTCAATTACTTCACTTATCCATGTTTTTCTTTCTACACCAGTTAGACCTAGTTATGTATTGATTCCCGTATAATATAGAACACAAACATACTGTTTGGTGTGTGCATCTATAAGACAGCCATCTGGAAAGATGATTGATTAATGTCACAATTACAGTTAATGATGGGGTATAACAATAATTTATCCTAGGATGCATGGTTCGTAATGATTTTGTTAATTTTAATTACATTTTAATAAAGTGTACAATTAGGGAGTGTTCTTGTGTTAGGTAGAACACGGTAGAGTGAATGCTTGACCAGTTAAGTATCAAGAATGACCGGATAAGTGTCAAGACCAGATAAAAGTCACGAATGTCTACTTGACGTATTGGTTGAGTTCTTAACACTGATCTAGCCACTCAAGTAATTGATTCATTGGCAGAATATATTCGGCAGGATTCCAGCAATACTTGCCAGCTTGTTCACACTAAGTATGTTCAAACATTTCTAAATAATTAAATTTGCAAGTATCTGAAAACATACAATAAAAACCTGTTGATGTGCAAACACACAATAATGTAATGAGATGCTTAAAATAATAGAGATATATCTGGAAAAAAATACAGTACAGGAAGTAATTACTGTGAATTTTAGCATGTCAGAAAACCTGAGGAAGCCAATAAGTGCAGTCATTGTGGTATTTCTAAAAACAGATCCCATAACCTGGAACTTGAAGTGTATTACTATGCAGCCCAGTTGTCAGTTTTGTGTAAAATAAAAACACCCAATGATATTGGTGAACATAAGGAATGGTTTGAAATAATGTGCCATGTAACACATGTTATCTCAGAATGCTTCCCAGAGTATGTGCCCCTGTGGCTAGTTGGGTCTTGTTTTGTGAAGTTCACACTCCAAGACATATGCAGACCCTAAACACTGCCATGTGTACAGTTTCTGTTCCATCTTGAAGTCCACATAGTGTTTTGGTTGCTGTGTGTATATTGTGTTTTTCCAGAATTCCATTGCAAAAAATGTTTCAAATTGAACAAGGAAAGTTTCAGGTGAAATCGGAAGAGAAATATTGTTGACACACACTAACATAAATATAAATGTAAACACTGAAAGCAGCCAAATATCGATACATTTTGCGCAAGTTTATTGGTCTTGGGAAATATATACTTCATTTACTACACATCTGTTGCATTTGTTACTATTAAATCAATAAACTCAATAAAAAACAAGCCAATAATTGAAAACATTTATTTCTTCAAATGGTTATATTTCTGTCCTTGACTACTGAGATTACATTTCTTACAGAATTGTCTGGTTGAAAAGTTGAGAAATTTTTGTATATGCTGACTAAAGAGTAAAATCCTGTGTCTCATAGAGGGTGTCCCAAATGTGTCTCTTTGACATAGGGTGTCTGAAAGGTCTCATGGATAGATGTAGCTTGTATCGAACGTAACTGAAACCTATGCATTTGTCTTCAAAGTAACAGACTATTTCATGACCGCTCATAGTAAATATGTTTGCCTCTTGTTGCAGATGCTCTGACCTCAGATGACTGCAGACAGCATCTGGCTGTTAGGCCACATGTAGGCGGGAGGCAGATGACAGTAATTTCTTGAAGGCAGTGATGGAGTAACGTGAGGAGGGAGGGATGTACCATTATGAAGGGAAGCGTAATGCCGGAGGAAGAATGCAGGGATCAAGTTGGGAAGGACTGGAGGAAGGAAACACAGCTATCCCTGACATCCGCAGTGTCTACTGTGGTTAAAAGGTATGTATCCAGACTATCTGTGTATGTAATGGGTCGTGACATTTCAGCCATCAAGCTGATTTTTTTGCAGTGTGTGTTTATTTGTGTTTTGTTAATTGTTCATTTATGTTTTACAATGATATGTGTAGCATATTTGCAAATCAGTTGATGTTAGATTGAATTATGCACTCAAAGTATTCAAGTTTTTACACATCAAAGTTAGGTACTTACATCCAAACTACTTTGAAGATATTGTTTCCAAATTACATCACTCAGCCTACTCCATCCAGTAAATTGATTATTATATTATTCTAAAAATATAAAAATTAACAAACTCAATATGTGTATTCTGGTCGTACCAGAGTTTTGTGAAATTTACAGTACAACCCAAAACATTGTGGCCTAGCATATCAAACAAATACGTGCCAGTCTAAAACACACAGGGGCAGACAGAATGTAGCCAATGTTAAGAAAAAAGCAGTCAGTCAGTCAGTATGGAACCAGCAGGGGTATTGGCGCCGAAGTATGTTGATTTAATCTCTTCAGTCCTATTGTAATTTGTCACTTTGCTTTGAAATCGGGAGACCAGTTTCATTCAGATACGGTTGGATATCTGCTGTGCACTGGTCGAACTTTCATTCAGTTCCAGCTTTGACACTCACAACCAGCAGATTTTACAAATGGCTAGAACCGTGTCGTCATGTTTTTTTGTGACACCATTCCGCTCAGATAATTTACGCTTGATTCCGTGGGCACCTCAACTGAGTACCTGTGGTGGAATTAGGGTAATGCGATGTACCATGTGGGATGTAAAGAGGTGTCAAATGGGTACACCAATTCCAAAACCGTAACCTTTACGTATTCGTGGATTGGCCACCAAAATGTACCACAGGGAAATAAATGTATGCAGTGCTGCCACCTATTGAAATGTAATCTATTTTAATGCATGTTAACCAGACCAGACGATGCATTGGGGAATGTTGGTAGTGGTGGTGGTTTAGGAAGCTGTTTTTATATCACAAATCCCACATTGTATGGTGATATAGGTTGGCATGGGTTAGAACTAATACAAAATGCCTGGTTTTTCCTCCTGACTTTAGAAACTTATGAGCCCACCCCTAAGCAAGTAAGAGACTATCCATAAGTAATGGACGGTCCTGGGTAAGGTAAGGGACCATCCCTGAGTAAGTAAAATAAGAATATATGTGATCAGGTAGTAACTTTGTCGTCATTCTTTGACAACAATATGCATGATTTAGTTTTTTTGGAAATCTAAAAATGAACATTGATGAAGTACACAGAAATCAAGTTACTGTTGTCTTAATGAGAGTTTATTTTTGGCTGAGGTGACAGGCTTACATGGAAGTGTAACAAGTATTCATTGGGGTGCATTTCTGTTTTGGCATCGTCGTCTATTAGATCCTGTACGGTATTCACCCTCATTGGGCTCCAACTTTATGTGGCATTCCACCTGCAGAGAACATTTCCCCGAGTGATACTGGCTACTGGGCCCACCTGTAGACCTGCCCCAGCCTCAACTTGGCAGGTGCCAGCTCAGTTATACTCCTCTGGCCTACTGAGACACTTGGGCATCTGGGGTAGTGTCTGTCTGTACGGGGAGGGGGGAGGGGGGGGGGAGGTGATGGGTTGACAGAATGAGGTCCCCCAGTTACATAAACCACTGTCGTTCCACGCTGTCACCTACATGACAGGCCAGGTCGGGGACATTTAAATTCAGTGGGAACGTGATGTTGAGTACATCGTCCTGACTAGTGTTTTACCGTGCCCGACAAGGTTGTGTCTACCAAGAGATTACACTGAAGAAATCACTGTCATGTTACCTGAAAAGTAAAATGTTTTGTGTCCTAAGATAGAGCCTTATTGTGCATGAATAATATATCAACTTATTTCAATGTATAACCAGATGATAATTTTGAGATACACATAATAAAGAACCTACTGTATGCAGATCAGCGAGTTCCATCCAATGTTTCTTTATAATTTTTTTGCTAAACAACATTTACAGTATTAAAGTTGGCACTTTGATTGATATGTGTTTGGTAATGTAGGCCCAAGTTCGGCTGACAGTTTCAGCTGGCGTAATTTGCCCAGTTGATATGTGAGTCTAGACAGCTCATCACCCAGTTTTAGCCCACGGCAGGTCTTATGAATAAAGCAAAAAAGTAGTGAGTGATGCCGAGTCATTAGTGTTTGTTACAGTTGTAGCTGAGCCTGATGTGAGTGAGCCATGTGATCATTCAATTAGCCATGTGATCATTTGATTAACTGTGTGATCATTCGTTTAGCCATGCGATCATTCTGTTAGCCATGTGATCATTCAGTTAGCCATGTGATCATTTGATTAACTGTGTGACCATTCGTTTAGCCATGTGATCAGTCGTTCAGCTATGTGATCACTTGTTTAGCTGTCTGATTACGTGTTTAGCTGTGTGATCATTTGTTTATCGATGTGATCATTTGTTTAGTCATGTGATCACCGAGACATTGGCAACTTCTTCAGTTTCAGTATTATCAGAGAGAGTGACATTCTTCAGAAACAATTAAGTCAATCAATCAATCAGTCATTCAACCAATCAATCAAATTGTCTGGAGAGGGAGATAGAGTGGGGGGGGGGCAGGTGGCGGGTGGGGAAAGAAAAAAGGGAAGGGGAGGTACAGAAGGATCTGAAGTAAGAACACAGAAACTGACAAACATCCAAGTTTTGCACTACTTTGTGTCCTGCGTACTGCCACCTAGTCAGGTCCACCTAGTGACTGTTAACTCAACTAGATTTACAGGCATGTTAGCAAAATAAAATTAATTATTTCAATACATAATACCATTCATTTGCTCATGAGCTTGGTCAAAGTGGTAACTATATTGGAATTCCCTGGAGTCTAGGTCATGTGAACATAACCAGCAAATGAAATGGCCGTAATCAGAGAAAATGTTACAGTTTGTGTCATTTGGCACTAAAAGGGAAAGTCTTGCTAATGTTATATGATCTTTTTTTACTTTTAACTGAACTCTATTTTTTTTAACATTGCGTGGCATGTAAATGTTCAGTTACAACATCATGATATGTTAAGCATGAAGTGTTTTAGAACTAGAAAACGTGCAGAAAAACTTTCCTTTATTGCTTATTTTCATCTACATAATTAAAAAACAAATTTGTTTTCCGTGTATTCATAAGTATGTATGTAACATTTGACATCATTAAAAAAAAAAATACAAAAACATTTGTAGCCAAAATCTGGTTTTAAACCCACCAGCATAGCGATTCCTGCGCACACCTGAACGTTAATTAGCAAGGTGATCACGTGGTATCATGGTGTCAAAGGCGTCATCCAAAACTTTTCCACGTATTCTGAGCAGGTTTACAAGGATAGTTTCTGGGTCGAAACGAGCATCATATTAAATGCGCGATATTCCAGTGTAAAGCAAAAACTAGTCATTACAGGGAACAAATATTATCATACGGTACCACACGAATCAAATTTTGTTACAAAATTAACGCCAGAGATTTTGTGGATTTTATGGTTTACACAACGTTTATTCCTTATGTGAAATACCTGGTACATACTATATGTTTGTTATGTATTTGTCCTGATGTGAATTATGTCACAGCGACTGCAATCGATAGAATAATAACTTTGAAGATGGCGGCAATCTCAAAGCTCAGACAGGCTTCCACAAAACATCTGGTGTTAATTGTTCTACAACATTTTATTCGTAAGAAATCTTAAGATAAATTTATGTTCCCGGTGATGACCAGTGTTTGTAGTACATCAACATATCGCACAATAATTAATTTTGTAAAAAAGTTATCCTGTTAAACATGCTCAGAATGCAATGAGACAGTGTGCCTGGTGCCAGTATGTGTTCTGTCTGATGTCACAACTGGGCATCCAGAAAGGGCAGCTAAAATATGCATATTCGAAAAAGTCCACTGGTGTTGATTGCATAAAGTGTGGAATATTTCTTTATTTATTTGCTTGGTGGGTATGGAAATATATAAATGGATGTAATATAATACAAATTCAAACACTAGGTGTTGTTACACCATTTAATCATAGAACTGGGTTTAAGGTGGCGCCATCTGGTGATTGACTTGTACAAAGCAGCATGTGCTGCCACCTGGTGAAACGTTTATATTTACTTTTGACAAATCAAGCAATAGTAGTAGTGGTAGTAGTAAGCTTTATGTACTTTATGTTGGTATGGTATTTATATCAGTCACATATTGCACTGTGTCTAACTGACATGCGACTAATTTATCACAATTCATCCCTGTCCTATGATAGATTTTTTTTTGCATTAAATATTGGTCAAACATCAACAACTGGCCAACATGCTGTTTATTATATACTTTATTGAAGCCGATCCCAGGAGAATATTTGTAAAAGGTAATTCCTTTTTATTTTAATAGAAAAACAATCATCCCTAATTTTTCACAATTTCATTAATCCAAGTCCAGTGGTATATTTGTTTAATGTTTGTGCTTTTGGACAAACTTCAGCAGCAGGTCTCCTTTACACTGATTTATAAGTTCTGAAGCAGTAGTAAATAAATTAACAAACCTCCTTTTTCCACATATTCCTTGCAAACCACAGTTCACAATAGACTACTGATGATGGTAGTTACAACTGTGTGCCTAGAACATCAAACATTTAATTGTAGTTTCAATCACCAGATGGCGCAACGTGTTCTGCTATCTTACACGTTGATCACCAGGCGGCGCCACTGATTAGTGATACACCCACTGGTGCCTGCTTGCCTGGCTGTCATCCCAGCAAGGCCTGTCATATCCACAAGGGAGATGAACCACAATGACGTGATGCATGTGACCACAACGTGACCGCCACAGTCCACACGTCGTGCACAAACACAATGTTAAAATAGCAGTCGGTGCCGGTGCGCACTACTCGGCGGTGCATAAGTAAGCGGCACCATCGTCAAGTGCCTCATGCGTGCATTCACGACGTCTTGACTTAGTTGCCGCTTTTTTTGCACGGCCGTCGTATCATATTCTGAGCGCCGCAACTTAATTGCGCCAATTTTCCACCTGGGGAACGGCGTATGACGATGGCTGGTAATTGGGGGGGACATATTGAACACAGCCCGAGTGTAAATCACAGCAAATTACACCACAATTGAGGGTATTACACGTCGGGCAACCAGTTCACTGTCAAGCACCTAATTTCGTCACTCCCGTTCTCCAGTGTTTATGCCCGTTTATGTATTGACAGCCACCGTTTTTGCTTGATTTCTGTCAGCGTCACATGGCATCAACATGTACAGTCTGACACTTCAGATTGCTTTGGTGCGATTTAAAGTATGTTTATGAACGTCATGAAAATAGATTTATGTGTCGGGTTTGTGTCAAATTTATGTGTGCGAATTAATGTTTTATGCAATATCTTGGTCTGTGGATAACCAGTGAAATAATTTGATGATTTACTTACCGTGTTTAACTCTATATTATTCAGGTAGACTTAGTTGAAGTGTAAGTTATTGTAAAACAACACATTTGCAAATACACTGACTGCATATGGCATGTACATTTTGTAGAAATAATAGACACCTATGTTATTGAGCTAGACATGCACTTAACACCAATATAAAAAAAAAAAAAATTATGTGTTAACTTATTAAATGTTTATTAGTAACCCCTTCTAAAGCTGTGTTCATAGAGTCATAGGGGGAGAGGTTAAGATACTTAATTATATTTTTAAATATAACTAGTGTAAACTGGACAATCATACTAGAAATGCATAGCTGTGCAAATAATAATAATACAATTTATTTGTATAGCGCCCGAATCAATAGTATTGTTCTCAGGCGCTTCACATAATGTACAAATAGTAGCTAAGATAAAATAAACATGTAACAGATGTATAAAATTAGCTTTTCTGTGTGAAAGTAGCATACGAACGGCATTAGAGACTAATGCAGGATTTCATTTTAGCTAGTCATGATATCACCATGCATCATGTGCCAAGAAGTTTACCAGCCCACGTAATCTGCTGTAGACAGTTTCACAACAGAAACCTTAAGCTTGGTATTGCTGGGGCAGCATCTAAAAGTCCTAAGTTTTATAGTTGTCCAAATTATCACTTGATACAATTCCTACCCACTCCTGGTCAACTCAGATCGTCCAAATGCATTAGTATGTGAATTTCATCATGAACAAGGCAATATTTCTGAATTATGACCTACTAAGTTTTACTGTTGGTCAATTTATAATCATAATGTATTCAGACGATATTGTCCCTGTATCTTAAACAACTTACACTCACTGCACCCTGCGTCTGTGTCACATTAAAAAAAACTTGCATTCATTCATGAAAACACTATTCACCTGCAATTAATTGTGCAACATTTGCATTCAGTGGACGTAAGTTGATGTAGTGAAGATGTAAGTGCAAAGTCTTGTCCGACTGTCAAGTGTGTGTCTAGGGTTAATACTCGCAGTAAATGCCCACTCTTGGTTGCATCTCTATCATTGTTATGTGTGGCTAGTGCACAGTTATATACATATAGTATGTGGCAATTTGATACAAATGCTTTGATCTCACGTATACTGACAATATATTATCGTCACACCATGGAGATAGATAACGTAAGTCAGAACTTACTGTAGCTTTGCACATTTTGGCTGGCTGCGTAAGATTAGATTTAGGGCAACTTCATGGCCTGGTCTCATCATAGATCAAATCAGTCCATTCAGTTTCATCGTCATAAATTGTGGTTGTCTTCTATCAAAGTGGTGTATTCTAATGCAACAACAAAGCAATATGGCATACATGATTACATGGCGCCAGGATTTTATTTGACAACAAAAAATATGCTTACTTTGGAGCAAAGGAAAGTTTATTTGGGTATAAAAACATTGCAAAAACGTGTTAAAACTTCAAACAATTTTTCCGTCAAACTGTTACTGTCTAATGTTTTTCTAAATGATTCAGTGTTGTGTATGAATAACTAAGGTTTGATTAGAAGACGTAACAAACCTCAGGCTCAGTATATTGTGACATCAAAATGTGGAAACCCTGGCAGGTGGAATATTTAAATACTGGCAGGTGGAATATTTAAATACTGGCAGGTGGAATATTTAAATCCTGGCAGGTGGAATATTTAAATACTGGCAGGTGGAATGCTGAAATCCTGGCAGATGCAATGTTGAAATACTGGCATATGCAATATTGAAATACTGGCAGATGGAATGTTGAAATCCTGGCAGATGGAATGTTGAAATACTGGCAGATGCAATGTTGAAATACTGGCAGATGCAATGTTGAAATACTGGCAGATGGAATGTTGAAATACTGGCAGATGGAATGTTGAACTACTGGCAGATGGAATGTTGAAATACTGGCAGATGCAATGTTGAAATACTGGCAGATGCAATGTTGAAATACTGGCAGATGGAATGTTGAACTACTGGCAGATGGAATGTTGAAATACTGGCAGATGGAATGTTGAAATACTGGCAGATGGAAAATTCTAAAGTGTATCACAACATATGCATATCCAATACAGTAAGTTAGAAGCATTCAAATTCTCAAATTGCAGTATTAAAAAAATCCTGATGTAACTGCATGTATATAATTTTAGATATATTCATTCAAAGTCAGTCTGCGGTTCGTGAAATTTCATGCTATTATGTAGCTAGGCATGTTTTATAAACCACTATTATGCACTTCCTATTCTTTGCACAGAATTAACACAGAGTTCACTGCGTTATATTCCCACCGGAAATCACCACAAATGCCCACAATAGTATCGCAAATTACGAAGTTACATTTTCGTGTTCACAAACTTCCATTTAAAGTCTGTGAAAGGCAAAGAATGAACGCCATCGTAGCCGGCACAAAGTCGTGGATATTACTCTGTATGAATGGCAAACATACGGTGGAACGCACATTCGAAAATAATATAAAGTTAATCTGGCATTAACCCGAATTCGCTGAATGAAACGGCGGATGTATTTGCAGCGACACCGGTGTCCGTAATCTTCGGCGGTCGGGTCGGGATCTCGATTGTGTCGCGGCTGGCTTGGCGTAAATCGACGAAAATGGAAATTGAAAACATCACACACTCCACCTGCCATAATTGAGAGCGGTGCCTTTAGAAGGCGGCGGTGAGCGCCTCTTCAGTATACGCGTGTTGTCCTGCGCCGCGCGGTGCTTTGCAGAACCGCTGAAACGTGAGCAATTTGACATGATATGCATACACATGTCAACTGTTTTTACCCGCTACGATGTTGAGGGGCTTTTTAGTGGTTTCTTCAAAGGCAGTCAGGTGGCCCGAGCTTATTTTCGTGCGTATCCACAATGGCAGGGTCAAGGTCGTTTGTTACAACGTCCGTGTTATTATTGAAGCGTTTTTGTTGAATAAGAACGGCCCAGTCGGTTGTGAGACAGTGCCCATCTGGTTATGTTTCACGGCGTAATGTATCATATGTTTGGGATACCATTATGTGATGTGTTGAGATGAGCTTAAAATTGCACCACGATTTGTTTGCAATATTTTACAGATTTCCTGTTTTTCGTACAAAATTGTTCCTTCTGCACTGCTGTTTTCCATATGCCAGTGGGGTGTAAAACTGTTACATGTATTTAAATTTGTCACGGAATTGTTTACAGCCAGTAAATAAAATGGATGTTTCTAATTTAAAAGATAATCGTGGTAATACATTTAAAAAAAAATAATGCTATTAAAAGTTCTTTGGTCCAGTTATTTGCATTACACTTCCAAGTATTCGTAGTTCATATTGAATGCGTTCTATTTGGCATAAAGGTTTGAGAGCCAATCACTATCTATCACCTAACAGTTTGATATATAGGGTGCTTTACATGATTGAAATAAATACTTTGTAAACATCAAATTGATGTAGACATCATCTTTAACTTCACAAACATATCATCTTTAAATGAATAACATCACAAAGATACCGTAATAACAAAATGGAGAAATACGTTTTGAGGATTCACTTAAGAATCGGCAGATTTAAAACAGAATATCGTCCGTCACAAATAACCTATTTCGCTGCAGTGGGTTTCAAATTTAAGTTAACAAGTCTGTCAAGCTATCAGCGGTAATTGTGCCGAGCTGTCGACAGTGAAAGATTGATAACTGAGACAGCGGACAAGATATACAGCTTCCTTCGGCAGTTCTTCTTCCAGACGTCGTCCAATTACAGAATGACCCAATCTGCTCCGAAGTAGATTACAGCGCCTCAATATTGCGACCAACAAAGGGCGGCGACAACTATACGCTGCGTGCCGTCGCGAATGTCATGAATCGCATCTCACTCTCCACCGTGTATTATTATTTCTATCTTGTTTCATCGGTCGTGTTCAATTATTCCCGCACACAATTACCCGGTTTGGTCTGCGCCATTGTCTGGCCTCGCAGAGGTGGAATTTCGACTCGACGTTGTCTGATGCGACTCTTGAGTGTGGCACAATGGCCGAGATGCAAGATTAAGAGCCGAGCGCGGGTTGAAGTTGTGGTGCTTTGTGGTGAGGGTATCGCAGTTGAATTCGTGTGATAGTGCGCCGTCTGGTTATCGAGTGATATGAGGTAGTGATTAGCACCATTCTCGGGCGCCTTTCACGCGACCTGTCAACGCGGCCACTTGTGGTCAGCGGGGGTCATACTGAAGGTCTGCTGTGGTCAGTTACTGCTGGAATTGATCCATGGGCATCCAGCCACAGAGGCGACTGACCCACATTGTATTTTAATGAGGTTCCATGGTTGATAAGTTGTAAAATGTAGGCCAAGAGAACGTATCTTGAACTCATTCAAGGACAGGCATACAGTATCTTGTAGAAGAACAGGCTTTTATGTGTCAGAATGGGCACGAAACTGAATTTACATTTCCTTTTATTTTCAGTGGTTAATATATCTGGCAGCAGGCACTCTTGACTAGTCCCCTTGGGAAAAGGTTGCATTTTAGTGAAAAGAAACCAGAGTTTACTGAGAGGCCAACCATTGTTTTCAGTTTATAACACCTATATATGTCAATGTTTAATAAAATAATCACTGTTAGAATAAAAAGAAATACATGGCACAATTTTTTAAACTAAAAATCAGCTTTAAAAATTACGTTGTGTGCTTTGTTTGCAATGCTTGGGAAGCTGCTAAAAGAGTGTGGTTTTCTTCAGGAAATAATGATGTCCATGAAGCTTTGAATTCACTGTATAAATTACTTTTTACTTCTTGTAACAATGTGTGTAGTTCATATACCTGTCAACATTTCTTACCTTTAGTGCTAATTCTGTTAATTTTGGGCAGTACGCACAATTTAATATATCTCTACTTTGATGTATGAGCAGTCTAAAATTGGGTTTTACCATTCTTTTGTGGAGCTCTTTTCTACTGATATCGATGATGTCTTACCATGTCTACTAAATGTCATACACACAATGCCATATGCTATCTTTAATGCATCGGTTTATAACCAGGACACTCTTTGGCTGCACACTTGCCTCCAGACCATGGCTGCTGATATCACATAAACTAATCTTGATGATCCAAGGATCAGCAGTGACTGTTAGGCTGCTAATATCTTGTGGAGTTTTTTGGCCTGATGTTTCTATTGAGGTTGAACAAGCCCCCAGGGTCGGGGTGGGGGAGGGGGAAGGGGCACATTAGTCACCCTGTGCAGGTGTCTGGAAATGTTCTTAGAATTGATCTCTGTGGTGTCTTTGAAGGGTTGCATGCACTAAGGTAGACAGAGTGCATTCAAAGTTCAAATATAATATTACATATGTACTCGTGGTTGCATTGATCTAGAAAATGTGCAGATGTTTGTGTCATCTTGAATGAGCCATTAAAATAGACTGAAAATCCTGCATCGTACTTTGTAAAAATAACTGTCTATCTGGCCGACTATGCAGTGCCAGAAATACGTAAGAACACAGCACCAACAACTAGAAAGCCAAACAAACTTCAGGTTCAGATTCTTAACGAAATTTATGTGGAGGCATCTTCTCCCTAACGCTGCCTGCTTTCTGTCAACCCGGTGACAGACAGACAGACAGACAGGTGTGCCTGCCCCTAGCCACACGTACTGACAATGATGAGTCAAACATTTGACAGGGGATGTCTCGTTTCGGTCGACTTCTCGCATTGTCACGGAAACACTATCGAAACGCAGCGCCACTCAGACTTTCATACGACCATTGTCATTGGTCGACCAGTGATTGCGATCATAATGACCATGTATCATTTTGTGTTTGCCATTACCGCGTCTTTTGTGAGGTGCAAACGGCTTTTTCGGGCCGCGTATCGGATGTTCCGACTCCGTATTTTGTTTTGCTCTTACGGTGATGTTGTCGCCTCCAAGCGACCGTTGCGATTCTTGACCGAGATAACGTCAGCGGGTGTCACGAGTAATTACATACAACCCAAGTTTATGTATCGGGTTTCCTGTTATTAACTGAAATCGGAACTAGTTTTTCACCTTATCATAATAAATTGCGCTCGTTTACACAAGCAGACGCAGGCATAGCATGCAGATGTGACCAATATTTTCTTGAAAAGATAAACAGTGAAAAAGCAGTCCATGCACCACTATTATTTGTGTGGCGACCTGAAATGACATGGAGATTCGCTGAGCCGTGTCGTGTTATACTCAGTCGTGTTTGGTAAAATAAGCACAGCAAATTGCATGTTTCGAGGCTCGTGGATGAGCACAGTGCATAAAACTGGTGCGTAAAAGCGACAAATGGCGTAAGATGCGTTTACTTGTGATCTGTGCACTGACCCGAGAAGGTCAAAGAACTGATAAAGGGTTCTCATCCGAAGTAATGGTGCCATTGCATTGTGTCTTGCTCGTTTTGTGCGTTGACTTTTGGCGAGAACTCATCTTCCTTTTCAATGACATTAGCGGCAGCGACAAAGCGAGCGACTACGGAGGTGGTTTAAAAAGTTGTCACAAAGTAAATAATGGCAGGAGAACTGTGTGGAGAGATCCTGAGACAAATCACCTGAGTCAACTGTGGCACCAAAGAACATAAATCAACAAAGATGCATTTACCGAACCAGCGGGTTTCGTTTATGTCAGCAACAATGCAAAAGTGCCATCAGCTCAATCTTGGTATAACACTTTTATTTCTGTCACTTCTGTTTACTTGTTTTTCTTATTTTGTACCACTGTGGTGTTTTATGCCACCCAGTTTACTTGTGTGTGCTGGTTGATACCAATAACAATGGTCAGTTTTCAAGCTGAATAAAATGCAGATATATTTAAACCTGATTCACGCCTTCTAATAAGGTATATTTATGTCCTTCGGAACACAGAAGATAAACCTGATTTGTGCCTTCTAATAAGGTGTATTTCTGTCCTTCAGAACACAGAAGATAAACCTGATTTGTGCCTTCTAATAAGGTGTATTTCTGTTCTACAGAATGCAGAAGATGAACAGTGTCGATGTCTGTCTGGTGCTGTTTGTCCCAGCTGCTGCACAAGAAGCACCACGCTGACAAATACACTCTTGAAATGTGGACAGATGCTCCTTGGAGTCTTGAAGTTTCCTGTAAGTATTTGTTTACATTTGGTCTCGCCTCCAGCGGGTCTTTGGAAGCAAGAGACGCCAGCTTAGAACTGAGCATGTTGTGTTTGCTTTAATAATGCCAAGTAACCCTAGCTTCTGGGCACTTAAGCTGAATTATAAGGTAATTTTTGCTGTTTAGAAACAGAACTGTATTTCCCAGAATTTACCAGGTGAGGACAATTCTGTCCTCCTCTGCCTGTCCTCACTAGTGTAGGAGGTTTAGTTTAATCCACCGTTTAGTCATCCTGCCCACGTGTTGACACTAAATTGTCAGCTAAACATCCATTTTTTCCCAGTCTGTGGTCACGATGACACCTCTGCAGACTGCCTGTGTCTGGTATGGTGGGTATGGCTGGTGGTGTGTGTCTTGTAATGGGCTTAGCTGAAGTTGACTGGGTGCATGCTATGTTCATTGCATCATTGCAGTTGCATTGCAGATGTGGTGCATTGTTCGCATTGCTGCAATACTTCAGTGATATAGTATTTTCTTCTCTTGTTGTCCCTGTCGTCAGGGGTTATTTTGTATTTTTAAACTTCATGTTAGACAGAGTAGTTTATGAATGACTGCAGAATGTTAACGCTACACATTTTAAGGTTGTCTTCTCCATATTTATTTTTGTTCTCTATATTTTGTTCAAGTTTCTTTTTTGTGATTTGTTCTTTCCTTCAGTTCTTTAATTGCAGGATCTAGCATATTGATATGGATTTGTTTATTTTGTTTATTTATTTTGGCTCATTTTAGTTTTATTGCATTTTTATTTGGTTTTGTTGTAATATGTGCAGTGTGATTTTGGTTTCTCAAAATTTTATTTGTTCTTCAATAGGTGTCTCTGTGTCTTGATCAGCCGCCATATTGTTCTGTATATGTTGTGATTTTCCTAATGAGTGCTTCTTCTCCATTGCCTCCATAGCTTGATTGGCCATCTGGCCAGTGGTCAGTCACTCTGACCACCCCTGCTTCTTGTCCATCTCTGTTTGGTCTACCCCACTCAGTCACAAGTGGACAGTGTTGACAGAAGTCCAGGCCAAATCAATCAGTGGTCACTGGATGTCCCACTTAAGGCTTGGGTCTGTCCAAACATTGTTGTTGTATCAGGTGGCTAAAGAGGCATGACCACTGGCATCTTCCTTGACCAGCCGGCCTAGTGGTGACAGAGACCCTCTGGACTGGACAAGCACCTGTCACTTGTGGTGACGTGACAGTGGTCTGTGGCATTCATTGAGGCCACCTGTCATACAGCACACAAGAAAGGTCACCAGTAGTTATGACCTAGGGGGACTAGATGTATCAATTTTCACAAGGGTTCTGGGTGGTCTCAACTGTTGCATCTTTATCCCACTTCTTGATCTATGATAGTTCCCCTCAGCGTGTATTTTATACTTATACTGTTTTGTGACTATTCACAATCTAAATATTATTATTATGGTGAAATTATGTTTTATAGAATGAGCAATATTTCCTAACTTATTCACCACCCAAGTGTTTTTTAATAAATCATAACTTTATTTAACTTACCACCAAAGTGGGTTTTACTCAATATTGTGTTGGTAAGATAATACTACGTAGAGTGAGCAATGTATTCTGACTTATTACTGACCGAAGTGTGTTTTAATAAACCGTAACTTTAAAACATAATTGGACCATCTGCTTTTGAATACTGACCATTCAACATTATATTTAACTGTGATATTCAAGTTGATCCAATCAAATGAAACGTAATGTTGAAATAATATTGAACAATAGTAGTTTAATCAAAATGTTCTTTAACATGATTTCACAACAAACAGAAATGTACAAAAACGTACGTTTGCACGTTTTATATTTAGAACATTCATATTAAAAGTACGATTAGATAAGTATTTGCAACACATACAGTCCTAACTATAAAGTCCTAAACATACATTTCTGAAATAAGGGTAATTGCATAAATTAAACGTGTCTAAAAATAAGCTGCTTGATCGTATCATTAATAAAAAGTAAAACGTTTGTTTGGTCACCTTTTGAAGTTTGATGAAGGGGTGATATTTGGGAATGTTTTAATGCAATCCTCAGACTAACGAAGAAGACAACATAAAAAATCAACACCAATCAAAATATCTAAATATGTAGGAAATAAATTAAGAATATTTTTGTCTCAATTGGTTCTTGGCATTAAAACAGAATGGCACTTACATGTGACTTTCGCGAGTTGCGCAGCATTTCCGGTTTGACGTTCATAACCGTGTCGCAAATTAACCAATTACGGCGAAGTAGAATAACCATATTGCTCATAAATATGTGTGGATGCACCACTTAGACGGCGCAGGACTTCGTAATTCTGAAGAATGTCGTCGTAATGACGCGCGAGGGACATTGACAAATGACACCAGCTGACCGGCTTCTTTGGCTCCCGTCGTGCGACAATGTCACACTTTAGCGAAGTGGTAAAATAAAAGGCACCAGCGGAGACATGACCTAGTCACGTCAATGAAGTGATAACATAAAAGAAGGTCATTATTCATTGTTAGAAGGTAGTCTGGCTAACATCAAACGTGTCGTTACACCGACTAGAGGAGTAGACCTTGAAGAGGTCGGTCACTCGCCCGTAGAACAACGGAGCGTGTCTGAACATCATCGCCGGAAGTGTTGGTGCGTCAGATGTCATTGATTACAAAAGACGTTAAATTAGCACCGATATTGCCCAAACATGGAACATGCAGATAATGCAAAACTATATTTATGTTCGCGTGTTTTAATAATGTGTTAGAATTGAATTTGAGCAAGTCTGTGTGCACGGGAATGATTTTAGAAATCTCTCCTTAGTGATACGTTCAATATTGTTTAATACATTTTAAATTTATGAACAAAATGATATGACCTGATATTCCCTATTGTACATTTGCAGTTCTGTGAATTTGTTTCCTTTGTAAACCCATTCCCCAATCTCATCCCAGCGAGTTGGTGTTATAAACGGTAGCCTTCCCGACCTGTCATCCCTGGGACAGTTAGCCGGGGCCACCCATGGTAGTTGCCTTAAAGTCCCACACGATCCCACCGGGAAGTATGTTTATCTAGTTATCTCGCCGACCGTCTTCCTGACATAAAAACGGTTTCCCTCGTAATGTCCACAGCTCCCTTTCATCTGTCCCAATCCCTCCCCGGGCTAGCCAAACACGGAAATAAGCTTATATAATTGCCGGCTATTTGTGAAGACATAACTGTCCGTTTAGTACCTCGCACGTCCAGTATGGTTCAAGTTCACTGGCGATATTCTCGCTGACCTCTCGGTGACAGTTTGAGCTCCCGCGGCTCAGCCACGGCAGGACATTTGTGGCAGGAAACGCAAGTTGAAGACTACTCTTTCCTTTGATCTGTGTTTATTGCCGGCCGGCGTTAGTGCAGTAATCTGTCCGTTCCTTCTGCGGGAGCCCCGGGTAATTATTGTAAATCACACGGAAGGCGGCGGGTAGAACGAATTTACGTCTCCATCAGAAGCCTGGGTTTTCTGGACGTATTTCAACCACAGTCACTGGTTTGTAGGTAGATCAACTGGAGATTATCTAAACTGGAAGCATGCAGGTAATCGTTGTTATCAACACAGTTAGCGTAAACAATGGTGATTGTATTAATTATTATCATATTAAAAAAAACAGTTGCATTTTAAAGTATACAGATTAAATAACGTAAGTAGATATGGATTCAATTAAGTCTTCAAAATATAATGAAACTACGTATAAGCAACCTGACTACTTGAAATTTTCCCAACTTTATTTTGTTCTAAAACATTGCATTTACACTATTTCTTAAAATGTAAGTCATTAGATAAAAACATTAAAAAGCACTGTGTTATTACTGTCGAGGAAGTGACAATCACGTTTCCGTGGTCACTATACTAGTCATCAAACGAGCTGCATAATCAGGTCTAACTTCTGAAATTCGCGTCGGCTACTTGTGTATGTAGATGATCACGCGCGAACCATTTTTCACGTACGACTGAATTCCTTAGTATCGTGCCGTGTTGGTGGTGTTTGTGCGTAAGTTGTTCTGCACGTCACGTCACGTTTTGGTTGCAACTTCTTGCAGGAGCCCGTGGCGACGACACAGAGAGGCAGAATGACTGCGGAGAACCCCCTTGCCTCCCGCCGTGCCTGCGTGCGTGGGTGGATGGAGACATGTTACCGTGTCGAAGTTGTCGACCCCGAAGACAATGGCCGACATTTTTGCATCGTAACGTAACCATGTGTAGATGTTATCCACACAAAACTTACTCGTCATTACCCACCGTTATTGTCCCAAATGAGGGGTCGCCTTACTGAGAAATTATTTGTAAATGAGCCTGTTGCGTTAGTTGAGTTTTTGTTTCGCTCGTTTAGGCGGTGTCAATTTACAATGGTCTTTAAGAGTCGTTAACTTGGGTAAGTACCACCGGTTTTTGCGCGGCTACGGCCTCCATTACGCTGACCAGAAATGGCAATCGACAATGTCCGCTGATGCAAAAAAGATGCGATTTATTTCCGCAAGCATACTTAGTAAGTGTATGACGACTTATCTTTAGTATTGCTTATCCTCCTTTGCTTATCCGACCATCTGTTAACAATATTGGCATTGTATACTGATGTCGAGATTACCTAATGCCTAACCAGGTGGTTCTGATGCGCCTCAGAGGTCCAGATCCTGTCGATTTGGGCGCGTTTTTATGTCGTATTATGTTCACTTTTCCTTACAGCTGTCTTCTTTATTGCTAAAAATATATTGATAAATTTTGCTACGGTCTAAGTATTTCGGCAGAGGGATTATTTGGACGCGATAGACGTTTTCATGTTTTCCTAGCTTAAGCCCACCCATGGAGCACTCTGCCTTGTTGTAGTAGTTTGATCGTAACTTCGTTTGCACCTGCGTAGATTATCACCGCGTGATCATCTCGGTCATGGATATGAACCCCCAGAAAAGCGTAGCATATCGGAAACACATAAATAAGTGTTGTTGTATTTATTAGATCGTTAATTGGTAGATCAAAATACGAATGTACATAGAAGAAGCTGATTTACCTATATCTTGGACATATATATATATACATATATATATATATATATATATATATATATATATGTATATACATATATATGTATATACATATATATGTATAATCACTTTCCCATAACATTTGTTATCGGAATACACTACGTGCCTCTCGTGGCACGATTCGGTCGTAGGCCTTCTGCAGAGAAAGTGCATCTGACGTGAGACGGTAATGGACGAGTGTTGATAACTTGATGGAGAGCGCTCCACTTCGGAAGCGTGTTCCTGCGTCGTGCATCCTGTGCGGCGCGTCGGGCGGACAGGAAACGACGTTCGGGCGGCCAAGTGTTGCTGCGATGGGCGCCTCTATAAACAGTCGTGACGGAACCGACGGAAACGCACCGTGTCAGGCCGTTATAACGGTAAGAACCTCGGCACCGGCATGACACACGTGGACATCAAGACGCATCAGTAGATAGGTTTATGATCGACTTGTATAAAGTTATCACTTCTGCGTAATGGAGGTTATTGAACTGCGATGTGTCCGCGGTGATATCAGAGGTGTAACTCGCCTAGTTTTATGATTACCTTTTATTTTACAAGATATCGTTCTAATGAACTTCGATTGTCCAATATGGTGGGTGTGGATTTGAGATGTGGGTCTTGGGGGAAACTCGACACCTGTATCCATCCATAGTCTCTGCTGCTAACTTTTTACCATTGCTTTCCGTGTAGCCCTAAGTGGAGGTCGCCATTAAAGACGTCCGTTCGGGTGGAGCGATCAGATATCCTAGCACGTTCTCCACACTCGCCGGCGACAAAGCTCGCGGTCGCAGCGTGCGTGGCGGACGACGATGTCCCGTCGACATGTCTCCTTTGACGGCGCGCACCGTCAAAGCGACGACCCGCCGAGTTTTGTCGCGCGATGATGGTAACGGCGGTGCGACATTGTCACAACAGACGCGCGCGCCTCGCAAATAGCGGCGCACCTTTGTTCGCGCCTTTGTGACAATTCTTCGAGGCGACGGGCATTGTCATCTCGAATACTCTCGCAGCGCCGCGCCCGGGCCCGGTGCGTGTCGGCCGCGGCATTGTCGTGTGGCGTGCCACGAGAGGTGCGATGCGCCCGGAATGTTAACTAGATCTCGCGGGTTCCGTCCGGCGGCTCCCGTCGAAAGTGGTTCCGCCGGCGACGGGGTCGGGTTTCGAAAAAGTATGACTCCGATGAAACCGGAGCCGCGAATTTAGAACGTTCATTACGCCCACTAGAGAGTGGCGTTGTCTGCGCGCAGGATTGGCGCTATTGTGACGCCGCCGGATCTGTGACTCTGGTCGAAGTGTGAGGCGTACGCTATCCGGCTCCTAACCAGATGCTGCGTTCTCGTCGCTTTATGGTACATCCTGAGAGCTTCTTTTGCGAGTTCCGTGTGCTCTTAGGCTTGCGCCCAAAAAAAACGTAGAACATTTGCAAGTCAGATCGTTCACGGTAACGACGTTGGAACAGTTACAAGAAAAAACCTATAACTACTTTGCGTTTCGTCTGTCCAGAGTTTCAGTCGGAGTGACTGATTGTGTGTCCGTCACTTGGCATTCAGCTATGGAGACGGTTAATGGTTGCCATTCGTGAACGGTTTACAACCATCGTGAACCACGAGGAAGTTACTAAAAATGGTGTTTATAAATGTCTTACTATGTCCTCTGTCTGCGCGTATAGACATCGTTATTTACGATCGCATCTGTAGCGCGTGATGCGATAAAGAGACCCGCATGGTCGCTTGTTGTGTCTGTGTTTTGAACTGTTTTCAGGTGCCGGACAACGCTGTGACAATGAACGCTGAAGTCAAGGACTTATTTAGCGTGTGTTGCGCGGAACAATAACACCGGAAACGCTCAACCCCGGAGACTCGGTGAAAAACATTAAAAGCGGAGTAACCTCGGTGAACTGCTCAAATGCCGCACCTGATGGTAGCGAAAAGAAAAACATAACTAGTTCCCTCACAAAAGGTGTTGGACGTTAGCGTAAAGTTGACCCGTGATCTTCGAATACGTCGTATACGTTTTCTTTCGGACATACAAAAAGCATTGTGTTAACTTGGTTTTCTAAAAACAACTAGAAGGGGCTATTTATTGCGACGACAGACAGCATTGTTTAATATGTAACTGTTACAAATACTATTTAGAATAATGAGCATTTTCACATTTTTGAAGCAGAAGGTGCGTAACAGAGGAAAAGCCTGAAAATGAGAAGATCATGCCAGAAATGGACGGATGAAGTGAAGAAAGATATGGCGGAACTCGCGGGGAAAAGTGGATGAGAAAGAAATGTTAGGGGAGGAAAAGACGGCAGTGGGGTAACTGACTGAAGAAGGGAAACAAACAAGCATCGGGGACCGGTATCGGCCTCGATCTAATTATGCATTGTCTAACCACGGGAACTAGCAAGAGACAAATGACTTTCGGGAAAGGGCAAGAACATAGCCGACTGGAAGTCGTGACGACGACTCCCAAACCCGCTGAAAGCATCTAGACCGGACCGCGTGTCTGGCGGACACGACCACAGAGCTTTGTGTAAACATATCACACGTCTTGACCACACTTCTCGCCCCTGGGCATGGGTAAACAAATATTGCCACCCTTTCATCTGTCATCGGCACTTCAGCGGGTGGTTAGCGGTCAGCGGCTACCGAAGAAGGGTCAGGGGGTAGGACGCCGCTAACACAGATGGGACGATATCTAGAAAGGACTCCGCGACCCACGTGTGTGCGCGGGTTATCGCCGTAAAATAATTATAAGGCATTATACATGTTGTCTTATCAAATCCCGTCGTATCCGATATGGGGGCCGGTTGTAACGTCGGCTGATAGCATACCTGGTTTGGTCGTGCGGCGTAAAAAGAACGAAATGCAACGTTTGATCGTCCATTATCTGACTAGGTAGACTGCAATTATGCAGTGCTTTTAAACGCGCGCATTACTTTCGGTATTTTTGCAGCGGTGTTGTTGATTGATCTTGATGCGCAGCGATCGATAAACAAATCAAATTAAGACGAGCAGCGTAACGATTCATATCACCATTTGGTTCAAGCGTTAATGTTACGGTTGGCGCAAGATTGATATTACTCGTTTAGCCTCTAATCGTACGTCATACATAAGACTCGGATCAAAAGTTGCGAGGAAGTAGTCCTTTAAAATTAGTTAAATAGGCCCGATAGAGTTGCAGAAATGTCACTTTAAACACCAGGTCTCACTAATATTCCGGAGACGTTGGGGCTAGCGGCAGGATCTTTGAAGTGTTCTTTGAAACTGGCAACTTCCAGTAACCGAACCCACGGATGAGACGATATATTATACAACTAATACAGCGAACCTCATGCACTTGTAGTTAACCCCGCCCGAGAGAGTTGTCGGATTCCGGATAAAGGAGCAGACTTGCATATTTGTTGTTGATTAGTTCACCGATACAAGAACCAAAAGCCATGTGTCCAGACAACTGCGGCGTTGGTGAGACGTTGCTGTGTCAGAGCTGTTAATTTTATGCCATCGTCGACTGTCGCTCGTTACACGGCCGTTAATCCTCTGCTCTGCCCATGGTGCCGGCGGCTGTCGGCCTGACGGTGTCTTCCGGCTTCTGTGCGGTCCTGTCCCGACGGCTTTACGACCGTCACCTGGCCCACGTACGGGACGACAAATTAACGCCTGGTTAGTGTCGTCACCGTCGCCTCTGCACTTACTTGGCAGCGTTCTGTTGAGGTTCGACGAAATGGCGACATTGATGTGTTCCTTAATCGGGCCACCGCAGTGGGTGGGTCGTGTCACTTTTGTGTTAAACTGGAATGTCAGTCGTTTTGTCTGAATACGTAATGCAGCATGAAATATAATGTAACATCTTCTGGCATATATGTTTTTATAATAAACCACAGTTCATAAATATAATTTCACCGTAGTGTGTTTAGGTTGAATGTTATCACGTAAATATTCCAATATGTCAACATTGTATACTAAATACCACGGTCCATGTTTATAGACATAACGGCCACTTTTGTATAGATGTTTGGTAGTGCACATTTGTAGGAGTAACACAAATGTAATGTATTGTTCATAACACGACTTGCGATACAATTATGTGCTTTTTAACCGCCAGCGTTTAACTGGTTTAAACAAATCGCGTGCATGTATGTACGTGATGTATGTACATGCAAGAACAGGCACGTACGCTGTTGTGTGTTTGTCTCACTGATCCTTCTCAGATAGGTTTAACCATACTTGTAAAGCACGTTTATAAACGCGCAAGTATTTCCTCGATAATCACCCCCTCATATGTACTGATATCTTTGTCGCCATTTGCGTCTTCGAAATAACACGAACGATTCGTTGCCGGGCTATTTGCCGTTCGTCAGACTCCCCGTCTCTCTTGAGCACCGCATGAAGACCGGCGAAACCCAGGCTGTAATGGCCAATGGTCACGTGGTCACCGTGAACACCTGTGTCTGATGCGGGAGAATAAGCCAAAAAGATCCTTACGAAATCGGTTTTCTCAGTGGTCTTCCAGAACACGTTCGATCAATCTGAGATCATTGTGAAAACTGATTTCGTTTACGTTCCGTCTGAGATTTCACGCTGCGAGAAGTCGACGGCTATCGCAGGAGTAACCGTGGACGCCCGCAGCGGAGACGGCGAGTTGTTGCAAGACGTGTGCCACGATCTGTTTTTACGTCGCAATGTTTTTCTGTAATTACGCTATCTTTTTCGCCGACGCTGCAGTCTTAGGAACGGCCGTAATCCTTTGCGCATGGCTGATATCGTGTATGCGCGGGTGCGCATTGGTTAAGCTGTGCGAATGTGCGTGCGTGTGCGTATGTGTGCTGTGTTGTAAATGGCGATGAAATGATTTTGGGTATCACATCGTATAAGACAGTTATGGCAAGTACCCACAATCCACAACATTCAAATTATTTATATATATATATATATATATATATATATATATTAACATATCTACATTTCTTTATTTGTTCTGTGGAACGTTTTACTGTTTTGTCCTGTAGAATATTGGAAGGAATAAAATGATAGTAGTAATATACCACACATAGGGATGTATATTCATTTTGTTTGCTTATATATATATATATACACAGCGGCGTTTGGCAGAGTGCTATAAATCTGTGACGTTGGTTGCAGTGCACTTTTAGCACTCGGAGAATATCGGCATTGATCGGCGAAGAACTATGGAACATGGTCTACATAGACACACATGTAATGACTGCGTCTGTATGTGTGCGTGCATGTGTGGTGAGCATACGTACATTTAGACATACATATATATATATATGTCAAAATGTACGTATGCTCACGTACAGCATACGTACATTTAGGCATATATTATATACATATATATATATATATGTCTAAATGTACGTATGCTCACCACACATGCACGCACAAACGCGCGTGCGCACACTTTAAAAGCAGTCTTTACATGTGTGTCTATGCGGACCACGTTCAAAAGTTCTTCGCCGATCAATGCCGATATTATCCGAGTGCTAAAAGTGCACTGCAACCGACGTCACAGATTTATAGCGTTGTCTCTGTGTTAAATGCTGCCGTGTTGCGACATTTTCGCGGCAGTTATGTGTGAGGAAATGCGCCGACCATCTGCCGGATAATCTCCACTGTTACCGGGAATGAGTGAAACAAGAAGTCGTCAATGCCAGATGCGGTGTTGTTTATTGACCAGCAATCATTGACGAGGGAATGTATGTGTAGGTCAGCCGCACATGTTAGACCTATGAACTCCTATTATGCTATTACAAAAAAACCGCGTAAAGACATTGCGTAAAGGCGTTCTGATTAATGGCGATCCCACGCTATTGTTAACGGCGACTCGGCAAAGAACTGCTCAATACGGAGTGTGGTGACATAACTTTATGTCTCTCTGACGTCTCAATGACTATACGGGTTATGTTGGCATTTGTCATTGTGTGCCATACATTGCGGACACATCAAGAAGATTGTAAAATACGTAATATCGAGACAAGAAACACGCACACGCACGCACCAAACCTTGATGCGAAAGATAGTACATAACCGCGAAACGTTAGCAATTTCATCTACCTCGATTCCAGTTTATCATCTGTACATCCAGCGAGCTGTACCTCAACGTTCCTTGTCTGTGCGGCTCTCGCAAATTGTCTGGTCCTACATGTAGCTTATTGGTCACACAACACCAAGTTTACGAATTCAGTTCTTGTGTTCAGCGTACTAGGCCCACTCTAGAATTGTGACACTCCACACGCGATATCTCCAATCTTTCTCAGGTAAGACGACAGTTGACTTCTCCATAGGCGGCCATTATAACGTTTCCTTCATTTCGCATAGCATTTGAATAGGTCGTTTATCATAGAATATTTTTTACCTCCACTGGTAGACGTGCCTTAGAAAATTCGTGAAATTATAATACAAACATTTCCCCAAAACCACTTAGAAACCTGACAATTCTTCATTTATGCTGGAATCAAACAGTGACAATTTTATGTCGCGTTGACATCACCAATCAAATTTACACCAGTATCAATATGCAGAGAGTCATTGACTGTCATTTGTCATAAGTTGACAAGTCTGATGCCACGCTGCACTGAAACATAGTTTCTACTCACTCAATACTGTACGTGTCCTCACAGAAATTCAGGTTACCTGCATAATGCTATTTCTATAGGGTTGTGGCGGACGAACACCTTATTGTGGTCTTACGTCTTCTCCGACACGACAAAAATCACATAAGATGAAAGGTGTTAAAAACAGGACACCGGTCACTCGCAAGCCCTGCGCAGGGTTCGTACACATCGGACTGGACAGGTCAGCAGAATGAATAATAACATCAATATCAGAAAAATACTTTTTGGGAAGTTGCTGGATAGAAAATGTTCAGAAGGCAACCTGCACTTTCGTCTTTAAAGATATCGCCAAAGGGATATGAAACCATTAATAATTCCCCATCTGCGACAAGAACCGTTGTTGGCATGAGATGAATGTGCAGACATGAGATGCTTCTATCCGGCTGTTACATGTCTTCGAATATGTTTACACAGCAACCAGTTCCATCGTATTAGGCGGTGAGGGTCTACTTCTGAGAGGCTGTGCTGTATCAATGACAACTAGAAAGTCTGCATTATAAGATATTTGCCACAAGATAAACTAATGTATTTATGTCGTTCATCATGTATGCACTGAAACCAACCAAGAACATCTAAACATTAAATTATATATATATGTATATATATATATATATTCGTGAAAATGTTTTAAATAAGATTTCCGATTACACAACTAGTAATTTCTACTCACTTCAATATTATATGTAATTGATAGTTCCCTATTTATATTTCTAACCGTTCATATAATTATTCAGCATCGAAAACCACGATGTCGTTGTCACTTATGATGATAAACTAGCACATTTCATACTCTCGTTGTAATGAACATTTGCGCAGTTCAAATTATCGGTATAGGATAATACAATGTGTGCATTATTTTTAGGAACAAACACCTTTGTTTTGAAAACAAAATAAACAGACATTGTCATTGTTGTGTCTCAAAATACACCTAAGCAATTCTTCATCGATGTCATTCTACGTCGTGTGTTAAATTCTGAGCTTCGCAAACCTTGTATCTATTCAGTCCAGCCTTATTCCTCTCACACCATTCTCTACCATATTTTGTTCAGTCTCTCCCGTGTAACATTCGGTTCCAACTTCGTCTTTTCCATTATAACTTTCTTCTGCACATTTCAGAAGCCCTTCGTTTCTCATCCCATCTGTCTTCTTCTATTGTTGAGTTAATGTTCATTGCTTATTCCTTTTGTCCGGAGTATTCGTTCCGACGCCTTCAATGTTATCACATCAAAGATTGCCAAGGGTTTCGTGAGTTAGGTTCGTAATAACCAGGGTTCCACTCACTGAGCACTGAGCTGCATACCGATGTCCAATTTTGCATGTCAAACGTCACTCGTCAATTGTTGACGCCGAAGTCCAGTGTTTCTGCGCATATTCGATGTCGCGTGACCATTGACTGCATCGACCTTGTGACGTACGGTTCGTGTTGAGAAATAACAATGATTGGCGAAATTATGAAATATCACATTTCCATTGTATATTTGTTTACCCTCCAATCAGACAACTTTAAAGTCACCGACAAACGGCAAACTATTTAAATGCATGTTCCTGAAATGCGACGCAATTAATAACTACATATTTGATGGTAATATTTGTGTGCTTAAGTTATGTTCGTATGTCTTAAAGATGTCTCTGGGCTTATTGGTGTATGTTAATATCCACAGTTCAACAATAAACTACGCCTCTAAACGGTGTATTCAGACCAAGCGAAGTTGTGTCCTGGCGTCAAGTTACCGAACTGTATTTTGCGCGCCGGAAATGTTGATTTGTCGTGGACTGATTTCGTCGAGTGACACACACCAGTCACATTCCGTAATAATTATCGTTCTGTCTGCCTGCATGTATGTCTGTGTTGTATGAAAACAACCCGGTCTCAAAATAATGTTAGCCGTAAACATCGAAGAGATAGCAGCATATGTCAAGGTTATTTGATAAGTAGCACATTCTTAAAGTACCTGGTATTGTGGAGTTAAGAACTCTATAATTACGTTTACGGCAAGTCACAACCAATTACCAAATAGTATACAACAGCTTTTAAATGTGTATGAATATGTCTATACAACCATAACAGTTAATCATTTTACATATGCTCGTATTAATTTGATAAGTATGTTTTTATCAGTTAAAGGTGTTAACACTCAGGAGTTCTCCTGACAACTCACTAATTTGCTATCACAGTATTCATGTCTTAAGTCAACAACAAAACTGAATAGTTGGTATTTAATGGATTGGGTTGAGCAATTCTTGCTATTTATTTATTTTAGATCATTTTTATTTTGTAAGTTTAAAATGCCTAAACGTGACACGATTCTGGCTATTTCACGTAAATTTTCTGTTGAATATGTTAAACCTGGAATGCACCGCCAACTTCCCCCCGATTCCGCACATACGCACCACGGCACGGACTGTGTCAGACACGAAGTGTACGTGACGTCACAACTGTGTAAACCTGACAAGGTATGACTACGTCAGGCTGTCATCTACCTGAGCAGACTAAACCACCACCGGTTCGTCTGGACTCTTAGGGTGAAAAAACACCCGTCGGTGTACTCAGGCGCCAGTGAGAATAAAAGTGACGTAATAAGTACATAGTAACGTAATTAGTCGCGACGCCAGGCGCTTTTTTTTACAAATGTTTTAACGTAATCTTCTTTAATATTCGTGAAACCACCGACGTCGTCATAAGCCTAGATTAAAAGAACCAGCTGCGAGTTTGATAAGAACTGTCATATTTATATTTAGTGAAAAAGAACAGTAGAAAATAAATTACCAAAGTAACCGAGTGAAGATAAACTGTATGTTGTCGTAATAATTACGTTCTTGTTCCAAGTTAGTTCTATGTTTACATTGTATTTGTATATTATATTACATTACATTATTTTACATTATATTATATTAAAATTATTGTATTATTAAGTTATTAAAAAGTTAGGTTTTTAAATACCACTTCATAGGTTACATGACATTGCATTTAACTAGCGAAACTACCGATCTCTCGATATAATAGTTTAGTAGTTTATAAGTCACAGTCGTGGCAGTCGCACTAAGACAACACGTAGCTTAGCACTGCCAAATAATATTCATAATATTGTTAATATATTGGCATGAGGCTTAGTGTACTAAGTCAAGTGTCTAATTCATTGTTTAAGTATTCGTGCCGTATCCGTGCTCCCACCATCCCCCTCATTTTATGTTCTGCGCACGCGTGGTTCCAACGCTTGTTAATGGTTATGCGAACATAGATGTTCTATTATTTTTTAACTAACAACTCATTAACGTAAGCAGGGGCAAGCCACCCATTAACTGGTTCAGTGATTACCATGTCGCTGTCAGTGTGATTAGTAACTTCCGATGACAAGGTCGTTCGATTGTTAAAATACGAAATCATTTGATTGGGCGGCTACAATGGTGTCATCCAAAAAAAGACAACGTGATTGGACGATCCGTAACTGTGACCTACATTCATCATAATCTCTGCAATGCAATAGCTTTTCGAACAATGGTAATCCCATAAAAGGTTAAACTGTTGGAAATATACAGGATTTATCGAAAGAGATAGATGTCTAACCTCGCATACTTTGAGTCAAAGATGAATCCCTGAACTTTGCAGCCCGAAAGCCAACCCGCTTACGACGAAATCGATAACGTAACCTCGATTAGTGTTAGGCGCGTTCGACTCATTTTAAAACACAAACAGAACGTTTAACAACGACTCACGCAAGTCGACCCAACATATTATTAAAGCAAGATAGCTGAGAAGACGATCACGTGACTTGGTCACATGACAGTATGGATATAAAGACGTAGCGAAGCGGCACGTACCGTTCGCGTGTAAACTTGCGGATGTTGCCGTTGATTCTTATCGCAGATAGTAGGTCCTTATCTCAGACGACGAATTTAATCAGATAGCGACCATCTGAAGTTTGTATAATGCGAAAAAGATCAAAATGAAAAAGGATCCACGAGTAGGTTTTCCAAGGAGACAAACGTGTGTAACAATGGAGTCATTTAGGATGAACGATCGTTATCGACGTGCAAGTGTTTCACGACCATTGTACTAGATTAATATCGACGAGCCGTGACAAGTGAAAGGAATTCCGACGTGGCATCGACGCTGCGAAATAATGAAGGTGTAACTTACACTCGTAGCAGAGAGCGGGTTTGAATGACGGGACGTAAGGAGAATACGTCTTATTTGGGCAGAATAATTATACAGCCGTGACGAATGCGCCTCAAGTAAGGGATGAGGTATATAAGTATCAGGTTCGACGTTTTCAGTGAAGGATCTTTTAAATATAACGTAACCTTGGCCTAAACATCATATCTTTCCACTAACAAATTAAACGAAACAAGTATTGTGAATATCACGAAGAACATAAGTGTAGGTAAGTAGTTTTATGTTGTAAAACATCACAACATATGTGCGTGTGTATGTCAGTTTGTTTTTTGTCCTTGTTCTTCAACTGAACGCTAAGCTGACTGACCTCATCAAAGAAATAATACATAATAAATAATATATATACATAATAAATAATGTATATACATTATATATATACATAATAAATAATGTATATACATTATATATATATAGGTATTATATTATATATGCACATAATTTATATTTATATATAAACACATTTATATATATATATATATATATATATATATATATATATATATATATATATATATATATACAACACACAGATACACACACAATCAACAAATAATACATAATAAATATATATGTATATACACACATAATAAATAATATATATACATTATGTTACATTACATATATATTATAATATTATATTATTATTATATATTATATTATAATATTATATATATATATATTATATATCCACATAATATATATATATATATATTATATATATATATATTATAATATTATATTATATATGCACACACACATATATATATATATATATATATAAACATACAAAACACACACACATAATAATAATAATTTCAAAAGTATTTACATAGCGCACGGCAATTCGAGATTACAAGAATTACTCAGAAAATAAACATGAATAAATTAGATTACCTAAATAATTACTGCACGAGTATAACAAATGTAATATGTTAATGTAATTACATATGTATATATATATATATATATATATATATATATATATATATATAATATATAATATAATATATAATATATATAAACTTTTACTGTATAAGGCAACTGTAGGAATTCTTCTAATATATCCGTCAAATTGTAATGTCTGATTATATTTAATATATTTATGATAACATATTACCTTTTAGCGGACACTTCGTGTGTTTCGGTGGTTTGACGCGCTGCTACTCTGTCGATTTTACTCATGTTCATTATGGTAATGGAACATGTTGGAATTACGACAAGTTCGTATTGGGTCGAGTTGGTAGTGAGCGAGTTCTTAGTAAGACAAGTTGGTATTTAAATATAGTTGGCAATGGGACGAGTTGGTGGTGGACGGGGTCTTAGTAAGTTATTAAATAAATTGTTATTTGGACAAGTTGACATTGGGACGGGTTGGTCGTGGTGGAAAGAGTTGTTAATGGGATGTGTTGGTAATGGGACGAGGTTGTCGCTGGACAAATATATAGTGGGATGAATCATTTTAGGACGAATTGGTAACGGCACAATTTGTAGTATGAAGCCAACGTGAAAATGAAAAATGTGTGATTTGCAGTCGTGAGCGATTGTTTTATTCTGATAGCTTCTTTAACAAACTGATGCCGTGTAGCCGCCATATTGATCCCGGTTGCTGCCCGCATTGCCGCATCCCACGTAAAAAGAAAGACGACCTAAACACATTAACAATCAAAAACGCCAAATATGCAGAGGTTTACTGCGCTTTGTGTGATTCACATACATAAAAAGCCAACTGTCCATTCAACTTCGCCATCGTCGTCAACCAGCCGTTAGTTCAGTGTTGCTAGGCAATGACTGTCGTCCTGTCACAACCGATCAGGTAACGGCGGAGGTGCCGTTTTTCTCGCGAAGAAACGATACAATTTTGATATCAAATTTTGCCCTGTCATTAGCGTCTACTTTGGCGGACCTGTTGCCCCCCGATTCAACGGCGTCACGCCTTCGCCATTGAATGAAGTTATCGTTTACACTCGTCCCGCGATACCATCACAATTCACCATCGATAACGCCGCATTCGAATGAAAAAATCGCGGAATACGCGTAAGATCGAATGGGACCAAACAATGGCGGATCGTGATAACTGCGCGAGCGATGTGATAGAATTTCGACACGTTATGTTCGATTAATCATCGGTCTAATCATTAAGATGATATCTCGCGGCACCTCCCGCGACTTGCGAGAGTCGCCCGTTATCGTGACGTTGCATCTGGTTCATCTGTTTGGCCACACATCGAGTGGCACGTCAGTTCATCTAATAGGTCAATCAGACTGTTATCGTTGACGGAGACGCATAATGGGAGACAATTGCCGCGCGTTTGTGATTTATCCCCCGACAAAGACGCCGAAACAATGCCGAAGACCCGGCTCGACCTTTCGCCGTTATCTGCCGGCAAGAACAGCAGAAGAATATCGCTGACACGTCGCGGCGCGATGCAATCACGACGTCGTCTCGGTGCAACGCTCGCTTTGGTTGCCTTCTGTGACGTCACGAGAACGCGAATCTCGGAAAACGTTCGCAAACCGCCTTTTGCAAACGGCGTTGTCTGCGCACATTACCGGAGTCCAGTTAACGAGGCCCGCCCTCCCGTCTTACTGTTGTTGGTTCCAGGCGGAAGTAATCGTGTTCCACCGTAGCGTGGTGTCCGCTCAAAGTAGGCGTGTGTCTTGCGCGAGCGCGTATCATTTACGGGTCGTTTTACTTCGAGTTTCGAGTTGCGCCACAACATCTGCGCCGTACTCTTGTCCGTCAGAACGAGTGTTGTCACGTAGCACAAAGTGACGTGTTCATGCTAACGTGGTGTTTTTGAAACTGTTATCTTGTTCGTTTTCTTATTTTTATAAATAAAATTTAAGGTGTATTTTGATAGACGCATATTGCAAGTAATGCAACACGGGGCAAGGGTATTGTGTGGTATTATATGGTAAGGCAAGAAGGCCACGGATAGGAAACACGGAAACGATGTTTAAATGCAGAAAATGTGTGTGCGCGCGCGTTTGAGTGCAGGTGTATGCATGTGAGAGGGGTGGGAAGGCACGCGGGCAGGCAGGCAGGCAGGCAAAGAGTAAGGGAGCGAGGGAATGAAGAGAGAAGAGCGGGATACATAGAGAGGGGGATACGAGAGGAGTTTGGGGAATGGGAAAGGAAGTATGGCGACAAATGAAAAGTGTAAGTAGGGACTACACAGACAGGCAGGCAGGCAGGCAGGCAGGCAGGCAGGCAGGCAGGCAGGCAGGCAGGCAGGCAGGCAGGCAGGCAGGCAGGCAGGCAGGCAGGCAGGCAGGCAGGCAGGCAGGCAGGCAGGCAGGCAGGCAGGCAGGCAGGCAGGCAGGCAGGCAGGCAGGCAGGCAGGCAGGCAGGCAGGCAGGCAGGCAGGCAGGCAGGCAGGCAGGCAGGCAGGCAGGCAGGCAGGCAGGCAGGCAGGCAGGCAGGCAGGCAGGCAGGCAGGCAGGCAGGCAGGCAGGCAGGCAGGCAGGCAGGCAGGCAGGCAGGCTGGCTGGCTGGCTGGCTGGCTGGCTGGCTGGCTGGCTGGCTGGCTGGCTGGCTGGCTGGCAGGCAGGCAGGCTGGCTGAATGAATGAATGAATGAATGAATGAATGAATGAATGAATGAATGAATGAATGAATGAATGAATGAATGAATGAATGAATGAATGAATGAATGAATGAATGAATGAAGGACAGGCGGACAGGCGGACAGGCGGACAGGCGGACAGGCGGACAGGCGGACAGGCGGACAGGCGGACAGGCGGACAAACAGACGCGTATAGGTGGATGGAATGTGTTGGACAATAACATTTGCCACAGTCTGCAATGCCACCGTAACTGACCGCTTATTGACGAAAGAACGACAAAAGACTCACGCAAACTATGTATCAAATGTTTTCTTTAAATGATTTGTTATAGTCAATGCGCATAATGCGTAAATTAATTCAAAACAATATATAACTAGACCGTTGATATTCTTCTTTGTTGTCGCAATCAAACATTCACGGCAGGATTCCAGAATCTCACAGAGTGCACTTTCTACGACATACATAGAAGGCGTGGCGTGCAATTCGTCATCATGTCAGTTTAAATACGTTCTGAAATCAGCCGCAATTTGACGGGTTCAACACTTTACGTAGCACAACGTGACGGTGGCGTATTTCTGCTAACGTTTTTTCAGATTTTTTTAAATCAAAGCCTAAGGTGTCTTTTGATATGACAAGCAATGTAGTACGGAGCAAGATATTGTGGGGTGTTGTATGGTATTGTGTGGTAAAGCAAGAAGGCCAATGATCAAAGACTCAGAAATGATGTTACAACGAACAAAATGTGTGTGTGTGTGTGTGCGTGCGTGCGTGCGTACGTGCGTGCGTGAGTGTTCGCGTGCGCGTGACAAGAAGTATAGCGACAAAGAGGAAGCTTAAATAGAAACTACAGACACAGACAGACAGAAAGACAAACAGACGGACAGGCGGACAAACGTACATGCGTAGTTGGTTGGATCGTATTGGACAATAATATTTATCGAATTCAAATTCATTTCTCATGTCGAAAAAAACCTAACGACAATGCTGTAAGTTGCAACGGCGTCGCATCATGACATCTAACACAATCACAGGACATTTAACACAATCACTGATCGCTGGGCGACGAAAGAACAAAGCCAGACTCACGCAATCTATGGAGAATATGTTGTTTTTAAATGATGTTATATAGACAATGCATGTAATGCGTCAATTCATTCAAAACAAAATGTATTTAGACCGTCGTTATTCCTCTTTGTGGTCACTATATATATATATATATATATATATATATATATATATATATATATATATATATATATATATCATGCAATCACGCAACGGCGCCAGACGGATTCCAGAATTCACAGATTGCACCTTCTATGACGAACATAGAACGCGTGACGTGCAATTCGTCATCATGAATGTCAGTCTTGGTATGTTCTGACGTCGGGCGTAATTTGACGTTACTGCTTACGTCGCAATTGTAATTATGTAACACACTTCCGTTAAGCTTTACGACATCTCTATCAGAAAAAGAATTGTATCACATACTTTATGTTGCACTGGTTGTATAGCGTTTATATTAAATACATTTTCTTGCATGCAATTCTCATTCCAGGAGCTATAGGCGCTATGGCTTTGTTGCAAATATTATTCACACAATTGGAGTTAGAATTCCAATTATTTGCATACGACGGAATGTTCAACAGCTGCAAATGTTTGGCAGCCATTTTGAAAATGTGGCGTTTTTATATATCGTTAGCCAGTTTGTTATACACATGGTGGATAGGTAAGATGTAGAGAGAAATGTGACGTAACGTCTATAAGCGAACAACATTGCGACATGTTCTGATATACTGTCATCGCAAAATGTAGTTTTATAAGGATCATTACAGAAAATAAATATCACCGACTACACCAATACTATTTGCAAAATTGTCTGATCAATGCAAGAATTGTGAGGTGTATTATTTTATTATCTGTTATTGCCTCTCGTCGGCAGCTGGAGTGGTAATTGAATTATCTGAATTGCTCTTTAACGTTCAAATGGTTCATGGAAGCAGAGAACGAGAACAATAAATGGGAACTTAGTACCTACAACTATTTGACTGTTTAACCAACAACGTCATGTAACCCAAATGATCATGGTCATGGACTCATGGTGTCACCGTTGAACCTGCAAAAAGCACGCTATCTACGTCTAGGTTTTTCTTCATGTGTCTGCGGTTATTGTTTCGTATTTTCCGTTCAGTGTCAAGTTTTTGGTGAAACCGTTGGACCAAATTACGTGTGGGAGGTTCTTCGAAAACTGATCGTTATGATAAAATTAATGATGTCTTGCTAGGAAGAGGGATACCACGAAAGCATTAGAATTTAGTGTTTTGTCTTTACTATCATAGCATTTTAATTTATATGGATTCAAACATACGAGTTAGCGAACAGGACGAACAGAGACACGGTGGATGAAA
>OZ024858.1:41557365-41569865 GCA_964017155.1 Oasisia sp. SBJ-2009
GCGACAACTGCGCGACAGCCATTGTCTGCGACGGGTGCTTGTCGAACGATATATAATTAACGCGGTAATTATGAGGCGGTAATTATGAGTTGGCGCTGAGTAATGATTTCCGAGTCGGATTTGCCGCTGTTGAGGCGCGTGACGTAGGCTCCGTGAGACGGCGAGGATCCGACAGTGAACGGGGTCCGGTATCGCGGAAGAGGCATTGTCTAGGTGTTAGTCGACGTGTCGGGGGTTAGGTTGCGGGGGAATGTTGTCGAACTAGGAAGACAGTTTAAATGTTTAATTGGCACGCATTCTGAATGGGTTCTTACGTTTTTAGGCAAGACGAGCAAAAAATTAGTGGGATTTTAAGAGCGCTTATACGAGTGATTAATTGATTGATTACAGGGTGTTATGTTGTATGTATAAATGTATTAATCACTCGTATAATATATGTATGTTTGTACGTATGTGTGTATGTGATCACATTTTTACAGTTATTATCAAAATATTCTGGTTTTTCTGGCATAATTATAAGATCAAGTTTATCGCGCAGTTGTTGACATTACCAGGTCACATTAAATGTTGTTTGCACATGCGTGCACATTTGATTACGGATGGGTGCACACTATCAGAAGCACGTCATATGGTTACTCAGTGACGTCACAACATGGACGCATACGTACGCACAATTAAGCCCAGAAATAGATTGTCGACAATACACACATGTACACATGTATATGTGTGTGTGTATATATATATATATATATATATATATATATATATATATATATATATATATATATATATATATATATATATCAAAACCATATAGATACTGTATATAAAACACTATATATAATACCATATAAATGTTATATAAAATATATCACACCATATAATAGACACACACACACACACATATATATATATATATATATATATATATATATATATATATATATATATATATATATATATATATATATATATATATGCTGACATAGCTCATTGTGCAATATGAGCAAAACACATACTTTCAACTACAGACGCTTTACTAAACACACATACATTTTGTACAAAATAAATGCATGTGTTCGGCACAAAACAACTTACGTGACGTTTGTGTTTCGGTGTGAACTATCACGTGGTATGAGTTCGTGATCGACGCATCTTTAGATCAAGTTTAACTGGAATAACACTGAAGGATCACATCCGGGTCACACACAGTTGTGACCTTTTTTGTTCCCCGGACGCGTGTGTGAGATCACGCCGTTGTCTTACAGGTTATCGTCTGACAGGTAAACACAAACAAACCTGACTTCTTGAATGCATGCCACCTGCGTGTTAAATACTGCCGATTTCGAGATCCTATTGTCCATTGTGTGATGGTTTTAGTAGATGTTGTAATTTTTAATTCAACAGCGCTGAACAAGATAAAGACGAAATGTTTTCGAAGAAATGTTATGATTTAAAACTATAGTATGGACACACTTAAAAACATCAAGTTAAATTAAAAATAAAAGGGTAAACAATACAATGCTTGCTAGACTAAAGAGATTTATACAGATACAATGAAACTTTATGACTGTATTTAGATGGATTCGAGCAACACACACACACACACACACACACACACACACACACACACACACACACACACACACACACACACACACACACACACACACATACACACACACAAATATATATATATATATATATATATATATATTTATAGATATATATATACATATATATATATTTATATATATATATATATATATATATATATATATATATATATATATATATATATATATATATATATATATATATATATATATATATATATATATATATATATACATATACAGTATATATATACAGTGTATATATGTTTATCTTTTTTTTTTTACAAAACATGATATTGGCTACAGGATCTTTTCCTTTTGCATTTAAAATTGATTGGAGGTCATGTAATTAATTTTAATCTCATATGAAATAGCTTACACGTCACCGTAAAATTTTGCAATGGATATGACGTTTTAATTATGTTTTTGTGCACATGTGTAGCAATCGTAGAGGTATCTGCAATAAGCATACATTCAGTATCGCAGAAAGGCTTTTTGTCACTTGCATCTGTCAAAATGATAATGGAGGTCACACACTCGTGTACGGAATCAAAATTAACGATATACAAAATTATATTAGGTACATGTTCTTTTCAAATTTAAAATCGATTGGAGGTTATGTCATTAGTTTCATCAATTGAAATGTCTTACAAGTCGTCGCAACATTAAGCAATGTATGTTTAATATTTGTTTGTGCCTATGCTAATATTTGTAGTCTTCGTACAAGCGTCTGCAATAAGCACATGCTCTATCGCAGAATTATAACGGAGGTCACAAAAGGTATTTATCTCTTTATCTCAAGCTGTTTTCTATCGACAACCGAATGACATTTTTAGTCGCCGCCTCAGTGTTGCTGAAACATTTATAAAACAATTGATATTAAATAAATCCAAGTTTTGCACGAAGTACTTCTTAATTTTAAACATGTTTCGCACCGACATTATGGCATGCACTTTCTTAATGCATTCCCTGATAAAAGCAATTATGGTGAATATAACAAATGGTTTAATTAAATATAACCTAGTCAAGTACTATATGAATAATTATTGTTATGGTGGAGTTGTTAGTTTATTAATTTATTTGCCATATATGTATACGCTAAGTATAACCTTCCAAGAACAGTGTAATTAAATAATAAATATTGGTTTGCAGAATGCATAGATATTTGTTCTTAATAGAGGATGTGTTATGCAGCCGCAATTATAAAATGTTGCTCTGGTTTGCTCTGTGGTTTAGTTAACATTACAAATTAACTGTACTTTGATTGCTCTACATTATTGTTGTTGTTCTATGTTGTCTTTTCTTTCTCGTTATCTTTCTTTCTTTCATTCATAGAACTCCATCAAACACTTAATTGAATTAAATTAAGTGTTAGTTTAACATAACATAATTAAAAGAAAGGATGTTTGTCTCATTTAATCCCATTCCATAATAAGGCTGATATGTGGGTGTTAAATTTATTTAAATGGGACAATTTTAGGTTAATTAGAAATGTAATCAATTACCTTTTCAAGCTAATAGCTTCATGCCCACAACATACTATATTAATTTGTTTGCCAACTGAAACATTTTAACGGATATTCTAGGCAGGCCATATTAGATGTATGTAATTGTCGTAGTCTGCAAATATGCCTTTTTGTATTGATAGATATTCTGAGAAAATAATGTTTCGAAAGGAAGAATGTGTTTTGTTCTTACTGCAAAACAGGTTTCTCGTAGACCGGGACACAATTGATATGTAATTCTTGCAACATTACACTCTTTCTCGAATACTATTACAATTACATGAATTACAGTTACATTGTGTGTGAATGCGTGCGTGCCTGCGTGTGTGCACGGGTATGAGTGCATGCGCGAATGTGTGCGTAATACTGCGTATGCGAGTGCACGTTTCCGTACATGCGTCTGTACTTGCGCTTGCGTACGCGTATACGTAGAAGTGTCAGTTCTTATATAGCGCAGTATCCAATCCGTAGGATTGCTCAAAGCGCTTTACACTTTACTCCCTGGCAGACCCGATCTATCGTACACCATCTCGCCTTTTCTTGGATATAGATAGCTGTGATCTCACACACCTTTATATGTTTATTCGTATCCTTGTCTCGAGCATCGGTCTTGCACGTAAGATATTACATATTAGGATATGTCAAGTAGTACCATATTGTTACCAAACATTTATAAACGGCCACGTCTCCATTCGTGAACATTGCAATCCTGAATTATATTATATTTGTTCATTCAGCCTCCGTTACCGGATAAGAAACAAAGATTTGCTTCCGTTCACACATAAAAGCACGATAAACTAGTAAACTTGCTAGTAATGTAACCAGCGGTAAGACTACAGTGACATTATCATAATACATAAACTAAGTATAATGTATGTACACCAGCTAAAATAGAATCAAAACAAATTACAGTGCAGTAGTAAAGAGGTAGACTCAAATATGTTCATGTGAGTATGGCTTGGTAAAATAAAAGCACCTGTGAATAAAAGCTGTCTAATACCGTTTCAACGCAGCGGCAATACAGCACCACCGCAGTCACGGGCAGAGTTGGCGATCAGCTGTCAATCCCTGCTGTGAGGTCAACCCGAACGTCAAATACCCTCGCAGGATCCTGTCAATCAATATTACACCCCCGAGGCAAAACAACGAGGTCAGTTGTGCGACGGACGCACCTATTGACCGCGAATGTGGTCGGGTGTTGGTAAAACTCCTTAATAGTCATTAGTCGGACCATTATGAACAGCAACGCAGCGTAAGACCGTTGATTTGACGTCGCTGCATGCGTAACATCAGATCAACGTCAAGAAACGCAGCGCTTTTTTCCCGTCTGCGTCAGAGACAATTCCGTCGACTAGGATAATTTGTCTGACGGCGTGATTTGGTTGTCGGGCGATAAAAAAGATATGAATCAAACGTTTTGCGTCCGGATCTGTTTACGGGGTTAGCTTCCGATGCGGGTCATCGGCGGCTGTGCAAAGTGCTTTCATAGTCTAACAACTCTTGTGTATAATATAGTCCCATAAATTACGTTGGTTTCGTCCACGAAACCTACTGCTCGACTGGCGTAACAATTCACGTCATAACATCCGAGCAACAGGCCGTTGATTGTTGTTATGCACCGACGACTATTTTGAATGTATTTAACACATATTAGGCCCAAAGTAGTGTTCAGTATGCGCGCTAATGCACAGCTGAAAGAAGCCTGTAATCAGAAGCAAAGTCCGATTTTACACGCACACTCTCGTCTGGTCTGTCAGTGGAAGTTTTGTCCAGATCACGCAAGTAGATAAAATGGTGTATCGCGTTATAGCTATTTCTCGTCATAGCTACCTTTTATTTCCGTTATAACTGCTAATTAAGTTTGACAGTTGAACTAGTCCCGTTATAGCAAATTTTCTATTTCTCCATTTCATAATGTAACAAGACGGACATTGAAGGATGGAATTGCAAGTTTGCGAAAGTGGTAGGGAAACACCATCCCAACGTCTTCCACTTTATGGTTGTTAAACACGATGCTGCCGTCCCACCACCACATAACAAGAAATAATTGATGACATTCATTACTTTTTGATCAATGCAATTATGCATTCTGTACAATTGTCAAAGTGTTTCATTGTATTTTTCCATTTCAAATAACTGACAGTTACATATATATATATATATATATATATATATATATATATATATATATATATATATATATATATATATATATATATATATATATATATACATATACATATACATATACATATACATATACATATACACACACACACATATATATATATATATATATATTTATGTATATATATATATATATATATATATATATATATATATATATATATGTATATATATATATATATATATATATATATATATACATATATATATATATATATATATATATATATATATATATATATATGTATATATATATATATATATATATATATATATATATATATATATATATATATATATATATATATATCATTCTTATGACTTTTAAAATGTGTCCTTCATTAATACTTTTCTTGTAGACACCTTACAGAAGTTACAATAATCAAAAGTAGTTAATGCTACCTCTTGCTGTCACCTGTAGAATTGTGTAATTAAATAAGTAGCTACAATGGGACTAGTTTGCCTGCCAAATTTAACGAGTAGCTATAACGGGAAAATGTAGCTTTACCGGGAAGGAACTATAACGGGAAGTAGCTATAACGGACCTAGACCGACAAAACAATTATATTTTGTCAAATAGTTAACTAGGGATAGATGATTACACGGGTAATCAAATCAAATATGTGTAACCGAAATAAATTAGTGAGAGTTTGTTAAACATACTTACTGCACACAGAAACAGCACAAAATCAAATCATCAGCAACTGTGGGTTTATCAACATAGAAAGAAGACATATCTTACAAATGAAAATTAAAGATGGCGAACGGAATTTTGTAATCTTACACTTCTTATGTCCGAAGCGCTAATTCATACTGCCAGTAAGCACAGGTTCCTATAGACAGTGTCTGGCAACGCACATTAAAGCTGTATAGTATAAAGGGCACCGAATCACGGCCACGATACATAATGAAGAATGAGATATGCGGGACAAACGATAAATATTCAATACCAAATATGGGATGAACTAAACAAATGTGTTGCATTTCAAATTTGTGCAAGACACATTTTTGATAGTTATACGTACACAGTATATATATATATATATATATATATATATATATATATATATATATATATATATATATATATAATATGGTTAATAGTTATAGTATAATTGAAGCATTGCTGTCTATATAAACGACGTGTATCCCCACAGAAGTTGGCTATATTAGCCTATATATCAAATCCGATCAACTTTAAAATCCCGATATCAAGAGAAGTGAACGATCTACAATTATATAGTTTAGAAGAATTGTGAGGTAAATAAAATGATAGAGATTACTTGGATATACTAAGAAAAAATGTTTGGCATGACTTTAATTATAACTATAAAAATCGACAAATCTATATGATATGTTTCTCAGCATGTTATAATGAAGTTTGACGGTCTTTTATGTTTCATGATTAATGACTGTTAGGTGGATATAGTTGCGATCCGTGGTCCGTTGTTCAGTGAATAATGTTTGCTTGGTGTTCGTGTGAATTGGCATGCCAGTAGAATGATTTGACGATGTTTGGTAGCACAATGACTTTATATCGCACATGTGTAATATATAATGATAATTATGATATCAAACATCGTAAAGCCGCACTAATATTAATACAGAGAAACGCCCTCTATGCAACATCAACACAGAGTAACGCCAGAGAAACGCCCAAATGTTCTGCATGAATAGGTTTTGGAGTGTAACCTTGTATCGGGCTGTAGTTATTAAAGAACTTCAGTCCTACTAATAACAACAGCCACGTTCGCATGAATGGCAACTTTTTTACGCATTTATTAAAGTGGTTTCCTACCAAGACATACCTGATGTGTTTCTGGCATACTCCAATTGTGATCGACTTTGCAAATGGTAGATCAACTTAGGTTCACGTATGCCGTATTAGGTCAGCCGTAAAGAATACACCACGTGCTACATTTAGGAAAACATCAACGAAAACCACCACGCACTTATAGACGATGACTGAAAAGTATTGGGTGTGTGGCGTGTGATTGAGTGAGTGATTGGGTATAGGTGTGTGGGTGAATGCGTGAATACGTGAGTGTGTGTGTGTGTGTAGGTGTGTGAGTGTGTGTGTGTGTGTGTGTGTGTGTGAGTGAGTGAGTGAGTGAGTGAGTGAGTGAGTGAGTGAGTGAGTGAGTGAGTGAGTGAGTGAGTGAGTGAGTGAGTGAGTGAGTGAGTGAGTGAGTGAGTGAGTGAGTGAGTGAGTGAGTGAGTGAGTGAGTGAGTGAGTGAGGCAGTTAGTGGGTGGGTGGGTGGGTGGGTGGGTGGGTGGGTGAGTGGGTGGGTGGGTGTCTGGTGGGTGGGTGGGTGAGTGAGTGCGTGCGTGCATTCGTGAGTGTATGGGTTTGTGAGTGAGTTAGTGTGTGACTGTGCAAATGAGTATGTGAGTGAGTGAGTGAGTGAGTGAGTGAGTGAGCGAGCGAGCGAGCGAGCGAGCGAGCGAGCGAGCGAGCCACTCAGACAGCCAGCCAGCCAGCCAGCCAGCCAGCCAGCCAGCCAGCCAGCCAGCCAGCCAGTCAGTCAGTCAGTCACTCAGCCAGTTAGTCAGCAGTCAGGTCAGTCGGTCGGTCGGTCGGTCGGTCGGTCGGTCGGTCGGTCGGTCGGTCGGTCGGTCGGTCGGTCGGTCGGTCGGTCGGTCGGTCGGTCGGTCGGTCGGTCGGTCGGTCGGTCGGTCGGTCGGTCGGTCGGTCGGTCGGTCGGTCGGTCGGTCGGTCGGTCGGTCGGTCGGTCGGTCGGTCGGTCGGTCGGTCGGTCGGTCGGTCGGTCGGTCGGTCGGTCGGTCGGTCGGTCGGTCGGTCGGTCGGTCGGTCGGTCGGTCGGTCGGTCGGTCGGTCGGTCGGTCGGTCGGTCGGTCGGTCGGTCGGTCGGTCGGTCGGTCGGTCGGTCGGTCGGTCGGTCGGTCGGTCGGTCGGTCGGTCGGTCGGTCGGTCGGTCGGTCGGTCGGTCGGTCGGTCGGTCGGTCGGTCGGTCGGTCGGTCGGTCGGTCGGTCGGTCGGTCGGTCGGTCGGAATGTGTGTGTGTGTGTGTGTGTGTGTGTGCGTGCGTGCGTGCGTGTGTGTCTGTGTGTGCGTGTGTTTCTGTGCGTGTGTGTGTGCGTGTGTGCGTGTGTGCGTGTGTGCGTGTGTGCGTGTGTGCGTGTGTGCGTGTGTGCGTGTGTGCGTGTGTGCGTGTGTGCGTGTGTGCGTGTGTGCGTGTGTGCGTGTGTGCGTGTGTGCGTGTGTGCGTGTGTGCGTGTGTGCGTGTGTGCGTGTGTGCGTGTGTGCGTGTGTGCGTGTGTGCGTGTGTGCGTGTGTGCGTGTGTGCGTGTGTGCGTGTGTGCGTGTGTGCGTGTGTGCGTGTGTGCGTGTGTGCGTGTGTGCGTGTGTGCGTGTGTGCGTGTGTGCGTGTGTGCGTGTGTGCGTGTGTGCGTGTGTGCGTGCGTGTGTGTGCGCGTGTGTACGTGTGTACGCGTGTGTACGCGTGCGTGAGCGCGCGCAAGTGCGTGTGCGCGTGTGTGTAGTTTTGTGTGTGTGCCTGAATAATTATTCAATATCAGCAATCTTCCTCTTTTTCTCCGTATAGTATATGCATTTACCTGGATAGATATAAATTGTCAAACCAAAAATAGGTGTGACTTTATAGATGGGACGGAGGAGTTTCAGTTACGGGATCAGTTTGGTCGTCGTGTATAATTCCTCTTTCTGCTACTCGGTTTAGAGCTCCACGTTTCCGGGGCTCTCTGTATTGCCACCACTGTTTGTATAATATCATTATTATCTCTATGCACGAGTCTGGCTTCAGGCTGCAAGCACTCGTGGTTGAAGGCGCCAAATGAAAATCTACGCCTGATTATGTACTTATAAAAATTAAAACATGTTTATAAATCAGTCTAAACCCGTGGGTAATCGCTATATTAGATGCTATCTGTGGGCTGCAGAATGATAGGGTGACGACCAGCGATTTCTATCGTGTCGTTTGTCGTCGTGGAGTCGTCGACTCGTCGTTTGACCATCGGGAACGGTCTAGACTGGACAGGGCCGGGCACAGAACGCGACGGGTGCGTATTGATCGCCTCAGGTAAACCTGCATCGCGTACGGTGGAACGAATCTATTAGCGACCGTTAATTGATAGGTCACAGTGGAAGATAACGATGAAGACCGCAATAGCAGCGACGAGAATTGAGAAAAGACTTGTAAGCTCCAAGGTAGTGGTCATGTTATGTTTAACAGGAAAACTGGACATGAGAAAATTCGTACACTTTTTCACAGTCACTGCCATTGCATATTTGAGATCCAGAACATGTTTCGTCTAAATCACGTGATTCCATCTCTATTAAAATGGATTTGTGAACGATGTCCATGGATAATTACGTGTTTTGTCTTGGTAAATCAAAATGCAAACCTTTCAAAAAATATATAATTTATCTACCAATACTTTATACCTCTAATCCTGCTAAGATGCCCGATCTTTTACATGTCCTACCCGTCTCCTGTCGTCGTCGTCGTCACGATGTTCCCGCGTCGTCTATCTACCCCGTTTCCTTGCATCTGTCTCGTCACAATGTTCCCCCATCATCCCCCATTCGTCCCGTCACAACGTTCCCTCGTCGTCCCTCACTCGTCCCGTCACAACGTTCCCTCGTCGTCCCTCACTCGTCCCGTCACAACGTTCCCTCGTCGTCCCTCACTCGTCCCGTCACAACGTTCCCTCGTCGTCCCTCACTCGTCCCGTCACAACGTTCCCTCGTCGTCCCTCACTCGTCCCGTCACAACGTTCCCTCGTCGTCCCTCACTCGTCCCGTCACAACGTTCCCTCGTCGTCCCTCATTCGTCCCGTCACAACGTTCCCTCGTCGTCCCTCATTCGTCACGTCACAACGTTCCCTCGTCGTCCCTCACTCGTCCCGTCACAACGTTCCCTCGTCGTCCCTCATTCGTCACGTCACGACGTCGCCCCGTATCGGGCCGTCTGCATAATCGTCTGCCATCCGTCCTGTCACCCTGTCGCCTCGTTCCAGCGTCGCCTGGCGCGTGTCTGACGACTTGTCCCCGAGCGAGGTCGTGCGCGATGCGGTCAATGATAGTGGTCAGTGATAATGGTCAGTCCGCGCTACTCGCGTGGTCCGACATCGTTACAAATCAACCGATACCCATCGCCGTCCGCCGATCTCTATCCGACCAACTCATGACACGTGCGCGCCAGGCTTGTACAGATGCTTGGGCAAGATTACCTAAACTACATCTACTGCTACAGGGGTTTAGGGTCATACTGCTCCGTATCAGTGCAAGTATTGGCGACTAATTGACAAAAGATTTCATCTTACCATCCGTCTGAGAAATTAAAACTTCAGTACAGTACGCTTTATGCAACTATTGGTGGAGGGTCTTATAAAAGACAAACAAGTAAGTTCGAATTTGTGATGTTTTCGTCGAGGTCGTGGGAGATTTGTGATGCGATTGAGGCGATAAAGATATAATCGTCAATTCAATTCAGAGTTTACAGAGATAACGATCTATCGTTTAGCTTACTGATTAATTCTAGAGAAACATATATTGCCCCTAGACGCCGGAAGAAAGTTGTTTACGTCTTATATAATGGTTCCATTTAGGGAACTTTTAGTGCATGCAAGAAAACGTGAAATGCATGAAATGCGAATAACCTTGCATGCGTCTTAAATTCACTATAGCGTTGCATGAAACTGCCTTGTAACGCCATTTTCTGCAACTTGTTGGAGCTATTGTAAAACGCATTCGTTTAAAGATCTATTATTCCTATTTATACACAGTATATCACACCCCTAATTGTAAATAATAAGTGTATTCCTACTCGGAGAAATAAAATAGTTTAGCCTTCTTCCTTGTTCGTTGAAGTTATTACATGTTTAGCAAGTAAGGTTATCAATGTCAGCGAATCGTCATTTCAACGAAAGTGAATGTTCATTACTAATGGATATTGTTTATATGAAAGCAACTGAGTTCTCTCAAGCAAATGTTGGCTGTTCCCCATTTTAATATAATAGTTTAATACCATATAACGTAAGTGGGTACGCTGTCAGCCATATCATGTTCGATAAGTCAGAAGCTGTGCTCACAGATTGAGTTGTCGCGCCTGCGGTGTTTGTATCGCCCCTGCAAAATGGCCAAGTTATACACAAGTCATTCACAATATGAACACTCTCACTGTACAATACACGCAACATCATGAGGTGGTTTGCGATGTCTCTTTCATCCCACATCCAAGAAAGCTTATTCCGCTAACAGCCTTTTAATGCAAATGTACGTTCTCAAAACAATTTATGTTTTGACTTCCTGACAGGCTGTTCAGTTGATCGTCATCATGAGTGATATATGAAGCATTCAGCCACGCTGTAATAAACGCAGGAAGATTATTCATTAATAAATACCCACACGATTTACAGACAACCTAGCACGGGGAAAATTTTATTTACAAAAACTGATTTTTGGCACCACGTAAAACCTTGAACCAGTTCAACGTAGTTCATCCTAGCGCACTTCCGTCAGCGGAGACCGCACGCTCGTAGTCGACCGAAAACTTGTGTATAACAATCCGTCCTTATACCCCCGATCGTGATCACGGCTCCTAGCAAAGTCTCGGGCTCTGAAAGATGTTGAATCTACACGGCCGACTCTGAAAGGACATCTTTGTTTTCGTTGCTTATTATACGTGTATTCGACAGACCATCGCAGAACGACGCCTGATTAAGCACTGAGCTCAATAACAAACAGGTTCAAATGAAACCGCCGGCGACGTTTGCACGAGGCTGACTCTCTCGCTTTGCTATCCGCCGAGGGCAAGGCCGTGGGCGCGTCGGCCCGAAAAGGCAACCGACAAGACGGACGTAACGGCGACAATTACCCTCTCTTAAACACGCCCACACCGCCTCTGTGGCATAGACTTGCCTCTGAAAAAGTGACTTTTAAATGTGCCAAATGAGTTTAAATTGGTGTAGACCAAGCGTGTTATATTCCGTAGAGAAAGATAAAAACTGTGACAGTTATGTGTGTGTGTTTGTGTAGACAACATATTTAATACAAACCGACATTTCAATATTTTATTTTAAAATGTTGACATTGGTTTTGCAATATTGTTGTCACCACTGCAAGCCTTGTAGAATATAGTTTTGTTATTTTTACACATGGATGAACGGCTTCTGTTCAGAGAGATATCACCAGGCCACTGGTCGTGT
>OZ024858.1:41574865-41584865 GCA_964017155.1 Oasisia sp. SBJ-2009
TGTGGATATGACAAACATTATTCGAAATTGGTATGCAATGATTTAATTGATAAAGTAATATTTCTGTTTTATACCATAGAAATGAATTGGTATAATAAATTTAATGAAGATGGGGGCATAGTATTTTTTGCGAATAAAAATGCCACATTTACAACCAACTTAAGTAATTTGATTGTTTGGTTGTAAGATAACTTCACGGCAGCGTCTTTTCGTACAATGGCGGCTAAACCCACATAAACTCGCGAATGACGGAAAGAAACGCAGATATGACATGTACCGTAACATTTTATTTTGCATTTTGTTATCCTCGAATCCATATATAATACATTATTCAATGTACAATCGAACACAAGCATCGAGATACTGTACGCGAGGCGTACAACAATAGGACATAACATGATTATAATACTATATTACAAATATTTATTATTTGATCGAACCGTAGATTAGAAATGCGTCGCATTTTTGCATTCCTGGTATGAGCATAGTAAAATATGGCTCAACATTTCAATAAAATATTGCAATAACATTGCTATAGACTATCACTATAGGCGCAAATGACAATGTGACATGTCTTAGTGAATATCCATATACTCAGAATAAGGCAGTATTGTTATGCCTTGTGGCATTTTATAAATACGAAGTAACAAAGGAGTTTCAACAACTTTGAATTAACAGCTTCAACATTAATTAACATGTGAATGCACATTTATCGCACAGTTGCACATTAGTGAGTAAATATTTGTAAAACTACCAAAGACTATCCTTGCATAAAAACGCACCGTACGACTACATAAACTGTACAAGAAAATATCAATGTAATATGTACACAATGAAAAATAAATGCGTGACATTTTATGTGAACTAGACAAATTGAAATCACCGTATGGGAATTATGCTGCGGCGTTGTATATAGCTATACGAAACCCACACATTGTTTCGTAAACTCACTCATTTTTAACATTCGTGCACAATTATTCACTCTTGGAAAACACACACAATTTCTAATGTTCACTCATATTTTACCATTTGTTCTTTCATATACTGAAATCACACAACATTTCTTGCGCTCAACCACGGGTTTACGTGCTAACATTCCACGCATTAAGCCCAAGCACGGTGTCTCTTAAATCCATTCGTAATGTTTATCATTCATGTGTATTTATCTATTCAAGATGTGGAATCATTCACACTTCAGTCCCTTAGTTTACTCTTTAGACAGTCTTGTATGGAAACAACATAATTCTGTAAAATATCTTGGTAAGGCCGCTCGTTCGTAAACAGAATATTTTAATTACTTGCACTAAAATAGCTGTTTCAGATACGCACTCTAACCACTGAATATCAAACTGGCTGAAATAAATTATTGTTTATTCTCAGTTATTTTCACAAAACAATACAGCTGTCTGATTGTGTGTGTCCAAATTGTTTCGGGAACATTATGAAATTCTCTGTTGAGATGTTGACGTTTCCTTTTTTTAAAGTTAACTTTTATAGTGTATCTTAAAACATGCGTTACAAACAAAATAATGCAAAAATAATCAAGCTATAATCACCAAAACTGAATCAATATATTACGTTATTAGAACAGTGATGAATGCGGTCGAGCTGCTGTGTAAAACAGAACTCGGAAACTTGTCGGAATTTTGAGCGGACTATTTCGAAATCTGTAATTAAATACCTTCAACAATGCCAATGTTAATCCGTCACATGTGCATATGTGAGTGTAATTTAATAAATGTTATAATAATAAATTAACGAAAACTTGGTCGCAGTGCAACGCAAGTGATATGTAATCAACATTGATGTAATCCTTCGGTTCCTCCTAATTAAAACACACTGTAGCCCACCCGTAACACAACATAAAACTGTTGTTGCCCTTAAAATTGAAAATATACGCCAGGCTCTGTTGGTCTTGCAACGGAGAGTATCGTATTTACAACATTTGTTGCTCAAAGTGAAGACGCGAACACATTTGCATAATGACGTTGCACGCACGCGATCATAGTTGCACGATTACGCCGCACGCGCACGTCTGCATAACAGTGACGTCATAACAGTGACGTAATTAGGAGCAGATTCCTCCTCCTCGTATAGACCTGATTCACGATTTCCCAACAACATTACCAGTGGCAGCAGCGAGGGCCAATAACGCAACATTACCAGTGGCAGCAGCGAGGGCCAATAACGCAACATTACCAGTGGCAGCAGCGAGGGCCAATAACGCAACATTACCAGTGGCAGCAGCGAGGGCCAATAACGCAACATTACCAGTGGCAGCAGCGAGGGCCAATAACGCAACATTACCAGTGGCAGCAGCGAGGGCCAATAACGCAACATTACCAGTGGCAGCAGCGAGGGCCAATAACGCAACATTACCAGTGGCAGCAGCGAGGGCCAATAACGCAACATTACCAGTGGCAGCAGCGAGGGCCAATAACGCAACATTACCAGTGGCAGCAGCGAGGGCCAATAACGCAACATTACCAGTGGCAGCAGCGAGGGCCAATAACGCAACATTACCAGTGGCAGCAGCGAGGGCCAATAACGCAACATTACAAAAACACAAACGCTGGTCTGGATATTAGATTACAACGTTAATAAGGCACGTGGTGATGTTTTGCATAAAGTTCAACTCTAATTGTCGGGTCGACATTACAGTTGGAACCTCAAAAACATATTATCACCAGTTTTCACGAGTAGCCAGAAGGAACAGTTGACCAAATATATGATCACATCGCCTCGTCGTCATGGTTATTAAACGCGTGGTGACGGCAAGTAAAAAAACTACCTTTTTGTGGACGCTTCGTGATAGATTTCGGTCGGATACGTTAGCAATGGATAAAACATCCTTCTGTCGTTTGTTTGTGAATATCATAGTGAGATTTTATAGATATGTGCTCAACAATTCTGACTCGCCGCGTTCTCCCTTTTCTGTGGACCCGGAACTTTGCGCAGGTTCCACATACCGTTCGGTTCAGTTCACCGTTGCCTAGCAACCATTTTTCGGCCAACGGATGCTGATGATGAGCATTGCTGGCGATCGCATCGGTCGCCAAATCAACACATTGAGCAGCGACATGTCTTATTGAACGGCAGCAGCCGACGTCCAAGCCAGTTATTTGACCGGAAGTGGCGGCCCGCGTCGCTTCACGATGGCGCATGGAATGAACAAGATGGCCGCTTCGGGCTACGGCCGGGTAACGACCGGGTCAAGGACGGGTCACGGCCGCCCGTACTTGTTCCACTGCACGGAGTTGACGGGCGCCGCGGCGTTGATCGGTGGTCCGTATACTTGTTTCACTCCCGGCGCAAGGCACTGGTACGGTGGCGCCGCCACCGACGGCTGCATCATGTGACCGTAGTACTGCTGCGAGGCGCCGTAGTTGGCGTAGTTCTCCTCGTTCTCGGCCCCGGCAGACTCCTGCTGCTGCTGGTGGATGTGCTGGTAATAGCGGGCCATGTGGTCCATGTCGTACGTGAACTTCTGCTCGCGCGGATATGACGTCATGTGCGCGTGCGTGCCGTCCATCTTCGGCGACGACGCGCTGTCCGAATCACTGTTCGTTCGGTAGGCGGCGCTCGTGTCAGCGCTGCCGTTGCTCTGCATGGCGGCGCGCATGTCAGCGCCAGGCGGCGACACTGACGATGTCGGACTTCCGGCCTGGTTGCTGGCCATGCGCTGTAGTATGCCGCTCGCCGGAAGACCGGCTCCGGCCGACGTCGTGGAGAGACGACACGAGTTGGCCCACGTGGTCGCCGTAGTACTCGACACGCCGTAAGGGGGCGGTGGTCCCGGTCCGACGCGGCCGGCCATCGCGCCGTTGCCTTGGTGATGAGGGTGCACGTGACCGTTCGGCGGCAGGTATTGGTCGAATTCGTCGTCGTCGAAGTTCTCCATGGCGACCATGTCCGGGTTGAGGTCGACCATCTCCATGCGGCTGAAGTCGAGGGGATGTGTCTGAGGAACGTGACCTGGGGAAGAGTGGACGTGTTATCTCAGTCAAGTACGGTTTTGATATGGTATTAGATAGTTGAGGTTTTGAGTGTGATTGTTTTGTCCCTCAAAGCGGTTGTTGTTTAATTTGTTGATGATGATGATTATTATGATAATGATGATGATGGATTGGTGGTGGTGATGATGATGATGACTGACGATGATGATGATGATGATGATGATAATAATGTTGTAGTTGTTGTTGTTGTGGTGGTGGTGGTGGCGGCGGCGTCATTGGTCCTCTGATTGTGACGTATGTGGTTAATGACACTCGAACTTTATAAATAGTGTAAAGTGTTTTCTATTGAACATACTTTTTACTATGGCAGAACTAGAATTTCTAGAGTTTGCGCTAAGATGTATTCAAAACCATGTTCTGTAGAAATGTTCAACTGTACAGAATTTATGTTAAAGTCTTTAGTGGCAAACAGCGCAATGAAGATGTTTCTGTCACTCTGTAGACACAACTTGTCTCAAAACTGCATTGATGTACCGGCCACATCTATTCACGCTTACCGATCTAGAAAATGGCATTATTCCAAATATATAATTGGAATACGTTAATGACGTTGTTGTCGATGTTGACGACGTATATTCTTGGTCAGTTGCAACGCTACTTACAATTGATACTAAAGTAGTTTCGTCGATTATGCTTCCTAATTGAAACATGTTCCTGTTTTAAATACGCCATGGCCGATAAAAGTGTGTACGTTATTGTGATAATGAAATGAAAGCGTTTACTGTTCGACCTAATGTTGCTGGCGGGCATACCATGATTTACCCTGGATACATACGTTGAAAGATGCCGAGATTTGGCAATACATGTTTTCAATGGCGTCTTAATATTTGATTGTAATCATCTGCGCAAACAGCAGACGTGAACCAAATGTGTTATGCAAATGTTCGTTTTCTTAATAAAAGAAGTGTACATGCTTTACCAGAATGTGTTTGGGGATAACTGGCTTTGTTTTCAATTTAGAATACACAACATGTACAATGTTTATAACTGTTTTAATTTATTGACAAGAGATTATTGACTCTAACTGAAACATTGGACATATTCATTTATGTATAAGCGTGCCTATCAACGCAAGTAGTATATATTTATTGGTGTATTTATAATAATAATAATAATAATAATAACAATTATGTTTTTATTATTATTAGTGTTAGTGGTATTATTATTATTATTATTATTATCCTGATTATTAATATTAGCATTGCTATTACTATTACTACTATTACTACTATTACTACTATTACTACTATTACTACTATTACTACTATTACTATTATTACTATTACTATTACTATTACTATTACTATTACTATTATTATTATTATTATTATTATTATTATTATTATTATTATTATTATTATTATTATTATTATTATTATTATTATTATTATTATTATTATTATTATTATTATTATTATTATTATTATTATTATTATTATTATTGTTAATAATCATCAGCTACATCATCATCATCTTCAACATCGTCACAGTCATAGTGATAATGATGATGTAGCTGATGAGGAGGAGGAAGAGGAAGATGATCATGAGGAGGAGGATATTATTATTATTATGCCCAAATGCCTGGAAACCGTGTCAAGACATGACGATCGACCTTTCCATAAAAACGCATGCTTCATAATAGAAAACCATAGAAACTTAAACACAAACCCACCTCCGACCCTGCACCCTCTTCCCATCGCCCGCTCCATCGGCCCGACGGGGCGCATGTGGCCACCCTCTCCAGGTTGTTTGGGCGTGGTGGGCGGGGTGGGTGGGCCGTGGGCTCCTCCCACCGCCGCACGGTGGCGCTGTACGTCGCAGTCGCTGTCGTTTGACGGCGCTTCCTGTTGGCGTAGAAAAGAGAAATGGGTAAAGTATTTGTAGCATTGTGATTACTCAAAATGGTACTCACCTCGTCTCACAGCAGATCCGCTCATGCTAAAGTCATTTTCTTTGGAAGCTTTTACCGTCGTTGCAAACATAGCGCGAAGAATATGCGTAATTATTTTACACCACTGTTTATAGCTAGGTAATCATATAAATGTCAGTCACATAATTCGTTGACACCTTTTGAGTTTTGCTTATCTAATAAGTGAAACAAAACTTTTAAAAGCGTCATTTTTCGTAATGTGTCTATCAAATGGGCTTGCTAACACAAAATCAAATACCAACACTGCAACCACCAATGTGCTAATTTTAGATTAGATCTCGCAAAATGAAACCGTACATTGAAATACGAGATTATAAGGTACTTCTTTCTGCCAAAATAAAAAATATAAATATCGGATTTAAGCCAGAAAGCTACATATAGCTCGCATATGCGAGTTGACTTCTTTTTGCTGGGCAAGTCACGCCCAGTTCAACACCCGTCAGCGCCCACCTGCATGTGCTTGTAGAGCATGGCGGGCGACAGGTCGGGCGGACTGCCGCCACTGCTGCCGTTGCTGTTCGTGTCCATGGCTCCCTTGAGCGGCTTCCGACGTCGAGGCTGGTACTTGTAGTCCGGGTAGTCTCGCTTGTGCTGCTGTCTCAGTCTCTCCGCCTCCTCTATGAATGGTTTCTTCTCTCCATCATTTAGCAGTCTGGAGACACAAACAACGGGTGGTCATTTCACTGGTGAACGGTAAAGGTAGAAGTAAGTTCCCATATAAGTGATTAGTCTATACAACTTGTCAGTGCACTGCACATGTCAACCCCGAATACGTGTTTCATTCGAACAACATATGTATTTACGTAGAAAGAATTCAGCCACGCTGTAAGTATTGTGGTGAACGTTAAAGGTAAAAATAAGTTTCCATACAAGTAATTAGTCCATAAAACTGTTCAGTGCACTTTACATGTCGCCCCGTAATACGTGTTTCAGTCGAACAACATATATATTTACGTAGAAAGAGTTCAGCCACGCTGTAATTATTGTGCGAAATATATTCATGTACATGTAACCACCACTATCTATGGCCAATTGGTTGGTCATACGACTGAAGATTCTACATTGAACTGATACAGGAGAGTGGGAACAATTTCCAAAACACCGAAATTTAAGCCATTGAAATTGAACATGTATTATTTCACAAAGACTTTTTAAGCATTTCTTGAAAGTTTATCTTTAAAAATCTGTTATTGAATGAAAACAAATCACCGATTTAAACTTCAAGGATATCGACTGACAATTTGTCCGACCATTCAGTAGACAACTCAACTCAAGACAGACTGAATTAACGCGGTACAGTATTTGCTTTTGAACTCTGGCATAATGACATTTTTAACTAGGCACTGCGAATTGTGCTATTCTAAATAGCAAAAAGGTTGCTATATAATAGTGCAAGCCATGCGATGCTTTGTGGTTATGTAAACGTTTAAACATTTAAATTGTAACACGCAAGAGGTCAGAGTAACACTATGGAAGATGTCAACTAATTTAAGCCCAAGAAGTTGAATCCCTTTTGCGCAGAGCTCTCTTACGCAATTACGGAGAAAAGTTTGTATGTTTACGATTGTTTCGCGCTAACCCATGACACTACCACGACATTTGTTTTCTTTCTTCATCATCTCACAATCAAGTTTCCAGTGATGCTTTCACTTGAATTTCGTCGAAAAACAGCTTAGCAGAATGCCGCGTATACTCTTAAAAATTCGCCGACTTGTATAGCGAGAAATATATCCTACACAACGCAATTCGACCGAAGGCGACTTGCCAAGGCGCTATCATCGCCCGAATACCGAGCGTTTTTTTCGTTGGTAGGCGAATGATACGTTCGTGGTTGACAGCGGCTCTTGAAATGTCATCGAAGCCGGTTGAAAAGCGACTGGAGAAGCCTGGAATAGCGACTAATGTAAAACGATACTGGCGGAATAATAAACAGGGCCGAGGGAGTCGTTGGTGGAGAAATCGTTAGCGGCGACGAGGACGGGGGAAGTGTAAACGCCAGGGCGCAGACTTGTCGCTGTTTTTACGCCGTCATTTCTTTATTGGTGACAGGGTGTCACGGCGAATCTAAACAGGCGACACATTTCTTGTCGCAACGATTCGTCCGAAGACGTTAATGGACGACGTCATTATGGCATCGTCACACGTTTGCTTGTGCGTGTGAGCGTGTGTGAGTGAGTGAGTGAGTGAGTGAGTGAGTGAGTGAGTGTGAGCGTGTGTGTGTGTGTGTGTGTGTGTGTGTGTGTGTGTGTGTGTGTGTGTGTGAGTGTGTGAGTGAGTGAGTGAGTGAGTGAGTGAGTGAGTGAGTGAGTGAGTGAGTGAGTGAGTGAGTGAGAGAGTGAGAGAGTGAGTGAGTGAGTGAGTGAGTGAGTGAGTGAGTGAGTGAGGGAGGGAGGGAGGGAGGGAGGGAGGGAGGGAGGGAGGGAGGGAGGGAGGGAGGGAGGGAGCGAGCGAGCGAGCGAGCGAGCGAGCGAGTGAGTGAGTTAGCATATGAGTATGCCTCCAAATATGACTCTGTGTGTTATATGTGCGTGCGTGTGCGTGTGCGTGTGCGTGTGCGTGTGCGTGTGCGTGTGCGTAAGTGGGAGCGTACTGTCAATCGGTTGTGTGTGCACAGGCAAACCAAGCAAGCACCATATGTTGCTTGTTTTGCATTGAAGTCCATATCCAGGTGTCCTGTTACTATGTACCCATCAATACGAGTACATGCGTGTGTTTGTGTGTGACAGTGCGTGCACCTGTGTTTTTTTATTTCGTTGCGTGTGCGTGAGTTCGGGAGAGTGTCCCCACGAAGTGGGTGGCCTTTGTTTTTAACCGCTACTGCGTAATTAAGCGAGTTTCGTTTCCAAAACGATCCACCACATTTTAGTAAATGGAAACGCCATGGGGACCGTTACACAATACGCCTGTAACAATGACTCATGCCTAGCCAGAAGGGCAAAGCAAAGTAAGTAATATCATCTTTAAAACACTGACAAAAAGTGGCCAATGTGCACTTGATGTGCACGGGAACAAACTGGTTGAATCTTTCTCTGCACGCTATCATAATTACGTCGTTTCAACGCGAGTTCGTTGACGTCTTACGCAACTCTAAGTCATCCTCATTAAAGGTATTGTAGCGTTTACCCTGGCTTGGTTAGTATTTATAGATCTAGAAAGGAACGAAGCTATTGATCGTGATTGGAATCATGCAGAACACTGATAAAGATGGAGGTAAATAAAAAGGAGCCCGGACAAACCAAACAAGACAGACGCCGGAGTTAAAATGGAACAACGGGAGAATATACTATAATTATGGTTTCTGTGAACTGAAGTCAGCATTATCATGTTCAGGATTAGGCTAATAATAATAAACTTTATTTAGAAACTAAAATTCAAAGTAAAACTCTGTTCACTGGCAATACTTATTTTAATGATAAGTAATAAATATAATGGAAGTACAAGTAAAACATATGAATTTGTATTGCTAAATCATTGTTCTATGGAACTGAACTAGAGAAACAGAAACTAAATCAAAGGTAGCATTGTTGTAAATTATATTATTACTAAATGTAGTCAAGAAAGGTTACACAGGTATAACGAAGTTTCACGATATATCGTCAACATCACCGTTGTCAAAATCACTGTGGTCGTAACGATAAGAAGACAGTGTAAACATGTCGACGACGTCTGTTGGCGTTGCGTGCCGCCCTCGGCGTATCGCCGTAAAGCCCGCCCGGTAATTCACCTGACGTGACGCGATGTGACGTGAGGATCTTCGGCTGGCATCGCTCAATCGTCACCGCGGTCGACTGCGGAGCGGTCGCCTGCAATTAAGCAATCGACACCTCGCGGGGCGGCCGCTCTATCGTCCGACGCTATCAGGCAGCGGGCCGGAGAGAACAGCCACGCGGCCGGTACCGGTAGGACGTTGTCACGCCGACTGTCGTGACTGCCACACCGTCGTCCCCGTGAGCTCCCTGCCCGGGAACGGGGCTAATTCACCCTGGGGTTGTGGGCGAATGGGAGGGTTTCGTCCCGGATCGGATGTACACGCAGGATGCGGTGTGGTAGGACA
>OZ024858.1:41589865-41592365 GCA_964017155.1 Oasisia sp. SBJ-2009
GTGTCTTTTGCGTGTGCGATTGCTAGCGTCACAAACACAACGCTTGAAGAAGAAGGCATTTGTTGCACCATTGTATCTATTATAGAGAGATCAGCGGCTCAACAAGGCGGGCCAAAGACATGCCCACTTCCTATTCTAAGTGTAGGTTAGGACCGACAGAGATGCTATTACGCTATTCAGTGATTCGTGCAACTTGCTTGACTTGTCAACGAATAGATAGTTAAGCTACGTGACAAAGTATTTTCCTTATCACATGACACAGGAATGTTCTGTGCAGAGATTAATCGCTAGCCCAACGATGCTGTAGTTTCATATTTCACTTTCCGCCTTTGACAGGTTGTCTGCAGTTAGGTGACGGCGAAACTGCACTGGTAAGTGTTCGAGTTGCAAGGTCTCGCTGTCACTGGTGCAAGTGGGATTTCACAGCAAACACGCAGACAGACACACGCACACACACACACACACACACACACACACACACACACACACACACACACACACACACACACACACACACACACACACACTCACTCACTCACTCACTCAATCACGCATGTATGCGTGCACGAAGGCACGTACACGCACACAAACACGCACCCAGACACAGACACACGCATGCACTCTGAATTATGATCTAGGTCATAGAACTGTATCTATATTAATATGTCCCACATGTAAAAGAGGTACACGTTTATTTTTGTTATTGTTTTAAAAGTAACACAAACTTAATGAGCAGTCGCATTGCATCTAAGACGTCTATGATCCGTGACTTTCAGCGTGATTACTATGATTACTACCACGACTCTCCAAACGTATTTCTGAAAGAATTATGGTCCGATTTCGTTCACCTGACACCTTTTTATACGACCCAAATATCACTAGGTAACGCCAGCTTACACCCAGAGAAAGAACAGTTTCTACGAAGTCCTGATAACAATCTATTTATTCTCGTGGCAAACCACCAACAACTTGTGATATCATCAGGAGTCATTTCATGCAACTGACGTATTATTTTATAGCTGTTATACACCAAGCTATCGTCATGCATGACACTAACAACTATCTAACTTCAGTGTGTTCAATCGTGAGCATCGGATATAATCATTTCCACCTGCAGCCGCAGTTCCTACGTTCGTGGTCAGATGGTCACGGGACATCAGGCGGTGTCCAAATCGACAGTTCACCGATCTTCTTTGGAGAACCCCGTCAACGCCGGATGCACACGGCTAGAGGATAACCCGTTACAACCGAATTAACGTTAACCAGACCGCCTTGCGTGTGAGCGAATCCGTTCACCGTCTGGGGATTTGGACGGGCACTCCTTGATCGTGGGAATATCAAACGGGCGCTAACAGTTAAATTACGCAGAAGCATCTACACGGAACGGTGTCATTCATTAGCGCCATGCCGTCGTGGTCACGCTGTGGTCACGCTGTAATCACGCCGAAGTCACGTTCCGCGAGTTGCTGTTATTAAAAGCGACGTCATTTGACGTTTAACGACGCGAGGCGTACGTCGCTAATTCCCCCCGAGGGAGGGTCATTCGGTAGGTAGGGGTGATAAGCTGACTCCACGTGCCTGAGGCGTCTCTCCCATGTTCAGACCACCGCCATTCTACACGCGTTTGTCGGGAGAAATTATTAATTTCCACTAAGGAGACTCGTGCGAGAGGTTAGCTAACTTTTGTTTAGATAATACGTAATGGATTTTGGCAGTGTTTACAACGCAAGCTTGAGTTTAATCAATAATTTACGTCGTGGTCAAATATTTTCTTGCTGCAAAATCGGACATTGGAATATGTAAATCATAAATCTGTAATTGTACCCAGATCAAGTATTGGTGAAAATAACTGTTTTAAAATAATATATACAAATACGAAATGTACCGACGATCCACAAAATGTTATTATTCCAAACAATAACCTATATATTGAAAACATTATTACCGTTACCTTAATTTACAGTTGTAAATGCAGTCGTTATTGTTTAAATGTTCTTGTAACTGAATGCAATTCACACAAATCATACTACATAAAACACAGTTATGCGACTGAATATTGAACGTGTTATCGATTTACACACTACGTTTACAATACGCTCATTATAAAGTCACTCACGAGGACATCATATAATCCGTAAAATACTAAATTATTATTTTATAACGATCTATTTTCTTCGACTTCTTCATCAATAACTATTAAAGTCAACATTAACCAAGTGTATTAATTTGTGCAAGCTATATTACTAGACTTCCTTATATAAAACAATGTAGACGTTTTAATTTTTCGGAATTTCTCGTGTGGGTTTCGGCGACTATGATGTCACCAATGCACTTGGTGATAGATTCCAGACACCGTGTGACGTCGACACACTCGAAGTGATACCTTGATTTCATAATTACACGTCGCGACGCGCCAAACATTAATTAGTTCGTCACTAATCCGTCGGTAGTCGTTAAACGTTGATGTCTGCGTTTCAGCTTTTGATCGCTCTTACGTGTA
>OZ024858.1:41594865-41604865 GCA_964017155.1 Oasisia sp. SBJ-2009
TGTGTGTGTGTGGGCGTGCGCGAGTACATTTGTGTCTTTGTGTTGTGTGTTACTGTGCGTATGTATTTGTGTACGTGTTTACGTGTACGTGCTTTCGCTCATCGCCCGTTCTTGTGTGTTCGTATTCGTGCGTGCATCTGTACTTTCGTGCGTGAGCCCTTGGAATAGAACCTTCGCCTTGCTATTTTTGCCACCCTGCCCCCTCTCCCAAAACAATCCTTGGGGCTGTTAACTCGACACTTCCTTTGAAGCCAGAGTGTATCATGTCATCTTCCCACCACCATAACAGCTTTTGTCGCCTCTAGTGATGAGTGGGCTTTCAAGACCTGTTATATTTATTACCATTTTCGGTGATACTACACCACCTCTGTCATTGCACAAACTCCACGCATTACAATATCAAACGTAAAACTACGTCATCGCACAGAAATTAAACCCGACCCCTCTATTGCCACAAAAGGTTTAGACAGCCTTAATTGGCAGTGACATCTAACGCCCGACTTTGTCGTAGTTTCAGGCCACGCGACACACGATGCGCGGTATGCATTTCACTAAGGTGAAATCTATAAATTGGCCAACAAACGTAACAAAAACATAAAAATTGAGACATAGGTAATATGGAAAAAATACTATATTTGACGGTTGCATGACGTGCGCGCCGGATATGGACAGTGAATCACTTGGATTGAATGTTATCGTGCAAGGTATATGTTTAACTGCTGAGATGATTGTCAGCATAGACGCTATAATGAACACATCATAATTTCGGCGTTATCTACAAAGAAGATGACCTATTTATGGAATGGTTTGCACCGATTTGGGACGGCGCCGATGGAACCACACTGCCCAGGTATTATTCCCCCTTATCGCTCAACACCCGGTAACCAATATGACAGCCATTGAGCGAACACAAAGCGGGCATCGGGCTGCTATTTTAGCTGTCACTCGGAACGCCCATTCGTTGACGAAATATACATGCGGGTGCTCATTGCTTTGACTCGCTAACCGATATTGCGGCGTTTTTTTGCGCGCGCGCCATCGGCTTGGCTTCGGGTACGTTCGGCCATTGTGAGCGTAGTAACGCAATCTAGCCTCACTCTAGACTCGGTTAATAAACACAATGAGCTAATGACACGTCTGTGAGCGCGGGTGTAAACGGGGAATTTTGCATAATGACATGGCTGTTGTTTACGTTCATGCCGCGCGACGGTCGTGGGCCGATATCGCAACGACGCTGTCACTTCAGTTTGTCACTTAGACATTCGACGAACTGTGACACTATACAGGCGACGTCGATTCGACCCAATCTCCGGTAATCATACAACCAAACACGGTATCCTTAAACGAAGTTTACAAACAAACTTACGTAATTGAATACAAACGGATATAAATTATGTTGTTTTCTTTCACAAAACGTGATTTTCTTTCGTAATCGCAGGTAACCGTACACTCATTTGTGATATAATGCTCTTTTCAAAAGCAACTTGTTAATTTGTTTAATAAATGTTGTTGAATATGAACGGATAGCAATATTGTTTTATCTCGTAAAACATTATTTTCTTTCGTACTCTAAATTAAGGTAGGCCGACATTATGAATGAAATAAATCTACAGATATGAAACCTACATTTTGAAGTAAACACGTATTTGGAGTATCACGTAACATAAAACTAATACAGATAATCACTAAAAACGGTCCGCTGAAAAGCGCTCGAGATAACTAGATTTATACGGTTGCCGATGACATTTCACAATTATTCCTGTTTTTAACATCAACGAGAACGATTAATACTAATAACTCTGACCGTCGACAAATCTCTATTCATTACCACTCGCCAGATGGCAATTATTGTGGCAGGGTTTCGACATGAAAATGTCCGTGGTAAACATCGCTTAATAGTAGCATATACCTGACACTATGAATTTATATATCATACAGCTGCTGATGAATAACGTTAGAACGTGTTTTTAATGAACAACGGCAAGCTGTTTCTGTCGTTGTTGAATAAATGTATGAAGTAAAGTGACGAAGATTTTGTGCGTGATTTAATTTATTATATTTATTGATGCATGGAATACATTTTAGATTTCAGGAGCCATTCTTTTGAACCACAAATGAGTTGTTATTATTATCAGTAGAAGTAGTAATGATATATTTACTATTATTATTATTTGTTGTCGTTTTTGTTACTATATTACGATCACCTTTTCGGCTATAACACTTTTCAATAGTTTGTATTATTTACACGCAATCGTTCCGACTATTTTCCAACCAGACTTCAACAAACCAATCCGCGGTCTACAGTCTACGCTGACCACTAAACCACAACTCATAAACGACTATAATCTAATCGCACGCATCGGAATTTGACGAAAATAACGCCGCCTGTTGATTTCACGAGCGATGCGATTCTACAAAGCACGCGGACGTGTAGACAGTTCATGGAGCGAGGCGACGCACGCGATGATAGTTCACAAAGAAGAACAGATAACGTCACTTTCACGCACACCCCCGTCAAGCAATCTTGAGGTATTCGACTCACAATCAGTGCTCCGGCGCAGGGCAGAAATGCCTCAAAGATTCGGCCGTCAGATCTACGGCAAACGACACTGCTTGTCCCGCGACTGAAGTTTCTTCCAGTATAGCAGCCGTCAGACATTGACAGCGGACACTGAGGTATATTACTGAGATGACCGGTTTAAAAGAACGTGGCTCCGTAAAATATTTTAATCGATACACAAACATGACTCTTTAGTTTTATAAACCGTGTCGCTAAATGTTAACGATTGTTATTGGCATCTTAATTATATATTACAACCCATTGGCACGTTTCGCGTGTTTCTTTCTGTGAATTTAGTTCTGCATGCGAAGACATAAAGTGGAAATGTGTTTTATGTGTATAGATCGTTGCGAAATTATAATTTGTGTGTGTAGCAATAAAAACTAGGTAATCAACACAGAGGTCCTAGGTTGTATAACACGACAACAACTAATCTAAGATCTTCGTTTCTACAACTCCGGTCAAATAAAATAATTATGGTTTTGTTTTTGCAGTTTCAGTGAAACTATATTCGGATGTAACAATTTATAATTTAGACAATTGGTGTTATCTGTTTGGATTTTGTTATTATTTTATAATAATTTAATATTATATTTGTGCGAACATGCAGTCGACGTTTTAAGATTGAACACAGAACATCCATATTACTAACCTAGGCATCATTGCTGACGTACTATTTACGGCCTTGGAGGGCTCTACTTCTTTTTGCACGCGAGACACGTGTGTAAACTAGACGCGTGCTGCCACCCTGCCGTGCCACGGGCCGATGGAAGGACAAGAAACGTTCCTCGGAGTTCGCGCGTGAAATTCAAGTCGGACCAGTTGGAAGTTGGCGCGCGTCGCTGCTAGGACCGTTGCCTTTCCCCGCGGGGGCCGGCTCCCGGGACGAGTCCCTTGTCGCTCCCGCCTGTAGGTGTTCACAGATACGGCAGGACGAACGAAAACGACTGATTGGATGAACGCGTGCACTAGACAGCTGCTGGTACTACTATGTCGGATAAGATGAAATTTTTTAGTCGAATATCTATCAAACTATTTCGCATTCAATCATTATTATTGATGATAGTATTATTATTGATGGTTACTATTTATTAGCATTGATTACTATTAATGACTACTATTACTGATCTGTATTATTGACTTTATTGTTGATTTATATTATTTATGTTTATTACTTATTTCATTATTACTGTTGATTATTATTGAATATTATTTATTCTTCTTATTTTCTTGTTTTTCTTCTTCTTCTTCTTCTTCTTCTTATTATTATTATTATCATCATCATCATCATCATCATCATCAACATTAAATGAACGGAATAATGAAGCCGAAATCTGCAATATAATTGCCGAGTAGCATAATCACTGAACACTGTCCTTATCGTGTCGAGTCAACAAGAGGCGTCAAATTCCTCCAGTCAATTACTACACGTTCTACTGTTGACCAAAAACGTCACGACAACACGAGCGGTGAGGTGTTTGACCCGTCGGACGTGTGACGTCGTGACGTCCTCACAAGTCACGTTAAAGTGACGCTGAACACCTCGCGGCCGCGTGAACTCGGGCCTGGCGGCTGACACCCGGGCGCGTGACGGCAGAACGGGAATCCGTCCCGCCTTTGTAATGCGATCCCGCCGCCGACTGGTGGGGGACGGGTAGCTGCTAAAGAGGCCGTGAAATGCATCCGTACAGCGGCGGCGACGAATTCAACGCATCTCGGGGCAGTCGGCCTGTTTTTGCCCGCGCAAACGGGGATAGCTTTACGAGACGTTGTCTACGGCTGCATTTCTTTATCGGTTTTGTTATTGTTTTTGTTGTTGTTGTTGTTGTTGTTCGTTTTTGTTGTTGTTTGTTCGTGTTGTTTCTCTTGTGATGAATGTTGTGGAAAAACGAAGATGGTTATTGTTAGAATGTGATATCGTTGGTGTCAGCGTTGGTGTCAGCGTCATCGTTAATGTGGTTATTGTCGCTGGTGTTGTTGCCATCTTTGGTGTTGTCGTCGTTGTCGATGTTGTTGTTGTTATTAATGCTATTCCATAAATATTAAATGTATATGTATAAAAAATTATGATGCGAAAGACGATATGACATCGTTGACAACATGCTGATTTATAGACATCCCGGTACAATTCGGCGACAAAATGACAGCTGAAAATAACACTGAACATACTGATCTGAGCTCGCCGGAGATCCGCGTTGAGTAGCGCCGCGTCATCGCGCGGTCAATTGCGACACCCTCTTCCGTGCGACTTGACTTTTCACATGAATGAGAACGTCAAGACGTCGAGTGTGTCGTATGTCTTCGCGTTATCGTCCGCCCTCAAGTGTGTGAGAGACGGCAAAACGGCCGACCGAGCGCCGTTCGCTGATCGGCGGCAGCGCGCGTTCTCATGCCTCGGCGGCGACAGCGCCTCTCCGATGCACAAATATTTATTTTCATGTTGGCGGAAGGTCGCGCAGACCGGAGATGTCGTCACGTCCGATACAGAGAGTCGTGGGAGGATCCCAGCCCCTCAAGTGCCTGTTACGAGGCCGGCGGGACGGCGCGAGCGCGGCGGACGAGAATCGCCTCGCCGCGGGTCGCCGTGGTGTCTTATGTCCTCGATGGCCGGAGTTGCGGCCGATTGGAGCGTTGGCAGCGAGCGCCGGAAACGCCGTTGATTACGCGTTCTGCGGTTACTGCGGTGTCTGGAAATGCCACTGTCGGTGTCAGTTGACGTCGTTCGGACGTTTGTTCACCTCAGACATCCCGTTTTCTTGGTTGAAATCCGTGTTTTTGACTTGAAATCCCATACAAATCCATACAATTCCGCAAGTGTTACGAGTGTAGTACAGAGCTTGCGTATATCGACGGAATATCGCCTTCAACAATATATGTGCATAACACTAATATTTCATCTACCATAGGTCCCACTAGAGTACCATCAACTATATTAGGCAACCAAGCCCGGTCCGCTTAGCATCTTAATACTTTATGATAAACCGCTATAAAAATGTAATTTGAAGTTATATTTTGCCAATGAACACAGAGAAAATATTTCATTACACATCGATTTAAAGCAAATTTGTAATAAAATGAGATATTGTACTTTGCGAAATACTAGAATGTGTGCATTATACGCAGGAATTGCGTGACCTGGGAAGTACGTGGATGATGGTAAAGAGCAAAAGAATTGTGTTTACAATATGTTAAGCTCCACGAAAGAACCTATTAGATGTGTTAGGAAATTGCTTCAAATTATAACAAATAAGACGCACAACGGAGATAATAATATTAGCCAACAGCATTATTAATTTTATGTTTCTTCGTTCCATATGTGACGGCTATTATGTAAGCACAATGATGAAGCCATCTTGCTTTTAATAATCAATAGTTACCGATCGACTGGTTGCTATAAAAATGTGATATATTGGTTGTAACGGGAAATTTCATTCTACGATATATCTACACCAGACGCCTATACAAGAGGTTTAATTTCCGCAATTATAAGCCCTGTGTGTAGATCGCTAAACAGATGGTCTATTTCTTTGGGCACAACATGTTGTCTGCACGCGCAAACTACATGCTTCACATGCATATTATATATATAATTATACATATTTATACAGACACATACAAATGGGTTTGTGCCCTGTACAGTAAGGGCCGGGACTGGCCCATATAGGCCGGGACTGGGGTATTGTGAATTCGGGTCGCAGTTCGACTTCCGAGGCATTCACGCTCGCACGCTTTAAAAACGACGACAACAACGGCGGTGAGCCGTCGGTAGGCGCGCGCGCTGTCACACGCACGTACCCGTGAGTCATACTCCAGGCCGACAAACGGGTGAATAACGAGGTAAGTGTATACGCGATGTTCAGAGGCTGTCAGAAAGGGTGACCGATACTAGTCTGGCATATGTATAACGTCGTTCTTGGCTGACGAAGCTCTGCTAAACTCGACGCAATTATAGGTCAACGGATTTGTGTTCGAATTGATGCGCATGATTACGTTTGCTATGTATTTGCCAGTATTTCAGAAGTCCACACATAACGTCCTGTCGTTGCAATATTTTGGACAAATTGTCACGTAATCCTGGATGCGACTTCAATACAGGCAAAACGTAAGTTCTTATTCATAAAACGCCTTATCAACGCCACGCTTCATTGTCTCCTATTATACAGACGGCATAATATATAAACATCGTGGGTGGTTCCTTATCTTCGAGAATAGTAAAGATGGCAACCTTTTAAAAAATACAAAAACTTAGATATGTATAGAAAGCTCATCTCATTCTCTCTTTCCCAAACGTGATGTATGTTTTACATTCAATTCTAACACAAAAGACAAACGAAATCACAACATGTATCCTAACAGGTAACCGTGTGTGATGCTTATTAAAGTTCCTATTTCATAGTATCGTTGCTTTTCTCTGGGTGTAAATGTTTGACCACAATATATGAGTTATCATCAGAGCTTACGATACTCTCATGAGATGTGGCAATGGCTGTGATACTGATGTTGTTATAGGTATGAGAGTGCGCAGATGGCAAAGATGATTCGTCCTTACAACGCGACAGGCCCCGCTTTAAGAACGCGCTGTCACCGACGCACGCGAAGGCTTATAAAAGTGAAATGAAGGATGGTACAATGATACCGCCGGAAGCCATGCGTCTGCACACCGTAGCGGTCTCGGGAGAACTGTTGCTATCAACACAGTTCATATAAAGGTGATCTCACTATTTAAACTTCGTTGATACTGTAGATTGTTTTGTGCAAACGCACGCGCACACGTCCACCATTCAACGCTGCTGTTCAGCGGACCCCATCAGGCAAATCCGGGGTCGTTTTGGGTTGTTAAGCCAACGTCATTAGATCGCTTTCCGTACGGTGCCCGCCATGCCGCTTTGTCAGGGCTCGTCCGCATCACCCACCCTGAGTAATACTCGCGTGCCCCCGGGGAGGACAGGGGTGTAATATCTACCGGCGTGCTACCTCTCCGGTGTCGCGGTGACTATCGACGGACCGGTTCCGTCCAGGGATAGGACCGGCCGTTCCGGTTGACGCAAACTTGAACTTGATCTTTGGCGAAACCAGCCTCGGTGGTCTTCTGACAACATTTAACCTGACTTGAAAATCCATCTGTCTGGTACGATCACCGGAGTGCAATATTTACTGCCACTTGACCACAGATACAGAGTATATCGCGAGGGAAATTTGTAAATATAATTAATACGAGGATGATACCCTATATATGTCCAACGGGTGTTGGGAGGGCACCCTACGACCAACCTGACTATCTGACCCCGATGTTGCACCCAATGTTGGGATGCCAATACGTCAATCACATCGCTGTAATGGCAACGTGAATACTCTGGCTATTGACTGTCAATGTTTGTCATTAATGAATGACCGTGCTTGTGTCACACGAATCTCCATGACGCGGCATTGCGTTATCCTGTCGTGTAAGGACACGGAGACATGGCCGACAAGACAGGTAATTACAGACGTCGGACGTGTTAATGTCTACCTGACACACGAAATGTCCTCGTCTAGTCGACAGGTGCGACCGAAACATACCCGGTGGTCTTCCAGTCAAGTCCTCTTATACGACGTTAAGACACATCTAATGTTAACATATTTACATAGTCTTGTAAACAGAGCAAACATCGCCGATGTTTATATCGCTCGCTTTATGGAAACTACATTAGAAATGGGATAGTGTCATTGAAGTTGACTAGGCTTCTTAGATGAAGAAAGTAATTTTACGGCGCGGTGAAAACGAAGTAAATATGAACCCTCTTCTAGGACATGCAAACATCTTGGATTAAGGAGACACCCTTTATAGAACGTTCAAACACCCCTCTTGCGTCCGCGTAGAGGGAAACATTTGTCGGGGGTGTATAGGAACCGTCTTGGACGAAACATTTGGACTGACACGGTAAAGAGAAACGTCTTACCTCCACAGTTTGCCTAGTGTCTTGCTCAGCTCGGCGTTGTGTAGATGCGGGTACTGGTCAGCCAGCTTGCGTCTCGCCGCCTGGGCCCACACCATGAAGGCGTTCATCGGGCGCTTTATGTGAGGCTTCCTCTTCTCCCCTCCGTTGGGACGCGTGGGCATGGGGATGAGCGTCCAGTCGTATCCCTTCAGCAGGTTGCTGACGGCGTCCTGGATCTGTTTCGGGAACTTCTCTCCGGACTGCGTCAGTCCGGCCAGGGTGGCCGCGGCGGCCGCCGCCGCTGCCGCCGCCGTCGCCGGGTCGTCCGGCTCACGCTTCGGCTCCATCGCCTCGTCGGTCCACTCCTCCGAGGACGGGGAACGGGAGGGGGAGGTCGCTTCCTTATCCTCCTGACCGCTTGTCGACATCGTGGTGAGTGTTCGCGCTGTCAGTCCGCGTACGTGTGTGTGCATACGTGTGTGTCTGCGCGCGGGTGACGGGCGATATCAATGGCACGTTATCTCGGCGAACACTGGCGCTGTTATCACCGCAGCGACGTAGAACTTCGAGTGCCGCGCGACCGACGTCAGCGACACATTCAAATGAGCGCGCCCGCCGCATTTGCATAGCCCCGCCCCCTGCTCCGAGTGGCAGCGCCGGCGATAAGGAAGGCTAGCGGCCGCGCTCAAGTGGGCTCGTTTATGTCGTCAACACACTGATCTAGAACCTGTCCCGTTTACGCGAAGATCTGTTTTTCCTGTTGACACTCTGTGAAATATATTGTGTCTGTGTAGCCTATAACTGCCCTTAACGTGGTTATGTCACGTTGATCCGTTTGCAATATTCTACGTTTATTGTGCACGATGTTAATCATATTCATATAAGGTGTAACTATATCTGCTGATAGCCAATCAAAACACAGAGTAGCATGTTTTAAAGAACCTGTGATATGCCACACATGTTCGTCGATATGCTGCCGTCATGTTACGGCCAAAGGACGATACGGCGAAACATGTACACAAGCATTAGTATTCGCCGTGCATACTTAGCTGTGACTGCAACGATAATAAAATCGGCAAAAACTACTACGATTGTGAAAGAAACCGGAGCTATTTCGTCATCAATATGCCGTAAAACAGTCATTTCGGGTTTTGTTGGTGAGCAATTCAACACAGCAAAAGCAAATAACATTATGGGGGGATTTTCTGTTATTAAAACGAAACTACCACATTTTGCTTTTAAATAGCAAGTACGTCTGTGTGCTCTCTTCCACGTGTACTGATGGGATGGTTAGGGAATATATAAGTCGTCCTGAACGAAACCAGCTCATGTAAGGCAAATAAACATTGTGTTTGTCAAAACATGAACCGACTAATTGTACCAACCAATCTGTTTTACATATCCTTCATTCCACGTAATGTGTTGGTCACAATATCAAGGTGGCAATATCATCACATAAAAACGTGCTTAAAAGTATTCCTATTTTAATAACAACTTGAACGGGTTCTGGATGCAGTAATGT
>OZ024858.1:41607365-41617365 GCA_964017155.1 Oasisia sp. SBJ-2009
CGTAATTGTGCAAACCACGTTAGACACATGAATTGTTCGCTATAGTAGGCAAGAAAACGAATTCCCCGCAAGCTGCACTGGGTAACAGCCGTGTTAAAATGTGCTTATATAACAGTGTTGATGGTTTTGAAAAAACAACTCCTGTCTCATTCTAAAAACTACAAAACAAAACTTGTAAATGAAGGGGATTATGTTACGAATCCAAAATACAAGAGAAATAAGTTGTTTTTAAGAACACAATATTTCCATGTGCATTTAGTCACAGTGAGCATGCATGCACCGTAGTATATATTAAGGTGGATAACTAATTGATAGACTCCCCGTCGATTTACTTTGAAGGAGGTCGATAAACATTGGCCTCCATTGATTCTAACACTGATTTAGGCCAAATATTTCCTATAATACCAATTTACTTTTCCCATGCGGTCTTTAATGTCGCACAGTTTGCTTGGCAACGCACACACTATTACTTGCTATTTGTCAAACTTTGTACATGTGTGTTTTTGCCCAAAGGTATACGTTTTCATTGAATAACATGTCCGAGGGCACTGGTGTCATATTACCACAATTTAACCCCAGCACCTTTCATGTATTGTCACTGAGCAGAACCACAGTCACATAGTTCCCATTTTTGCGTGCAACCAACGTCATTTTAAGGAAGCAAAGTGTATTATTACACTTATCAGACATGTCTTTTTTATTGTGACCACAACAATTTTGCCCCCTCTTTATTTGTATCAACAACCCAAAAATAGAAAAGTAATGTACTGGTACCATAATAATTTACCCCCACACCCTTTGTATGGGAATTAGGAATCACATCACCACAACCACAACAGTGCAATCCCCACACGGTCTTTGAGATACGTCTATAAAGCACGATGTTATTTCTCTTTGACAATGCTAATTTACCTGCCATGTTTTCTGTATGTTGATACAGAATGTTTGTTGGTGTATTTTAAACTGTCGTGCTGTATTTTGAATTCATGAAAATCGACGACACTTCGTATATTCAAAAACATAATTAATGGAAGCTTACTATAATTTTATTACTTTAGACAAATAGCAATAATAACAGTAGCAACCTGATTTTCAGTAACGTTTTTATTGATAGACTCAATTCATTGGACATGGAGCAGCATTAGAATATTATTGCCCTAACCTCTCATACACCCATGAATACATGAATATGACCAGCTATGAACAGTCTTGTCAGATCGAGCGTCCTATACCTAACATATATAAACATATTATTTATGTACATACACACACATACAATAGTGCTGGTGTCTATACAATCAACTGATTATATCAACAAAAACGTTACAGAAAATCTAGTGTCGTATGTATGTTCATCTAAATATGAACCTGTAACATTGTTATCAATAGAAAACTGCAGCTTCGTTTCCAGTCGTTTGGTAACTTTATAACATTATGCCATATGTATTAGGTTTTTTTTTCTTATATCTCAAATACTCACTCCGCAATTGGTCAGATGTGTCGGTGGCTAATGATTTTACAATCCAACTACTGCCAGAGATATCACCCACCAAACATCGTCCTTACCCGTTGTGATACTACGAAGACGCGTATAGATCACCGATTACGTCACCCGCCTGGTAAATCCCTACAGATTACGATAGATGATGGGAGGAACATCAAACACCGTTCGACTTTAATCTCGGCAAACATTCGTCATAAACGGTTTTATTCCCGTTTTCTCTTCGCGGTTTCTCTGAGGTATCGATGCCCCCTGTAGCGCGTGACGCAGTCAGTGCATCTCGCGGTGCGACCGCCGGGCACTATTAGGACGTTATACGTTACGATGCGCCCACATAAACGGGGGCTGTATAAACAAATGGGACGACCGTTGGGGCGGCGGTGAACTATGTAATGGGCTTATCGGGTGGGATAGTATCTCATCGGGTGCGATGCCATCTCGGAACGTCCTTCTCGGCATTGATCTAATTTCGACCGACGCCCAGAACATAGCTGTCCTTTCATCGAGTCGAACAATTAGGAATTTAGTTTAATTTAATACGACTTAGCCAAGGTCTTATTCCAGATTGTATGTAATGAGTAAATTGTAATATATTTCCCTTATTATATTATTGTGTATATCTTGGTTTCGCCCACCTTTATGCTATCCTTCTATTATTTTCTTCTTTATTATATCGCTGCAAATTAGAAATTCGGGATTTTATCAAGAGTCCGTCAAGTGTCCATTATAACCAGGTGCCTTTTAAGACAGGTGTCAGTACATGTCAACTTGCTACGTTGTATGTAACGTTAAGTTAGACCACATAATACAAATTTCATTGTGGTATATTCACGAGTACGAATCTGTTCTACTTCATTTTAATTCGATTCTTTTCCTGACAGGTGTTGAATCATTCCCCTTTCTTCAGACCCGTTCCAACTGAAATAGTTTGCGTTCCAGAACACGCGTGTAATATTTATCTAGTAACTCTGCAACCACTTAAGTTTAATCGACTCGAGTTCTTGTGAGCACACAAATGCGGGTATAACGCCATCGTATCAATAGAAATGTCGTCGTCTCATTGTTTGCCTGTCAAACGGGTTGTCCCATTATATGTCATTTGTCAATTTTAAATACTCAGATTTTGTCCGCACCGTCGGAAATCGCTTATCCCGTCTCACATTACGGGTGGCTTGTTAAATTCCCGCTGTGTGTCGCTGTGCGCAACAGACCCAAAGGTTTTGTAGTTTGCGTGTTATTTGATTATAAACGAACGTCTCGTGCGCAGCGTTCCCAGTTCCCACAAAGATCTGCGTCAGTTTGATAGACTGCACGTATTTTGATAACAACTGCAATTTGATTTGGCATTGTTCGATCTGTGTGGATAATATTCGTCAATGAATCCGAATCGTGCATCGATTTTTCTAAAACAGCGGGCGTAGCACCAATTAAACATTTGACAAACGACACCACGTGCCTTGTTATAACCTGACGGACAACTCGTGTGATATTTTACGACATGCTCGCATCGAAGAGATAACTTTTATAACATGAACACAGTATTTAGGCACTACCATATCGTTGTGTTAATTGTTCTATTGCGTGGATGTCATACCACAGAGATCGCAGGAATGTCATACCTTCCGTTGCGTGTTGTTCTTATAATAATTTTATTAACTAAGATGATAGTAACCAGTACGTTTACAAGGCAGCGTACTGGTTATTATAATCTTAGTTATATAGGGACTTTTGGAAGAGGAACAAATTATCACTGACACAAAGGCCAATACAATTGTTTTAACATTTGGACCCCGAGATAAAAAACATAATTTGGCAAAAATACTCTCCCACATCGGCTTCGTTCATTTTACGAATTTTATTTTATTAATACAAAGGGTGTTATTTGTAAGATACCTAGCATAACTCAGGTCAATGACTTCAATGTACCTACCGAGCAGACCATAATAAGAGTTGATACTGAACTGCCAAGACGTCTTTACATAAACGGAAGTCTGCACCGCGCTCTGACAAATCCTCTGGTCGTCTTCTGCCAAAAACACGGACGCTGTGTCAATATTTGTCAAGACACCTGGCCGGCTTGCCGCGTGGAATCGTCTTAAAGGTGGAAAATGAGAATCTGTTTTTTTTTACGCACGCTACTGTGCTAATGCTTTTAGGAACAATATGGCCAGCATCCGGTTAAAGCTATCGCAAACACGGGGAGTCTTCGCCCAGTTGATAGAATATATTGTGTCGCTTAGCTTCGCTGCCTCCGTAGACGGTCGATTATATTTAACGAGCTAGCAGCAGCAGGAGTTGTCAACATAATGCCGTGACGTTCTCATTACAAACGCCGATAACGTCGTCGATTACGCGTTACGCCGAAGGAGCTGGTAAACATTGTCCGCGCGCCGGCCTTAAGGACGCCAGAGAAATTGGGTTTGGAACCCGAAACCGGGATAGGATTCAGGAAGGGGCGTGGTTAGCCCTTTGGCGGGGGCGGGGAGGCGTGGTGCCATCCCGTACGCGTCGTCCCCTTACTGCGAGGGAGAACGGGCGCGTATCGCATGCCCCCTACTTTTCTGCTCGTGTGCGTGCGTCTATGTATCGTGTGTATGTGCGGAGTATAGCGCTCACATCCGCATCTATTGTGTGTAGGTCTCTTGCCCGCGTCGTGTTTGCAGCAAGGCAATGCTGTTGACCCTGCGGGTGAGTTTGAGAGCGGGTACATTGAACTTGTCAAGGATTGGCGCGATGACGTCGTTTGCCAGAAGCGAGTTACGTATTGCGTAATGCGTCGTTGTAATTACCGTGATTCGACGGTCGGTGGTTTGTTTTGACGGAGCACACGAAATTGGTCAATTTAACTGTCAACAATGTAGAAGAACAACACGCATCTTTGAAAAGAATGTTTTTTTCTCAATAATTAATACATAGTGTAAATTCCAATTTTCAGTGCAATGACCGACCACATGGGACAGGTTTCATGATGCGATCGTATCGTACGAATGCCAGTGCGGAGGCGTTTGACGTGGATTACGTAACATGACGCAATCAAAGACTACAAGCGATTAGCAAGTTGCAAATACTTGTACGTAAGCTCCGGCGAAAGACGTTGCTTACTTTTGATTGCTATGTGGGTTCATTATCGGTGTCTTGCTGAAGAATGTAGTTAATACTATTTACACGGGGGCTCGCCTACAGAACAACAATTCTAACTATAGGAAACCGATGGAGGAAAGTTAATGGGTTGATTGTTCGACATCCGATGTATTTCTGACCTTATAACACCAAATAGATCAGAGGCACTCGTTTGACCATAAACATAAAAAAATATGTTAGTTCAAGACCTGTTTACAGGTATATATGTACATCCGCCATTGATTAGCAACAGTACGTCATCTACACGTATATATATATATATATATATATATATATATATATATATATATATATATATATATATATATATATATATATATATATATGTGTGTGTTTTGTGCGTGCGTGCGTGCATAGGCGTGCGTGCGTGCCTGCCTGCCTGCCTGCCTGCCTGCGTGCGTGCGTGCGTGCGTGCGTGCGTGCGTGCGTGCGTGCGTGCGTGCGTGTGTGTGAATAATTTGATATAAAAAGCAATGAACTACCTTTGGAATACCAACAGACAAGTGCACCCTCGCCCCCGAGGGTGCAGTGACGAACACGGCTCTCTACTTCCGGGTTGTCATTCAACACTGACTGTGCACTTATAAAAACCGTGCGATACTCAAAAACCGTGTCGTGTCGCCTTATATAGTCGACACTATATATAATCTTTTTGATAAATATTGACCTAACATATCATAATGTTACGCCTACATCGGTAATCTCGGAGTGGATTTTGAGTACTGGATATAGGTGAAGGACACTTAATGAAAAGGAGAAAACCACGCGTTGATAACGGTATACGTATTCTTGCAATGCAAAATAGTACGTACACTGTTGTAGTATGGGAAACGACGCATCGATTTGCGATTCAGTTAAATCACATCAAAAGACTGGAATAACGTTCACAATTTAACTTTGTGACATGTATGTAAACACGAAAACGCATCTTCTCTAACAATAAAATAGTTCCGTGGTGCAAGGTCACACGTTGCGTAACTTGAATACGTGTCATGTGACGTCACAAAAAGCATTGCGTCTGAATAGGCGTCACGTGAAAGGCTTTGTGTCTGCTCATGTCTGCTATCCATTGTATGTGACATCGATGAAATAGATGCTAGTTCACATGTATATGGAAGAGTTAACATCAATCGTCTACTTCGTTTCTGCCATCACTTCGGCAGTTACTTTTGGCATACATCACATGTACTTATTTCCGGCTTGTTAGTTCGTGTTTACTACTATACGTATAAGATCTCATGCACTTGATGTATGACGCTTTCTACCAAGAGCAGAACGTATTTATAATTGGTATGATTTGCGCATTTACTTTTCACAGAACGTTAATAAAACCCACAAATTAATAAACGACGACTTTTAATTCAGGCTGGGTAAGATTTGTGGTTGCGGCAGAGACAAACTATCTGTCATAGGCAGTTGTTAAAAAAAAAAAAAAAAAAGCATGAAACATGTAGCACATTTGTTTGATATGTTTATTTCTATATAGAATACAAGAGGTAATGTAAACAAAACTATATATGTTTTATATAATTGTTTGGCACGTTGTTAGTTGTAGCACAATGTTAAAACGTTGGATGGGAAGAATGTTAGTAATAGTAATAGCTTTATTGTTACATAATGTCTTGTACATACAGTAAAGTAATACAGTAAAGTAATAATGTCATGTCTAAGTACATTTTACAATGTAACAATTGGAATTAAGCAACAGTGCTTGTTTTCCTTATTCATGTATTTTAACAATTTCGCAACAATTATAATTCGTGAACACAAACACAAAAACCTATGGCTATACAGCAGCATCATAATGGTGCAACAAGTTAATTACAATAATGAAATAGTGAATTACAAGTGTACCACAAAATTAAATACGTCGATGCACGCGTGTGACAAGTAAAATTGTATTTAAATAATTGTTTAATATAATTATAGAAAAAACAACGTATAATAACAGTACATTCAGAACAGAAACAACCTATTACTGATTTTTCATAAGTAAATATTTGACACTTTTTTTAAAGATATGTACAGTGGCAGAATATTGTAGACAGTTGTCTAAGATAAGGGTGTTCCATATTTTAGGTCCGACATACGCCAAGGATAATTGTTTGCACTTTGTTCTGCAGAACGGTATTTTATATGCGAATTTCTGCCTTGTGCAATATTTATGTGTCATGGGTGACAATACAAATACGTCATTAAATAAGGTAGGTAACATAGCCTTATTATGCTTGAACATTAATATACAGCACATATATTTGTTTATCTGATAGATATTCATTATCTGCAATGTTGAAAATAAAGGCTCTGTGTGGTCAAAAAATCCTACATGACTAATTATGCGCACAATTGTTTTTTGCAATATATATGTTTTATCTAGATATACATTCGGGGCCCTTCCCCAAATAGTATTACAGTAAGTTAGATACGGGTAGATAAGCATATAATATAGATTTAGCAATAATCTTTTTTCTAGTTTATTCTTCACCTTTTTCATAATGCCAATATTCTTAGATATTTTACTACATATATATTTAATGTGAGCACTCCAGTTCAATTTGTTATTTATAATTAAACCCAAAAATGTTATCTTGTTTACAGTGTCAATTTTTATGTCGTCTATATAAATGTCATTTGTTCTCTCTCTTATACTTTTCGTATTACTGAAGGTCATTGTATGAGTTTTTTAAATATTTAGAGACAGTTTATTGATTTTGAGCCATATGGACAGTCTCTTTATCTCAGAATTCATAGCAATTTCCATTTCACGTATGTTGTTACCTTGTATAAAGATACTTGTGTCATCAGCAAACATGATTGTAAGCATTTTATCAGATAAAGTAGTTAGATCATTTATGTAAATAAGAAAGAGTAAAGGTCCCAAAATTGGACCCTGTGGAACTCCACATGTTATGTTGCTAAGGGTGGATGTTGTTCCTTTTAATTTTACTCGTTGTTATCTATTACTTAGATAATTTTGTATCCACTGAAGTATGTTTCCTCTAATTCCATAATGAGCTAATTTATCCAATAAAATTCTATGGTTAACAGTATCAAACGCTTTCGCAAAATCAAGAAATACACCAATTACATGTTCTTTGTTATCAGTTGCCTTACAAATATTATCAATTAACACTGAAATAGCCATTTCAGTGGAATAACCTTTCCTAAATCCAAATTGGAAATTAGATTTGAAATAAATTTGAAAACACAGGCAAAATAGAAATCGGCCTGTAGTTGCCAATTGATGTCGTATCACCAGCTTTAAAAACTGGAATTACTTCAGCTATTTTTAGTTGATCTGGAACACATCCTTGATCAAATGATAAATTTACAATGTGACATAGTGGGTCAAGTAGTGGTTCATTTTACCCTTGTGTCTTCGGCTTTCCTGTACATACTCTTTCTAGCCGATGCATGATATGTTATTTTTAGCTTCTAAACCATATTATTCTTTGTAAACATCAATGGTCTGATTTTGCTTGTTTGTATATTTAGCCGCCAACCTTCTGAAATTGTTGTTTAAAGGAATGTGTTCATCAGACGTCAGCATGTGTACTTTGTCTTCACCCCTGCTTAGTCTAAGGATGTGGTTCGTGTATAATTATCGACCCGACTCCCCGACTTTGTTGTTGGGGACAACAATAAGCTCAATTTTTCGATGCCTTTGATTCAATATACCTGCACACCCCACCTACAAAAGCCGTTAGTTAAATATAGCTGTAGACCCCACGCCTTGAAGCTATTGATTAAACAGACCCTACTATCCGATCTTCTCTTCAGAAGCGATTCTTTTGTCTGCCGACGATCTGCCAACCTGTTGACCCGACTTTACGGGTGACCGTTATCAAATGATATCGATAAGAGCATCCATTCTATCGTCAACACCATCACCATTGTCTGAACGTATGCCTTGACAACTGGTTCATTGTACTTGTCACAATCCTTTGAAATCAATCAACCATATCGGCCCGCTATTGTAACGACATGACACCACCAGGGGCGCTGTTGTCACTTCCGTGTTCCGCTCTGTGTGTCGGCCATAACGCACAATGCTCTTTGTTTTTTCTTCTCACCCAGACAACACACATGTCCATATATGGTAATTGTTTACGAACTAATCGTCCGTAGAGGTGTGTCGTATGTCAACTTGGATTGACACATGCGCTGAACCTGCAAGTGAACGATATCCGGAGTAGGACGTAGTGTATTCGATGGTGGCCTTTAATTCGGTGTTCTGTGACAGTGTAACTTTAAGTGGTTTAAGTGTAATTTACCATTTGTTTGTGGCATGCAAATTCGTATGTTTAACGGCACACTAAGACATTGATCGTAACAGTTAATTGTTTTATTATATATATATATATATATATATATATATATATATATATATATATATATATATATATATATACACACACAATGCAAAATCAAGTCCAGGAATACCAATACCGGTGTATGTAATTATTTTCCTGGTTTAAGCTTTGGAAAATATCACACATATATATTATTTTCTTATTTCAAAATCACCTATTGGGACAGGGTAAGAGAGGAAGAGAGAGAGAGAGAGAGAGAGAGAGAGAGAGGGAGGGAGGGAGGGAGAGCGAGAGAGGGAGGGAGGGAGGGAGGGAGGGAGGGAGGGAGGGAGGGAGGGAGGGAGGGAGGGAGGGAGGGAGGGAGGGAGGGAGGGAGGGAGGGAGGGAGGGAGGGAGGGAGGGAGGGAGGGAGGGAGGGAGGGAGGGAGGGAGGGAGGGAGGGAGGGAGGGAGGGAGGGAGAGAGAGAGAGAGAAAATGGCGAGACAGACAGACAGAGAGACAGACATATAGACAGATAGAAAGCGAGAGCGAGAGCGAGAGCGAGAGCGAGAGCGAGAGCGAGAGCGAGAGCGAGAGCGAGAGCGAGAGCGAGAGCGAGAGCGAGAGCGAGAGCGAGAGCGAGAGCGAGAGCGAGAGCGAGAGCGAGAGCGAGAGCGAGAGCGAGAGCGAGAGCGAGAGCGAGAGCGAGAGCGAGAGCGAGAGCGAGAGAGAGAGCGAGAGCGAGAGAGAGAGCGAGAGCGAGCGCGAGAGAGAGAGAGCGAGAGCGAGAGCGAGAGCGAGAGCGAGAGCGAGAGCGAGAGCGAGAGCGAGAGCGAGAGCGAGAGCGAGAGCGAGAGCGAGAGCGAGAGCGAGAGCGAGAGCGAGAGCGAGAGCGAGAGCGAGAGCGAGAGCGAGAGCGAGAGCGAGAGCGAGAGCGAGAGCGAGAGCGAGAGCGAGAGCGAGAGCGAGAGCGAGAGCGAGAGCGAGAGCGAGAGCGAGAGCGAGAGCGAGAGCGAGAGCGAGAGAGATATGTGTCATAGACGTGACTGAAAAGTCAGAAGACGA
>OZ024858.1:41619865-41632365 GCA_964017155.1 Oasisia sp. SBJ-2009
CAGCTATATAGAGAATAGTTTGCAGTCACACACGACGTTTATGTAACTTAACCTTTTTGTAGAATTTATTATGTCTGTGGTCCTAAGATCACAGCACACCTCTTTTAAATTGTCTAAGTATTTTGGCAGATTAGTGTTTGGTGTATAACCTGAACGTAACATTATTATATTATATTATATCCGAACTAGTCGGAAGTGCAGTTGAACATTCTAGTGAGGATGTTACGTCAGTGTTGTCACATACAACATTAACTGCACAGCAAAATGATCAATGCAAATATTCGCGCGAATTGTCAGAATAAATAACTTCTCTTTGCCATTAAACCATTACCCCCCAACGATCCAAATGATATCAGCCGTTAACTACATCAGTTTGTCGTTGTGATAATCATTGCACTTGAGCGCTCTTGTCGCCAGAACAGAGGGTCGTTTCAACCGGTTCTCTGTTCGTGTAGTCCCTCAACGCGGATACAAAAAAGTCGAATTTGTTTAGAAAGACGCCGCGGCTTCGGTGCCTTGTTAACTGATTTCGCATCGCCCGAAGACCAATGTTTTGGTGCCGTGTTTTGTGCCTGTCCGTAGGGCGCACTGCGCTGATAACACATATTAGTGCCCGGTGAAAGTTGCCTTATCGCGCGACTAACAGCGCCGATCTCTATCAGTCGATGGCTGTATTTGTATGGCTCCGTGAAATAAAGCCCCCGTTGTCTTCGCTGTGACAGGTGATTTATTAGGGTCTCGTCAGAAAGTGATAAACCACAAATAATTGGCGTTTGTTGTAGAAAGGCTAACAATATGTTATGATGATACGTTATGTTTATCAAAAACAACGTACGAAAATAAACGGTCCGATTGGCGACTTCAATGCGTTGCGTGGCTACTCTTTTCGTGACAGTCTGTGGTGCGCGTGACCACCGCAGATAACTCGTTTAAATACACCCGTACATTGTTGTTGTTCAGTAACAATCAGCTATCAAGACCGCTGCATTTTCAAGCAAACGTCGACATTTGAAAATTAATTCTCCGCAACTGACGTTCGGAAATAAGGCTCCTGAAAGACGTGCTGTCCTCGCCACGGTTCCTTGTCCCTGTCACCCATTCATTTGTCTCCTGCTGAAGAGTTTCCGGGAATCTCTGTGCAAAAAGAGGGAGCGAACCAAATGAGTTATAAGAAATCCAACGAGGCATGCACGCCAATAGCTATACAGCCTAGGCGACGATTAACCCGCGCAGCTATAATAAAGGGTAAATAATATGTCTGTTTCGGGTCTAGTTTATATTTAATGAGGTAATGATGATATGGTTTTTTTCAGGCCGTCGAATTAAGGTATAACCGTGTACGTCCGTGTGTACGCGGTAGCGGCCTATGGCGATTTAATCGTTGCCTGTATATTTTGTATAAATGTAAATCATGTATTTTCTAGAAATGTTGTGATGATGCTATTGAGATGTGTGGAGCTGTATCCTGAGATTAAACCACTGTACATGTAATCGAGTGATCCCGGACTAGAATAATCTTTTTATTGATTCTAGCTGTGGGAGCGTTCATTCCTTCCAAATTGCTCTTGTTAGTTCAGATGTGTGAATGGATACCTGGCTATAAACTGTGATGGACAGTTAAATAAGAACTGTCTTCGCGCAGGATATCTGAATTGTAGAAACAACATTAAACATTACTGCAGAAGGGAGTTCTATAGGAGGTTGATTTTTGCGATACTGACAGAACCTATACGATAACATTTCTAACGTACATATTGTAATCTGCATGTGATGTACGTACATACTTCGCGTCATTCACGTTCGCCAACATATAACGTTGAAGATGTTCTTATACAGCTCAGTGCCCGATTCTCACGACTGCTCACTGCGCCTCACTCTACCCGGTGACAGATTAATTCAATCAAGATACCATCCCGATTCACCAGGAAGTGTTCAGCACGCTGCAATTAATGCGTGAAAAATATTGTACAAAAATGCCCAACAATCTTTAAAGCAAGATATTTGTTAATGCAGCAGTCGGAATGGATGCATAAACGTGACCAATATTACAACAGCCAAGAAGAAGATTCGAACACAGGATATCTAGATGGAGATTCCCAAACTCCAATATTATAGTCCATAAAATATATATAAAACCTAATCACTTTCAGAAAATGTTCTTACAAAACAGGGAACCGACGAAATATTGACCATTTGTGTAACAACAGACAACAGTCTTCCCGCACCAATTGCAGTCTGGTTGAACTGAAGAAACAACATAAACATTCCCAAGTAAAACAATGTTGATTTCGAAGAAGTTACCATAACCCCGTCATCATCATCATCATCATGTTGTCGGTCGCGAAGCGACAAAGACTGCTTCCATCACTTGACTGTTGCTCTCTATTTATCTCTCTGCTGTGAGAGTGATGTCCAGGAGTCGATCTTTATGTCTCTCAGCTTCGGGTTTCTCTTGATGGTATCCTTGAACCGGAGACGAGGGCGCCCTCTCTTTCTCTGACCAGAAGACAGTTGGGAGTAGAGAACCTGCTTTCGTAGCCTGTCTGGTGACATCCTCATGAGGTGTCCAGTCCACCGGAGATTCTTTCTGATCAGAAGATCTTCCATAGATGGCAGCCCTGTCCGTTCGAGTATTTCCTTGTTTGTCACTTTGTCCATCCAGGTTATCCTCATGATCGATCGCAGATGTCGCATCATGAAGGCATGCAGCTTTTTCACCTGTCGTCTGTACACTGTCCATGCCTCGGCTCCGTATAGGAGGGTGGACAGCACGATTGCACGGTATATCTTGCCTTTAACCCGCATGGACACATGGTGGTTGTTCCAGAGTCTCTGGCGTAGTCGGCCGAAAGATGCACTAGCCTTGGCCATCCTCCTCTGTATTTCATCGTCAATGCATCCATCACTTGATATAGTGCTTCGGAGGTAGGTGAATTCCAGAACAGAGTTCAACTTGTTTCCATCAACCATGATATCCTCCTCTCGGGTTCTTGTAGAGTTGGGTTGGTACAGCACCTCGGTCTTCTTGATGTTAATCTTCAGGCCAAACTTCTTTGACGCATTGGAGAAAGCATCCACTATATTCTGCATCTCATCAGCAGAGTGTGCAACCAGTGCACTGTCATCTGCGAATAGCAGCTCTCACATCAGTATCCGAGTAGTCTTGGTCTTCGCTCTGAAGTGTGCGACGTTGAATAGGTCAGCGCTCTGTCTGGACTGTAAGTAGACACCATCCCCCATGTCTCGGAAAGCATCATCGAGCATTGCTGATAGGAAGATGGAGAACAGCGTGGGGGCCAGTACACATCCTTGCTTGACCCCATTTGTGACACTGAACGATTCCGAGACTTCCCCTCCAACACTAACATTTGCCATCATTCCGGTATGTAGTGCCTCGATCATTGTTGTGAACTTCTCTGGGCATCCATACTTCCTCAGTAGCTGCCATAGCCCGGTCCTCCCAACTGTATCGAACGCCTTACTGAAGTCGACAAATACCATGTACAGTGGTCGGTCCTGCTCAATGCACTTTTCTTGTAGTTGTCGGAGACAAAATATCATATCCACGGTGCTCCGGTTACCTTTGAAGCCACATTGAGTCTCTGGAACTACCTCTGGTGTTATGTGGGTAGATAGTCTGTTGAGTACGATCCTGGCGAAGATCTCGCCTGCTATGGAAAGAAGAGAGATTCCTCTATAGTTCCCACAGTCTGTTCGATCACCTTTCTTGTAGATGGTTACAATGCTGGCATCCTTCCATGCTTGTGGTACAGAACCCACCTCCCAGGCATTGGTGATTAGTTGGTGCAGTCTGCTGAACAGATTGTCTCCTCCGTGCTTCCATACTTCTGCAGGAATTCAATCTCCTCCAGGTGCTTTGCCATCTTTCAGGCCGGCGATTGCTTTAGCCATCTCATCCATAGTTGGAATCTCATCTAGGCTTGTCTTGATAATGCGCTGCGGGATGTTGTCCAAAGCTTCATAATCTATATCTCCAGGGACGTTGAGTAGCTTCTGGAAGTGTTCACTCCATCTTGCCACAACTCTCTTGCTGTCAGAGAAGGTCTCCATTCCATCTGCTGATTTCAGTTGAACAGGTCCCTTCTTTTTGGGTCCCCACACTTCCTTCAGTCCATTGTAGAAGCCCTTCATGTTGTTACTGTCAGCAGCTCTCTGCAGCTCCACTGCCTTCCTTTCCCACCAGTCTGACTTCAGTGCACGGGTGTGTTTTTGTAGCAGTCTGCAGGCGTCTTTATATGCTGCAGTGGTGGATCTAGTGCTCCTGGTTTGCAACACTCTCTGGTGAGCTTGGTCTCTTCTGCTCATAAGAGTTTGTAGCTCCTGATCGTTGGTGTCGAACCAGTCCTGGTGTTTTCTGTCTGGCTTGCCAAGATATGTCTTGGCTATGTTGTACACGACCTGCTGCAGAGCTTCCCATTCCTCATCTGGTGTTGAGTTTTCCTTCTCGTCCCATTGGGCGAGAGCACTGTCCATCTCCTGCTCAAAACTCTCCCTATGGCTGGTGGTACTTAGTTTTGCTGTGTTGAGCTTGGTCGGCTGACTTGATCCTTGCCTGCTGTGCTTTTGTCGTATTCTGAAAGCCACTTTTGACCTCAGCATCTGGTGATCGGTCCAACAGTTTGCTCCACGCATGGCTCGGGTACTGTGGATGTCCATCTTATCCCTACACCTCGTGATGATGAAGTCGATCATATGCCAGTGTCTGGAACGAGGATGCATCCAGGTGGTCTTGCGTTCATCCTTCTGCTTGAACATGGTGTTCGTCACTATCAGTTCGAACTCAGAGCACAGAGCCAGTAGAAGCTCGCCATTGGAGTTGCATTTCTCAATCCCATGTTTGCCCATGACCAAGGACCACTTGTCATTGTCTCTTCCTATCCTCGCATTGAAGTCTCCTATCAGCAGTAGCTTATCTGTACGGGGGATGCCACTGAGCACACTTGCCAGCTGGTTGTAGAAGGCCTCCTTGTTTTCGTCTGGGTTTGTCATTGTCGGAGCATACACGCTGATAATTGTAGCAAAGTTGTCCTTACTCAGAGGTAGTCTCATCGTCATGATTCTGTCACTTACTGGCCGTGGCATTTCTGTCAGCTTTGTGACGATATCCTTTTTGATAGCAAAGCCCACTCCGGCCTCCCTTCTTTCTCCTTCGGGTTTGCCACTCCAGAAGAAAGAGTATTCCAAGTCGTTGAGACTACCAGACTCTGAGAACCTTGTTTCACATAGGGCGGCGATGTCGATGTTGTATTTGGCAAGTTCCATTGCTACTAGTGCCGTGCGTCTTTCTGGTCGGTTAGCTCCTTCTCGGTCGAGGAGAGTCCTCACGTTCCATTGTCCAATTGTCAGTAGTTGTCTTCTTTGTCTTCTTCTTCCTAGCTGATTTTTCACTGTCGATGGAAGATGAGGTCGAGCAGCGCGGTCCTTGGTAACCCGGGCGACGGCCGATCCGGTATCATGTTTTGTGCAGTTGTACATTTCATGGAAGCTGCTAGCAAAAATTGTTGAAGTGCCGCTGGCTTTTGCAAGTTACTAGCGACACTCTCTCGGGGAACAAATAGAGGTCTCACACCGGCAAGAACATGTCAAGACAGGCGCAAACTATTTGTCCCTGCAGTGGCTGGTCGAGAGATGTTGGGAATTCAATACATCAACCGCCCTTGATGCTGCCACAGTGACATGGTTTTCTGGTTAGGGTTTGCTCCCTTAGCCTTCGGTTCTGACAAGAACCTGTACCACAAGGCAGTGGTTTACAACTCTGCATGGCAGGGGCGTCAAACTCCCTGAGGTATTGCAATACCTGCATTGCAATACCTGCATACCATAACCCCGTATAATGTATATATATATATATATATATATATATATATATATATATATATATATATATATATATATATATATTACATATATATATATATTACATATACATATATATATGCATATATATATATATATATATATATATATATATATATATAGGCATATATATATATATATATATATATATATATATATATATGCCTATATATATATGTATATATGCATATATATTTATGCATATATATATATATATATGCATATATGCATATATATATGCATATATATATATGTATATATATATGCATATATATATATGCATATATATATATACATATACATTATACGGCGTTATGGTAACTTCTTCGAAGTCAACAATTATAAACTGGAACATTATAAGTATTATGCATGTGATCTAGGTACCTACCTCGAGTGATTCACATTTGCCACCATATTAATTACGGACGAATTAACTTATGTACCAGCAAACAGATATTGGCGAAGTATCCGGTCTTCAGCATTGGTCAATGCGCTTTGCTTGTTATCCCTGGCAGTCCTGTATCAGTCAGAAAACCATGTCGACTTTTTCTAGAAGCATTCAGCACGCTGCAATTAAAACGCGAAAATATTTCGATAGCCACCAATAGCTAAGGTTATGTATCTGTCTACACAGCTGAACGGACGTGAATAATTTGGAATGAATGGACATGCCCTAGGTTCGAATCGACAGCGAGTATAGGTTCGAATCTGGGAGGTCCATTTTGGATTCCGAACTTTCAACACTACGCCACCCACAGCGCTCCATAAAATATGGATAAAACGTAATCACTTTCTAATAATCTAGTTCCGAAACGAGGAAGCGAAAAAGGATCATAAAACAGACAAATGGAACGTTTTCTTATTTGCTGGTGTCAACAAATCTTTATTTCTGAATGCGTACGCATTTGTACTTAGTGCACACGAGTGTGTTACACACGTGAAATCTCATTCATGCAGGTGCGCAATAGCCCCGTCGTTACCCCACTCAAATATACCTGACTGCATTCCTCCGCCAAATACATTGTGCCTTTCTAAACCGCAGTGCATATATACATGTTTAACCTTTTTAGACATTAAATGACTACGCATTAACATTGTTGATATATAGTTTCAAAGACGCATTCGCGAGAAACGTGTCCAAAGAAGTACGCTCGATAAGTTCCTTTTACAACATAGGAGTCATTTCGTGCACATTTCAAGGCCGCAAACTGGATATTTCCATTACTTCGTGTACCGGTACGGGCAGTCAATTATGTGTGGTACGGCTATACCCAGCTTTCCATACGTCGTATTCCAGCGAAAGTCGGATTAAGACGATTAATAACTGCACTCATTTTAAAAGATTATTATATATATATATATATATATATATATATATATATATAATATCCAATAGTCTTCATCGTTACTGTAAGTGATATCCTTATCATTATCGTCTTCGTCATTATCATCATTATAATAATAATTAGTAGTAGTATTAGTATTCAGTTTCATCTAAATCGCCATCGTCATCATCTTCATAATAATAATAATAATATTACCCAGCTGCATCAGCATCAGCATCAGCATTAACATTAATTTCAGGATTAACATCAGCTGCAACATCACCATCGCCATCGCCATCGCCATCGCCATCGCCATCGCCATCGCCATCGCCATCGCCATCGCCATCGCCATCGCCATCGCCATCGCCATCGCCATCGCCATCGCCATCGCCATCGCCATCGCCATCGCCATCGCCATCGCCATCGCCATCGCCATCGCCATCGCCATCGCCATCGCCATCGCCATCGCCATCGCCATCGCCATCGCCATCGCCATCACCATGGGGATGGGGATGGGGATGGGGATGGGGATGGGGATGGGGATGGGGATGGGGATGGGGATGGGGATGGGGATGGGGATGGGGATGGGGATGGGGATGGGGATGGGGATGGGGATGGGCATGGGCATGGGCATGGGCATGGGCATGGGCATGGGCATGGGCATGGGCATGGGCATGGGCATGGGCATGGGCATGGGCATGGGCATGGGCATGGGCATGGGCATGGGCATGGGCATGGGCATGGGCATGGGCATGGGCATGGGCATGGGCATGGGCATGGGCATGGGCATGGGCATGGGCATGGGCATGGGCATGGGCATGGGCATGGGCATGGGCATGGGCATGGGCATGGGCATGGGCATGGGCATGGGCATGGGCATGGGCATGGGCATGGGCATGGGCATGGGCATGGGCATGGGCATGGGCATGGGCATGGGCATGGGCATGGGCATGGGCATGGGCATGGGCATGGGCATGGGCATGGGCATGGGCATGGGCATGGGCATGGGCATGGGCATGGGCATGGGCATGGGCATGGGCATGGGCATGGGCATGGGCATGGGCATGGGCATGGGCATGGGCATGGGCATGGGCATGGGCATGGGCATGGGCATGGGCATGGGCATGGGCATGGGCATGGGCATGGGCATGGGCATGGGCATGGGCATGGGCATGGGCATGGGCATGGGCATGGGCATGGGCATGGGCATGGGCATGGGCATGGGCATGGGCATGGGCATGGGCATGGGCATGGGCATGGGCATGGGCATGGGCATGGGCATGGGCATGGGCATGGGCATGGGCATGGGCATGGGCATGGGCATGGGCATGGGCATGGGCATGGGCATGGGCATGGGCATGGGCATGGGCATGGGCATGGGCATGGGCATGGGCATGGGCATGGGCATGGGCATGGGCATGGGCATGGGCATGGGCATGGGCATGGGCATGGGCATGGGCATGGGCATGGGCATGGGCATGGGCATGGGCATGGGCATGGGCATGGGCATGGGCATGGGCATGGGCATGGGCATGGGCATGGGCATGGGCATGGGCATGGGCATGGGCATGGGCATGGGCATGGGCATGGGCATGGGCATGGGCATGGGCATGGGCATGGGCATGGGCATGGGCATGGGCATGGGCATGGGCATGGGCATGGGCATGGGCATGGGCATGGGCATGGGCATGGGCATGGGCATGGGCATGGGCATGGGCATGGGCATGGGCATGGGCATGGGCATGGGCATGGGCATGGGCATGGGCATGGGCATGGGCGTCGGCGTCGGCGTCGGCGTCGGCGTCGGCGTCGGCGTCGGCGTCGGCGTCGGCGTCGGCGTCGGCGTCGGCGTCGGCGTCGGCGTCGGCGTCGGCGTCGGCGTCGGCGTCGGCGTCGGCGTCGGCGTCGGCGTCGGCATCGGCATCGGCATCGGCATCGGAATCGGCATCGGCATCGGCATCGGCATCGGCATCGGCATCGGCATCGGCATCGGCATCGGCATCGGCACCAACACCAACACCAACACCAACACCAACACCAACACCAACACCAACACCAACACCAACACCAACACCAACACCAACACCAACACCAACACCAACACCAACACCAACACCAACACCAACACCAACACCAACACCAACACCAACACCAACACCAACACCAACACCAACACCAACACCAACACCAACATCAGCATCATCACCCGTTGACTGATAGTTATTGAGCCTTTATGTGGAATCGTGTGTCAACTCTGCCAATCAAACGTTGTTTCCATTTCCAGTTCGTCTATCACTGAACATAAGTGGAAATAATATGCGGTAGGTAACCGAAAAAGTCGACATATTCAGTTTCCTTTTACAACAACGTATACGCGCAATGCATATTTTAATAACTTTCACACAAAGAATCCATAAATCACAGGCAGCGCAGTTGTCAAACCCTCGCTCGGTATATTCTAATAGTTGCGTCAAATTGTGGAGCCTTTTTTCTCACCGGTGTAGCGCCTTATTCGAATGCACACTTTGAGACGTTTTTATGAAATTTGATCTATGAAACTGCGGAACTGGATTCGACCAGTGTCATAGATAAGAACGTATAAGGTGTATTACATCATTAGTTTTGTGTTTGACTTTTACTTTTGACTTTTTAGAATAATTACGATGAAGTCAGACACCTAACAATTTAGCATACGCAAGGAAGCAGTATTTTTCTTCTGCACGGAATGCCGGTAAGGCGAGCAAATTCTGAAATCAAATCACAGAATGCTAGATAAAAGGTACACTCGTTTGCATTTTAGGTAAAGGCATGAACGTCGGTGACCGTAAACATCACACAAGTTTGTTTTGGAACTTCAGATTAAGTCCTGGGCAGATCTGGTGGCCATTTTAAAGATGGCGGTCACAACCTAAATACTTCCCATATTTAAACATGCGTCACCTAACGCCATAATTGTGGTGTCAAGATATAGCATTATCGTCAACGAGTTGAGGTGTTTTACTTTTTCTTCTACGACTTTCCTATCTGCCATATTAAAAGATCGTTTATGCTATGCCACATACAGCCTGCATATCACTTATATTCGGAAACATTCCTCGGGAAATATCATACTTTAATTTACAGTCAGGTCTCATAATCTACTGGTGCTATCTTGACCTATTTAGTGCATTGTGTCTACACGAAATGACGGTCACTTGTGGTATAGCGTGAAATGTCCCTTTTGAAATTCACTTATCATAGATATATTTCAACATAACTTTGTATAAGATGATATTTCACGTGGAAGCTCTGTCTTAAGACATGGGGATCTGCGCGATCTTTTTCGGACAAACTTGTGTCCCTTCATACACAACATGCAATTAGTAGAATGTTGTACGACTTATCCACACACTGTTGTCATTCAGTTATAAATTTTAGTGAAGTGAATAGTTTTGATATTTATAACTAGTTACAATGCGATTTTGTTATTTTGTTAGCACCATTGTGATTATAGTTTCTAAAAAATTTGTTTAATATAAAATTTGTGGTCCTCGTGACTCCGCAAAATGGAACTTTGTGTGTGTGTGTGTGTGTGTGTGTGTGTGTGTGTGTGTGTGTGTGTGTGTGTGTGTGTGTGTGTGTAAGAGAGATGGGTGCGCCTGTGTATATGTGTGAAGGGGCGCGTGCGTGCATATGCAAATGTGTATATATGTATATGTGCTTGTGAATGTACGTGCGGTTCCTTGCGTGGGTGCGTGCGTGCGTGCGTGGGTGTTTTTGAATGCGTTCGTGTTTATACATTCCGTGCGTGTGTGTGTCAGTTTCTGATCACATCACAGCTCTGCCTGTGGTGAACGTGTTTCGTAGCACGTAGCATACTAATGCGCGAATTATCAATGAATTATGAATTATCACAGAAACAGATTGACCGGTCGAATTGGTGTGTATGACCCCTTGTAACCCTTGCCTAAAGTCATTGTATATTACCAAACGTCGCACGTTCGCACGAGTGCATGCACCCATGCACGCACGCACGCACGCACGCACGCACGCACGCACGCACGCACGCACGCACGCACGCAGGAACGCGCACTCGACCACGCGCATAGAAGCAAAACAAGATAATTGTACTTGTAGACGTCTTCGGATGCAAAGAAACACCTTTTTACGTTAACGCTTGTCAACGTGCATTCACTAAACTCGTTCACATATCGCAAGTCAAGGACGCAATGTTTTCGCTTATAAGAAATTTAAGAAATGACAGAAAAAGAGCAAACGCTCCGTTTATTCGATTTTTCGGTTGTCGCGTTCACTAATGCTTACAATGTAATGAGCGAGTATCTATGATCTTTTATGACGAAGTCGGAAGACATGTAACTATTAATTATCCGTGACGTCACGTGTTTGTTAAAGTTCACTGAGTAGCACTCGACGCGACTGTTAAGAAAATGCAAACATCCGGAAAGGCAACATCAGGTAAATGTGTTCACCGGCGGGGATAATTGGAATACAAACAAAAACAGCGACTTAATTACGTGCAGGTGCTGTGTAATTGCATTCAGAGTCATTAGGAGAAGGTAGCAATTAAAACATAAAAATCTCCATATTACACTTAACCATAAATGTCGTCACACCCACCCACCACCCACACAACACTATTATGTATAATATTACATATAATTGTGTTCATATATGTGTGTATATATATATATATATATATACATACACACACACACACACATATATATATATATATATATATATATATATATATATATATATATATATATATATATATATATAGAGTATAGTCTAATATAGTATAACCTAGCATAGCATAGCGTAGCGAAGCGTAGCATAATAAAATATAACATATCATAATATATATATATATATATATATATATATATATATATATATATGTATATATATATACAGTATATATATATATATATACATATATACATATGTATGTATATATATATATATATATATATATATATATATATATACATATATACATATGTATGTATAGATATATATATATATATATATATATATATATATATACTATTACACAGTATATTATGTAATCAACCATGGCATGCCATCTCATAAGTAAAATGTCATCTATCATCAGCATCATCATCATCAGCAGCAGCAGCAGCCGCAGCTACTTGCATAGTAGTAATAATGGTATTATTACATTAGTCCTACTATCACCATCATCATCATTACATTGTCGTTATTGTTGATAGTAGTTGAATAAACTTTTGTTCATGTATTTGATGTCTGACGGCTGCAGCTAGTTCTGCCACC
>OZ024858.1:41639865-41704865 GCA_964017155.1 Oasisia sp. SBJ-2009
AGGGACAGGGACAGGGACAGGGACAGGGACAGGGACAGGGACAGGGACAGGGACAGGGACAGGGACAGGGACAGGGACAGGGACAGGGACAGGGACAGGGACAGGGACAGGGACAGGGACAGGGACAGGGACAGGGACAGGGACAGGGACAGGGACAGGGACAGGGACAGGGACAGGGACAGGGACAGGGACAGGGACAGGGACAGGGACAGGGACAGGGACAGGGACAGGGACAGGGACAGGGACAGGGACAGGGACAGGGACAGGGACAGGGACAGGGACAGGGACAGGGACAGGGACAGGGACAGGGACAGGGACAGGGACAGGGACAGGGACAGGGACAGGGACAGGGACAGGGACAGGGACAGGGACAGGGACAGGGACAGGGACAGGGACAGGGACAGGGACAGGGACAGGGACAGGGACAGGGACAGGGACAGGGACAGGGACAGGGACAGGGACAGAGACTGAAATGAAGAAAGGTAAGAACAAAAGATAACTGCGACGACATCAGATAATTCCAACGCTTCTGATAAGTCGACGACTGATGTCTAATAATTAAACGCCCGCTAACGTTATCTCGGCCGTGTCTCTCCCCCACCACGTCGCCGTCTCCTCCACCCGGCGACCGCCTCGGCACGAGAACCCATCCGTCTTCTGCACTGTCCGTCCTCTCGGCGGGCCCGTTCTTTCTCGGCGTTATTCCTGTGTACCCGAGTGTTGCACTCTCTCCCCGCTCTCCACGCTCGGCGGTAGGTTGGCGCACCTTCCTCTATCGCGCCCCGCCTTCCTATTGTGTCGTGACCGACGTCGCTCCGATGCCAGTGCCGCCGTTGTCGCCTCATTGTCATTCGACCGCTATTGTCCTCGCGAACTCCCTTTGTTGTTTTTGATGGAGCACCAGCGATCACGCACCGGCGTCAAGGCGCTCGGTCGAGTATGTGGCCCGCCGTCCGGCCGACTAAAAGGCGGCGTTTTATCATCGTTACAAGTGTCTCGTATTCTGCCCGGTAATGGGCTATTTGCGCAGCGCCCCAGCGCGATGTCAGTCGCCAGCGTTTTGGCGACGCGACAGGAAATGATAGCGCACGCACGCACGCACGCACGCACGCACGCACGCACGCACGCACGAAGACATCCGGGACAGTTGCGGGGGCGTGGAGAGGGCATGAGGGTGCAGTTGGAAAAGGTGATCTTTTTCCCAGAATTATTGCTTGGTCGCATCCCGATTGTTTGATTAGTTTTATGAGAAGATCGATGTAAAGTTTCGCTGATCTAAACGACTTTAAAAAGAGCTCCCGGATGCGTATCTGTCGTTGTAATGATATACTTGAGAGGTAAATGCGTGCAGGAGGAACTCATTAACGGAGAGCGATATTACGCTAATGTTATTGCACCGGTTATATATCTTTTGTTGAGAACTTTTCTCTAATGTTTGGCATATCGAGTGTTTTTTGTATAAATGGAAATGTCTTAATGACCACTACGATACAATAGGATATCGAATATCGCACCACCCTCTTCTATTGAACCCTCTTCTATTGTCTCGCGGTCTATGAGGGTCGATATCTCACCCACCCTCATCTCCTCGATACAAGTCTGCGGGCAGAGCAGCCATCTCCACCTTATCTTGTCCGTAACTTTAGAGATGGTCGTTTGCGGCATATCAGACGATGATACAGCAGTTTATTGTAGTATATTTTAACTTGCTTTGGAGCTTAATTGTCGAAGATGAGTACGATGTTTCGATCCGTCATCTACGGGCCTTGTTCACGTACTGGTGTCACGTGTGTTGCCTCAGATTAAAAGTAAGTTAAATTATACTACAATAAACAATTTTGTAGCCATGAACAATATATTCAAGAACAATATATTCAATATGATACAGCAGTTGGTTTCATTGTGTCCACCGACCGGTGTCTGTCTTTTTTGTGCCTGTTTCACGGAATGCTGTCAATTCGTTATTGTCCACCGACCGGTGTCTGTCTTTTTTGTGCCTGTTTCACGGAATGCTGTCAATTCGTTATTGTTACCCTTACAATTGTTAATCTCTGTTTGTTTATCTTTACCTTTGCTTCTCGTCGTTGCGTGAAGGTAATGGTCTGCAAATCTGGTGACCGGTCCAATTATTTCTGGTGACCTGTCCAGTTATTTCTGGTGACCTGTCCAGTTATTTCACATACACTACATCGGTTTACTTCTTCTCAACACAGACAACAGGTCTTCATGTTTCCCGATGTTTTGACATTCACGGTGGATTTCGTCGTGTGTAACTTACTCCACCCGTGGTATGCGCGAGCTGTAACGATATACATCTCATTGCCGACGACAAATCACGCCTTCCGTGTTGTTCTTCAGTGCTACAAATTCACGAAATCGTGCACCTTCTGTTGTTTCTAAGGGATGCTTTACACAAAGCTGCAGATGCTCCGAGTGCACGCAGATCATACACATGACACCTGCTGTGATTCAGCATTAAAAACCACCACGTCTTCAAGAGGGATGTCACTTCTTTAAACGAAACGTCATTTCTTCTTCTCGTTTGTCACGCAAAGATTCGGATCCACTTCAGCGGCAGTTATTTCTGGAATCTTTCTTCCAGTTCCAAGGAGTTCGAAAAACACACATCCAAGGGAAATTGGAAAAAATAAAAGAATACAATGTGTGTGGGGGGTGGGTGTGTGGGTGTGTGGGTGTGTGGGTGTGTGTAGGTGTCCGTGCGTGCGTGCGTGCGTGCGTGCGTGCGTGCGTGCGTGCGTGCGTGCGTGCGTGCGTGCGTGCGTGCGTGCGTGCGTGCGTGCGTGCGTGTGTGTATAAACAATGCTCCTACTAAAATCAAAACGTCATATAGCAACAGACGCTGAAACTGTCGAAACTGTCGACTGGCTTAGTTACGCATTTGGTACAAAACAGCCATTGACGCTATATCGTGCAAGGTTATAACAATAACGGTATGCATGATCTAATATAGAATTAATTAGATACATTTCGAAATTAGCATTTTATGCATGGTGGCTTGGCGTGACGCTATATGTGGTTTGGAAAGAAGCTGCACGATTTTGAGAATAGGCGAATTCGACCACTTACATAAATAATGGGGATAACAAGAACGGCCGCTAAAACAGACCACCATATAGCGCAGCACAAGTGGCAGATTGAGGAGAAACCGAGGGCGATGGGTGGACCATTTGATAAAGATGGACGCGGGTCAACTATAGCGAAGAGCGCAAATGCAGAAACACATCAAAGGCGCAGGGAAAATGGAAGGCCACAAAATGATAAGCTTGTGTGAGGATGGACATGAGACAATAGCGGGATGTGGAGAGACGGAGAAGGAACATAACGAACTACTCGACGATGCTCGCCGGTTTATATCAGGGGGAAAGGAAGACAAGCAAGTTGCTGAAGAACAGTGTGCTTTCTTCACTGCGACGTGTAGCGACGTTCTACTAATATATGTGAAAATTAACTTAGACGAATATATATATATATATATATATATATATATATATATATATATATATATATATATATACATATTTATGTATGTATATTACCATTACTCTTACTCTTACGCCTACGCCTACGCCTACGCCTTCGCCTACGCCTACGCCTACGCCTACGCCTACGCCTACGCCTACGCCTACGTTTACGTTTACGCTTACGCTTACGCTTACGCTTACGCTTACGCTTACGCTTACGCTTACGCTTACGCTTACGCTTACGCTTACGCTTACGCTTACGCTTACGCTTACGCTTACGCTTACGCTTACGCGTAGACTAACTCTTACGCTTACTCTTACTCTTACGCTTACTCTTACTCTTACGCTTACCCTTACGCTTGCGCTTGCTCTTGCTCTTGCTCTTGCTCTTGCTCTTGCTCTTGCTCTTGCTCTTGCTCTTGCTCTTGCTCTTGCTCTTGCTCTTGCTCTTGCTCTTGCTCTTGCTCTTGCTCTTGCTCTTGCTCTTGCTCTTGCTCTTGCTCTTGCTCTTGCTCTTGCTCTTGCTCTTGCTCTTGCTCTTGCTTGCTCTTGCTTGCTCTTGCTCTTGCTCTTGCTCTTGCTCTTGCTCTTGCTCTTGCTCTTGCTCTTGCTCTTGCTCTTGCTCTTACTCTTACTCTTACTCTTACTCTTACTCTTACTCTTACTCTTACTCTTACTCTTACTCTTACTCTTACTCTTACTCTTACTCTTACTCTTACTCTTACTCTTACTCTTACTCTTACTCTTACTCTTACTCTTACTCTTACTCTTACTCTTACTCTTACTCTTACTCTTACTCTTACTCTTACTCTTACTCTTACTCTTACTCTTACTCTTACTCTTACTCTTACTCTTACTCTTACTCTTACTCTTACTCTTACTCTTACTCTTACTCTTACTCTTACTCTTACTCTTACTCTTACTCTTACTCTTACTCTTACTCTTACTCTTACTCTTACTCTTACTCTTACTCTTACTCTTACTCTTACTCTTACTCTTACTCTTACTCTTACTCTTACTCTTACTCTTACTCTTACTCTTACTCTTACTCTTACTCTTACTCTTACTCTTACTCTTACTCTTACTCTTACTCTTACTCTTACTCTTACTCTTACTCTTACTCTTACTCTTACTCTTACTCTTACTCTTACTCTTACTCTTACTCTTACTCTTACTCTTACTCTTACTCTTACTCTTACTCTTACTCTTACTCTTACTCTTACTCTTACTCTTACTCTTACTCTTACTCTTACTCTTACTCTTACTCTTACTCTTACTCTTACTCTTACTCTTACTCTTACTCTAATTCTTACTCTTACTCTTACGATTACGCTGACGCTTACGCTTACGCTTTCCCTTACGCTTACGCTTACGCTTACGCTTACGCTTACGCTTACGCTTACGCTTACGCTTACGCTTACGCTTACGCTTACGCTTACGCTTACGCTTTCGCTTACGCTTACGATTACGCTTACGCTTACTCTTACGCTTACTCTTACGCTTACTCTTACGCTTACTCTTACGCTTACTCTTACGCTTACTCTTACGCTTACTCTTACGCTTACTCTTACGCTTACTCTTACGCTTACTCTTACGCTTACTCTTACTCTTACTCTTACTCTTACTCTTACTCTTACTCTTACTCTTACTCTTACTCTTACTCTTACTCTTACTCTTACTCTTACTTTAACTTTAACTTTTTCTGTCGTTGGCTCCACCTGCTGTAGGGAAACAGCTGGTTTGAAATAACCCCCAAATAGAGGTTAATGGCTGGTCGTGAAATACAAACTTTCAACTGCTGAAAACGTTTCGGCGCCGACATTGAAATACTGCGAAAAACTCTGCCGTGGCGGTTTTTATACGAAAAAAACTAAGAACAACGGGTAATGAAGACCTGACGTTTGACAAAAGTACAGAGCGTTCAACACTGTCGCACGCACCTATACATATGTCATATCCGTCGTCATCACAATGGTGTCGTAAACGCCTGCCCTTTTTTGTGGCCGATTTATTTATTTAAATCGTGCGTCGAGTAACACGCATTGTTACTTTGTGGTCGACTCTATAGAGTCGTGGCGGGTCCCGCGGTCGCCGAATGGAGAGAAGTTATTAAACATCAATCATCGGTCGCAGGTCGTCGCAACCACCTGGGCGACGTTTGTCATCCTGATCTATATCGGTCCTAATGCCCGTCTTGGTGTCATCGTACGTGTCTCTCGCACGCACAATGGGACGACACCACCTGTCTCGGGCGACCACCTGTTTTATGCGGCCATCCGTTTTCAGCCCCTCCAATCGTGGCATAGATTGTTTGCAGCAGTAGAACACCTCCAGTGACCAATCACCTGCATAAGGGGACCAATCACCACATAAACATGACGCGTGCTTGTCATATTCCTGTCTGGGGCACCAAGACACGCTGAAAGCCGAAATTCGGTCAACCATCCTACGGGTAATATAAAAGTTCACTTTGAATAACGTTTAACCTTCAAAAGGTCATACACAAAACTGTTGTACACATTGGTCTTGTTATCTATTTCTAATAGTATCTCCCAATTCGCCGTACTGGGTACGTCTTGCTGTGCTCATGTCGTCAACCGTACCTTGTACGTCAAGGACAGGTGCCAACAATACTTTGTGTGACAACAAAAGAGCTCAAAGAATACTAGGTGTGTCCCGTGCTGGCCACAGGACACCCGACAATATACACAATTCAAACGTCAAGGTACCTAGGCCCTATATAGTATTTTCTTAAGCCAAGATCACAACATCAAGAGTATGTCAACGACAACTCGAAAGTTTGCTTTACACAGGATGAATCCGTGTCGACAACAGACTTTTGTAATGCTAACTCTCCAAGTTCCAATTTAGCAGATATGGTCTTGTTAAAGGAAAGCATGAGCCGATAGGAAATGTTTTCCGGAAAAAAACTTCGTGCCACTTTTTTTGTGGTGTTCAGTCGTTGCGTTCGCTGAAATGTGCATCGTCAACAGGCGAAGTAACGTAATATTCTATGACAAACACGCGAACACGCGAACACGCGAACACGCGAACACGCGAACACGCGAACACGCAAACACGCGAACACACGAACTCATGAACACACGAACACACGAACACTGGACAAGACAGAAACTAAGTTATTTCAATTGTTACCCGTAGTTTTTGTGAAATCGGGTGACGAATAATTTTTGTATTACTGAATAGGAAAGTAATTGCGATTTTCAATGATAAATTTCAACAATGCATATTTATATTTCTCACGAAAGAGCAATATAATTAAGTTTTACAATGTTGACATAGTTGACTTCCCTTGTTTTATCGACCAAATATATAATCGAGAAGTTTTGTGGGTTGAACGCTAAATGTCGGCCAGATAAAGACGTTTGAAAACTTACCAGATATAACAATCATCGTCAAGTATTTCGACCATTTAGACGCTTTATGCTCAAATGCGTTGGTAAAGTGTCAGTGTGGGCAATTTAGCGCACTACATAGTATGTATATTTAGACATGAGGACACTGGATTTGTTGCTAGCAAAACCTTCTGAAGAAGCTGCGTAAACATGTTCGTTAAAAACGAACACCGCTATCAGCTAGGACGCTCCACCTACAAGTGTAACCGAACTAGTTTCTGAACATTCCAGTTCGCTTCCAAGCCAACGTTACTGTTCCCTTGTTACGCTGTTACGTTTACGGTCAACGCTGCGTCTTTGAATGTCTAGCAGTCGCATAGAATGGATTTTGAACACGTTATAGACGGCTACGGAAGCACGCTGAATTTCACGTCTGCGGTCCGTTGAATTCGTTAGCCGCGTTTCACTGCAATTACGTTGAAAAACTACTTACGCAGGTCGCCGCTGACGCTCAGCGTATGTGGTAATTGTTAAGGTGCAGACACTTGACCGCAGGAAGTATATCAAAGCTGTTTTCTTAACTTGTTATGCCAATCGCAAATCCGGTTTCTTGTCCCAATGTGCAAAACGTGAATAGTTGAAACATAACCTGCACGCGCTTTAATAAAAAAGTACCAATATTTATCTAAGCGGTCAGCTTCATTCACATATTTGGATAGCCTTTAAAACGTTTGAACTTTTCGGTACTTTTATTTTGTTACCTACCACAAGGAATGTGGGCCACGTCAGCAGAGAAACACCTGGATAACTACATTCAAGTGAAGGTTATAATTTCGACGATCGTTAATATTGATAGTACTTGCAGAAATAAATCTGCCGATAACTTCATTTTGTCTGATTATTTTGACAGGCAAACGACCTTGCATGTCGAATGGATAGTAGGTGGGCTTGCTTTCGCGAAATTAGTTTAAAATGAGGCGAAGAAACCTTTCATGGTCTTTTAATAAATAAATTATAATAGGAACTAAGTGATCATCTTATTTTAAATTTGAGAGCTGGAAAATATATCTCCTGATTCGGTAAACTGGCCATAAGTGAAAGGTATGTATCACATCGTTCGTTTTGTATATATTTCTGTCTTTCTGCACGTATATTTATTATAATAATATATCGTAAGGGCATCCCCACGCAGATGCCGAGTTCCACTCGCCAATTTCTATTTTAATTCACTTCCTAGATCAATGCCATCTGAGCTACCAACTAGAAATTAATTACAAAGATACAAACAGCTATTACGATATTTTTCACTTTCATTGTGAATACATTTAATGAGCATCTAATCCCCAGGTGGCGCCACTATACCTTATCAGTCGTATGCTTTTCTCCAGTTCAGCACACCTCTGCGAAACATGTCTTCCCAGATGAGTCCCAGATATGCTGCTCTGTCTCCCAATCTTCTCCCTCTTCTCACAATGTCTTCTCCCAGACCGACGCTGGTGTCCTTCTCCCATCTTCGTCTTGGTCTTCCCTTCCTATCTTTCTACTTTGCCTTCTAAGATATATTCTAAAGAATTGTTGTCCTATTATGTGGCTAAAATGTCTTAGCTCTGACACTGTCCATAAATCAGCAATTCTTTATGTGTACATTTCAAGGATCTCAGCGTTTGTTGTCTTTGTTGTTTATCACATTCATGCGACGTTTCTGTAACATTTCAACTCAGACGTTTCCATTCTTCTCATGTCTTATTTGTGCAGTATCCACGTGTTACACCCTACATAGCTGTTGGGAAAACGCAAACGTTTTACCATTCTTTTCTTTGTTGCTATATTTTGACATTTCAACTTTCTTTTCAGATTATTTGATTTCGTCGATGTTTTTTTTAATCTATATGGGTGTCTTGTCGTGTTCTTACATTCTTTAAATTTCTGATTTGTTTATTCCATCTGTTAACATGAAAGATCGTTGTTTTTTGCATACAATAAAAAACAATTCTGTCACAGTAAAACTTATATGGTTATGAGAAGCGTTTTAAATTCAAAATGAATTAATGGTGACAACAGACTAGGCAATAGATCGTAACCCGTGTGATAAGCACACACCTACCGACTAACGGCGGCTTCAGTTGGCTGTCGGCGTAAAAAGCAGTTAGTGCCAAAAGGCCAATTAGTTCCGCCGACTAGCACCGACTTTTGCCAGCAATCACCAGCCAGCACACACCTACCGACTAACGCCGACCGTCGGCACTACCCGTGTCCTTAAAATCCATTATAAATATGCGTGTTTACCCTTCGGTGTTTACTTGAGAGAATTTATTCACAAGAATGACGCCGTTAACAGAGGAAGGCATTATGGCGGTTTGGGGCTAGTGATAGTTGCATCATTACGATGTCGCCACCGCCGATGTCTTCTAAGTTCAAGAACTGCGTTAAAAGGAACGGGACAGCTACAAAAATGTCTTAAGAGTGCCTCCTCATTTATTCGACAATCTGCTTGCCGTTGTAGCCCCACTCATACAAAGTCATATTAAAACAAAAACAAAATGTTATGTTTACCATGCGAAACGGGTCGAATGACAGTCTAACTACAAGTTGTAGTGCAAGTATATTATGTTAAGTCATTTGAGTATTATGTTTTTAAACTAAATCGACCATTACCTGTTTCTTTTCAAGAAATGTATAGTCTACTGGGTAGCAGTTGAACAAAAAAAGGCTTGAAAATTGTTGTACGTCAGCACAATTTTGGCTGACACAGAAACGGTCAAGGGTTTCCAGATACCTCAAATTGCAATCCCCCATGACGCTCTTGAAAAAACCCGCATTCAGACTCATTTATGCTGGGGGCACAACCATGTGTGACATCAGACGACTCTGCCTCAGACTGCGTGTGCGTGTGCTCGCATAGACTTCGTGTGCGTGTGCTCGCATAGACTGCGTGTGCGTGTGCTCGCGTAGACTGCGTGTGCGAGTGCTCGCATAGACTGCGTGGGCGTGTGCTCGCGTAGACTGCGTGTGCGTGTGCTCGCGTAGACTGCGTGGGCGTGTGCTCGCATAGACTTCGTGTGCGTGTGCTCGCGTAGACTGCGCAGGCGTGTGCTCGCGTAGACTGCGCAGGCGTGTGCTCGCGTAGACTGCGCAGGCGTGTGCTAGCATAGACTACGTAGGCGTGTGCTCGCGTAGACAGCGTAGGCGTGTGTTCGCGTAGACTGCGTAGGCATGTGCTTGCATAGACTGCGTAGGCGTGTGCTCGCGTAGTCTGAGTAGGCGTGTGCTCGCGTAGACTGCGCAGGCGTGTCCTCGCGTAGACTGCGTAGGCGTGTGCTCGCGTAGACTGCGTAGGCGTGTGCTCGCATAGACTGCGTAGGCGTGTGCTCGCGTACACTGAGTAGGCGTGTGCTCGCGTACACTGCGGGTGCGTGTGCTCGTGTACACTGCGTGGGCGTGTGCTCGTGTAGACTGCGCAGGCGTGTGCTCGCGTAGACTGCGTGTGCGTGTGCTCGCGTAGACTGCGTGTGCGTGTGCTCGTGTAGACTGCGTGGGTGTGTGCTCGTGTAGACTGCGTAGGCGTGTGCTCGCATAGACTGCGTGTGTGTGTGTGCTCGCATAGAATGCGTGGGCGTGTGCTCGCGTAGACTACGTGTGCGTGTGCTCGCATAGACTGCGTGGGCGTGTGCTCGAATACACTGCGTGGGCGTGTGCTCGCATAGACTGCGTGGGCGTGTGCTCGTGTAGACTGCGTGGGCGTGTGCTCGCGTAGACTGCGTTGGCGTGTGCTCGCGTAGACTGCGTTGGCGTGTGCTCGCATAGAATGCGTAGGCGTGTGCTCGCGTAGAATGCGTGGGCATGTGCTCGCGTAGAATGCGTAGGCGTGTGCTCGCATAGACTGCGTGGGCGTGTGCTCGCGTAGAATGCGTGGGCGAGTGCTCGCGTAGACTGCGTGGGCGTGTGCTCGCGTAGAATGCGTAGGCCTGTGCTGGCATAGACTGCGTGTGCGTGTGCGTGTGCTCGCATAGACTGCGTGGGCGTGTGCTCGCGTATACTGCGTGTGCGTGTGCTCGCATAGACTGCGTGTGCGTGTGCTCGCGTAGACTACGTAGGCGTGTGCTCGCGGAGACTGCGTGTGCGTGTGCCCGTATAGACTGCGTGTGCGTGTGCTCGCGTAGACTGCGTGTGCATATGTGCTCGCGTAGACTGCCTGTGCGTGTGCTCGCATAGACTGCGTGTGCGTGTGCTCGTATAGACTGCGTGGGCGTGTGCTGGCATAGACTGCGTGGGCGTGTGCTCGCGTAGACTGCGTGTGTGTGTGTGTGCTCGCATAGACTGCGTGTGCGTGTGCTCGTGTAGACTGCGTGTGCATGTGCTCGCGTAGAATGCGTGGGCGTGTGCTCGAATAGACTGCGTGTACGGGTGCTCGCATAGACTGCGTGGGCGTGTGCTCGCGTAGACTGCGTGTGCGTGTGCTCGCATAGACTGCGTGGGCGTGTGCTCGCATAGACTGCGTGTGCGTGTGCTCGCGTAGACTGCGTGGGCGTGTGCTCGTGTAGACTGCGTGGGCGTGTTCTCGCGCAGACTGCGTGTGCGTGTGCTCGCATATACTGCGTGTGCGTGTGCGTGTGCGTGTGCTCGCGTAGACTGCGTGTGCATGTGCGTGTGCTCGCGTAGACTGCGTGGGCGTGTGCTCGCGTGCGCACTAAGACTGTGAACGCGACACAGAAACTAATACGGACCGTTTTAATTTTTAATACCCATCAGCAACGGCTTGTCACCTCATCCATTATATTCGTGCCATTGAATGGCCGTTTAAAGAGAAAATGCCGTTTACCCGGAACATTAATGCGTTGCGTTGAGACGTGTGGCAGTTTGAGAGACGCATTAATGCCATAGCGACTGTTCGGTTACACGCTGTCTGTCAGAGTTTCTGTTGACACAACATAAGAGTCATTTAACATTACACTTCTGTTACGCATCGACGCTATGACAATATAGTATATATATATATATATATATATATATATATATATATATATATATATACACACACACTGATATATATATATATATATATATATATATATATATATATATATATATATATATATATATATATATATATATATATATATATATATACACACACTGTATATATATATATATATATATATATATATATATATATATATATATATATATATATAATAGCATATGCGACGGAACGAGGTGAGTTTGAACATGAACCACTTGTTTAACTAGACCCTCTTTGTTTTAGCTTGTCAGTATCTCCAACTGCATCCCGCTCGTGGTTCATAAACAACTACAACCCCTTGCGGAACTATTGGACCCTGAGCATATTTACAGCCTCCAACAAATGATTAATAGCCCAAAACCGCCGACCAAAAAAACCGTTTCCGAAGCCCATGGATACATTTGGCGAACGTAGTTCCATCCATTAGCTTGATACGTGCGCTGGAATTGACGATAGGTGGCACCACCATCTAGCAGTGAGTAAATAATCGTGAGTGTGGTCGCTGTACGGCAGCACTGTTTCATGCTGACAATAAGTCATGTATGTGATTACCCTGCAACCGTATCGTAATGTAATGTGCAAGTTTATAATTATAGTTGTTGTGCGTGGGTGCATGCGTGCGTGTATGCGGGTGTGTGCGTGTGCGTGTGAGTACTTAGGGTTGGCTTTCACAGTTTTCTCAGTGGACCGCCAGACCTATGCATGCTGTCGTGAAAGGAAGTAAATTTGGTTTTAATCGCTTCGCGGCAGCACTGCGTTCGCCACCGACGTGTTAAAATTGACAAGAAACCGTCTCCGCATTTTATAATACCATAGTGATTGTGCCCTTCAGATTTCACCACAGTATAACTTATTATTATTCAGCAATTTTGGTAATGGGCGTTGCCTTCGGGAACAGCATCCCCGTGTAGATAGTGTCTTGGTGGTGGCGGTGGATGTTGCCAGACGGTATAATTGTTTTATAAACGTTCGTTTTCTAGTATTGGCGGGTTGTACGGGCGTGCGTGTGCGTGTGCGTGTGCGTGTGCGTGTGCGTGTGCGTGTGCGTGTGCGTGTGCGTGTGCGTGTGCGTGTGCGTGTGCGTGTGCGTGTGCGTGTGCGTGTGCGTGTGCGTGTGCGTGTGCGTGTGCGTGTGCGTGTGCGTGTGCGTGTGCGTGTGCGTGTGCGTGTGCGTGTGCGTGTGCGTGTGCGTGTGCGTGTGCGTGTGCGTGTGCGTGTGCGTGTGCGTGTGCGTGTGCGTGTGCGTGTGCGTGTGCGTGTGCGTGTGCGTGTGCGTGTGCGTGTGCGTGTGCGTGTGCGTGTGCGTGTGCGTGTGCGTGTGCGTGTGCGTGTGCGTGTGCGTGTGCGTGTGCGTGTGCGTGTGCGTGTGCGTGTGCGTGTGCGTGTGCGTGTGCGTGTGCGTGTGCGTGTGCGTGTGCGTGTGCGTGTGCGTGTGCGTGTGCGTGTGCGTGTGCGTGTGCGTGTGCGTGTGCGTGTGCGTGTGCGTGTGCGTGTGCGTGTGCGTGTGCGTGTGCGTGTGCGTGTGCGTGTGCGTGTGCGTGTGCGTGTGCGTGTGCGTGTGCGTGTGCGTGTGCGTGTGCGTGTGCGTGTGCGTGTGCGTGTGCGTGTGCGTGTGCGTGTGCGTGTGCGTGTGCGTGTGCGTGTGCGTGTGCGTGTGCGTGTGCGTGTGCGTGTGCGTGTGCGTGTGCGTGTGCGTGTGCGTGTGCGTGTGCGTGTGCGTGTGCGTGTGCGTGTGCGTGTGCGTGTGCGTGTGCGTGTGCGTGTGCGTGTGCGTGTGCGTGTGCGTGTGCGTGTGCGTGTGCGCGTGCGCGTGCGCGTGCGCGTGCGCGTGCGCGTGCGCGTGCGCGTGCGCGTGCGCGTGCGCGTGCGCGTGCGCGTGCGCGTGCGCGTGCGCGTGTGTTTGCTGGCATGTGTGGCGGCTTGTGTAAACACAGTTAATATTGTCTTTCAGAACAGTCACAGATAAGGTCGGAGTAATTTGCAGGCAACCTTGCTAAGTGAGATAATGACCGTGCTATTGTTTTCACATTGTTGATAATGACTGTGTTGTTCTCTCGTTACAGTAATGCTAATGTCAGACAAACACAAGGCTTACGATGTGTAAGATATACCTCATGCATATGTCTCACGATATATATCTCACTGTGCAACATATCCACACCATACGTGTTATGTGACTAGTTCACTTCGGCAAGTTCACACATTACAGGTACATAATGTACCTAAAACAGTCCTTTTTGCCAGTGTTACTCAGACTCTTATATTGTATGCACTGAATCGACCTGGCGAGCCGATTTTAGTGCAGACAAACGCGAAGGCAGTAGGTCACGTTGCCAATTTATGAAGATGAAGTCGCACTGTCTTCCAAGACATGAAATGGTTGTCGTTGTGTGTTAGGGCTAGCGTGCGTGCGTTGTGTCCGTGAATATGCGAGGGTTGTTGCATGCATGATGTGTGTGTGCGTGGTGTGCGTGGTGTGCGTGGTGTGCGTGGCGTGGCGTGGCGTGGCGTGGCGTGGCGTGGCGTGGCGTGGCGTGGCGTGGCGTGGCGTGGCGTGGCGTGGCGTGGCGTGGCGTGGCGTGGCGTGGCGTGGCGTGGCGTGGCGTGGCGTGGCGTGGCGTGGCGTGGCGTGGCGTGGCGTGGCGTGGCGTGGCGTGGCGTGGCGTGGCGTGGCGTGGCGTGGCGTGGCGTGGCGTGGCGTGGCGTGGCGTGGCGTGGCGTGGCGTGGCGTGGCGTGGCGTGGCGTGGCGTGGCGTGGCGTGGCGTGGCGTGGCGTGGCGTGGCGTGGCGTGGCGCGTGGCGTGGCGTGGCGTGGCGTGGCGTGGCGTGGCGTGGCGTGGCGTGGCGTGGCGTGGCGTGGCGTGGCGTGGCGTGGCGTGGCGTGGCGTGGCGTGGCGTGGCGTGGCGTGGCGTGGCGTGGCGTGGCGTGGCGTGGCGTGGCGTGGCGTGGCGTGGCGTGGCGTGGCGTGGCGTGGCGTGGCGTGGCGTGGCGTGGCGTGGCGTGGCGTGGCGTGGCGTGGCGTGGCGTGGCGTGGCGTGGCGTGGCGTGGCGTGGCGTGGCGTGGCGTGGCGTGGCGTGGCGTGGCGTGGCGTGGCGTGGCGTGGCGGGGCGGGGCGGGGCGTGGCGGGGCGTGGCGGGGCGTGGCGTGGCGTGGCGTGGCGTGGCGTGGCGTGGCGTGGCGTGGCGTGGCGTGGCGTGGCGTGGCGTGGCGTGGCGTGGCGTGGCGTGGCGTGGCGTGGCGTGGCGTGGCGTGGCGTGGCGTGGCGTGGCGTGGCGTGGCGTGGCGTGGCGTGGCGTGGCGTGGCGTGGCGTGGCGTGGCGTGGCGTGGCGTGGCGTGGCGTGGCGTGGCGTGGCGTGGCGTGGCGTGGCGTGGCGTGGCGTGGCGTGGCGTGGCGTGGCGTGGCGTGGCGTGGCGTGGCGTGGCGTGGCGTGGCGTGGCGTGGCGTGGCGTGGCGTGGCGTGGCGTGGCGTGGCGTGGCGTGGCGTGGCGTGGCGTGGCGTGGCGTGGCGTGGCGTGGCGTGGCGTGGCGTGGCGTGGCGTGGCGTGGCGTGGCGTGGCGTGGCGTGGCGTGGCGTGGCGTGGCGTGGCGTGGCGTGGCGTGGCGTGGCGTGGCGTGGCGTGGCGTGGCGTGGCGTGGCGTGGCGTGGCGTGGCGTGGCGTGGCGTGGCGTGGCGTGGCGTGGCGTGGCGTGGCGTGGCGTGGCGTGGCGTGGCGTGGCGTGGCGTGGCGTGGCGTGGCGTGGCGTGGCGTGGCGTGGCGTGGCGTGGCGTGGCGTGGCGTGGCGTGGCGTGGCGTGGCGTGGCGTGGCGTGGCGTGGCGTGGCGTGGCGTGGCGTGGCGTGGCGTGGCGTGGCGTGGCGTGGCGTGGCGTGGCGTGGCGTGGCGTGGCGTGGCGTGGCGTGGCGTGGCGTGGCGTGGCGTGGCGTGGCGTGGCGTGGCGTGGCGTGGCGTGGCGTGGCGTGGCGTGGCGTGGCGTGGCGTGGCGTGGCGTGGCGTGGCGTGGCGTGGCGTGGCGTGGCGTGGCGTGGCGTGGCGTGGCGTGGCGTGGCGTGGCGTGGTCTGGCGTGGTCTGGCGTGGTGTGGCGTGGTCTGGTGGGGTCTGGTCTGGTCTGGTGTGGTCTGGTCTGGTCTGGTGTGGTCTGGTGTGGTCTGGTGTGGTGTGGTGTGGTGTGGTGTGGTGTGGTGTGGTGTGGTCTGGTGTGGTGTGGTGTGGTGTGGTGTGGTGTGGTGTGGTGTGGTGTGGTGTGGTGTGGTGTGGTGTGGTGTGGTGTGGTGTGGTGTGGTGTGGTGTGGTGTGGTGTGGTGTGGTGTGGTGTGGTGTGGTGTGGTGTGGTGTGGTGTGGTGTGGTGTGGTGTGGTGTGGTGTGGTGTGGTGTGGTGTGGTGTGGTGTGGTGTGGTGTGGTGTGGTGTGGTGTGGTGTGGTGTGGTGTGGTGTGGTGTGGTGTGGTGTGGTGTGGTGTGGTGTGGTGTGGTGTGGTGTGGTGTGGTGTGGTGTGGTGTGGTGTGGTGTGGTGTGGTGTGGTGTGGTGTGGTGTGGTGTGGTGTGGTGTGGTGTGGTGTGGTGTGTGATCGCATATGTGCCCGAGTACACGTCTTTAATACAAATGACAATGATGCTTGTCACACAAGTGACCTTGAGACGTAGATGCACCTTTATTCCACTGGAACGGCAGACGGTAGAACGAAATATCCTGGAACATGTCAACGAGTACAGAACAGAATCCGTGCCTGGAGCTTGATAGTTGAGGGCCCTGGCCACTGCCTCGCCAGGCCCAGCACCGGCCGCAGTCGGAGAACATGTCTGGACGAACACGAGGAGACACGCAAACTCGACGTGTCAGCCAAGTGGCCAAGAGACTTAACAGCTGCCTAGGACACGTACACGTCATGGTGACTAACATTCATCATGCTAAAGCACACATTCCGCGTGCGATAGACTCTGTAATTTACGTAATTTACCATTACCATATGGATTGTTATTAGTGATTACTTTTTTATTACGATCACCACCTAAACACACTTTCTTTCCTTACACATTTATTGGATGCTTAGTTAATCACTATTATATATATATATATATATATATATATATATATATATATATATATATTTATTTATTTATTTATGTATTTATTTATTTATTTATTTATTTATTTATATATATATATATATATATATATATATATATATATATATATAAGGTATATATATTATTGAATTATCACGTTTGTACTACACATGTGCAAAATATTGAAACAAAATCTCGCTGCATCTTGTCGAATTCAAAATGAAATAGAAAACCCGTGTTATATTGAAGCCTCGCTTAGGTGATTACAAAAAAAACTTTATAGTATATAGTGAAGAAGACATCGACGCCAGAAGTAACACAGAGGCGAGTAACGGAACTGTCTAAAGAACTGATCGATATTACATTTAAAAACATGCAGAGTAGATTAATAATATTTAACATAACAAATATGCTTAAGGTGCCGAGAGATTAACAAAATGTCGAAACCAGCAGCAGCATTTTGGTATGTAATCAAGTAAAATGTTTAATGAAGGATGTAACGATTCGGTCCAAGATTAATGTAGAAACACGGTACATTAGATATAAAAATGTATATTGCTATGGAGAATTAAGAAACAATGGAAGACGCCATCAATAAAGTTGCGTAAATGTCATTACAATGCTAGTACGTTCAACATTTGTTTTGACAACTACCTGAGGGCACTAACACAAACATGGGGTTTCGATACGCCAAATGCTTCCTTGTGAATAAGATATCTGGAATTTGGTTCTGTGTGGCAATCATAGCTACCCCCCACCTCTGCATGCGTATGAATGCAGCAACAAACTTCAACTGTGCAAACGATATGAATATGTGTGTTATTGTGTTACACTGTAACAGTTGCTTCGCCCGAATCCGCCCTGACGATAAGTGACGGCATCCTGACTTCGTGGCTATTTGTTTCAGAAGCATTGTCTCTTAATTGGCACAGGTAGGCCGTACACTGTGCTAGGAAAACTCATTAGCGGCATGTCGTCATTAGTCGGCTGTAAAACAACAGCCATCATTTATTGTACCGAGCAACGGACAGACGTTTTCTTGTTGGGTCACCCAGTGACACTAGACACGCAGCAGTGTTGGCCTTGAACAATGAAATGCGTAGTCTGTGATAAGATAAAGGCAGGTGGGGAGGGGAGGGGAGGGGAGGGGAGGGGAGGGGAGGGGAGGGGAGGGGAGGGGAGGGGAGGGGAGGGGAGGGGAGGGGAGGGGAGGGGAGGGGAGGGGAGGGGAGGGGAGGGGAGGGGAGGGGAGGGGAGGGGAGGGGAGGGGAGGGGAGGGGAGGGGAGGGGAGGGGAGGGGAGGGGAGGGGAGGGGAGGGGAGGGGAGGGGAGGGGAGGGGAGGGGAGGGGAGGGGAGGGGAGGGGAGGGGAGGGGAGGGGAGGGGGGAGGGAGGGGAGGGAGGGAGGGAGGGAGGGAGGGAGGGAGGGAGGGAGGGAGGGAGGGAGGGAGGGAGGGAGGGAGGGAGGGAGGGAGGGAGGGAGGGAGGGAGGGAGGGAGGGAGGGAGGGAGGGAGGGAGGGAGGGAGGGAGGGAGGGAGGGAGGGAGGGAGGGAGGGAGGGAGGGAGGGAGGGAGGGAGGGAGGGAGGGAGGGAGGGAGGGAGGGAGGGAGGGAGGGAGGGAGGGAGGGAGGGAGGGAGGGAGGGAGGGAGGGAGGGAGGGAGGGAGGGAGGGAGGGAGGGAGGGAGGGAGGGAGGCAGGGAGGGAGGGAGGGAGGGAGGGAGGGAGGGAGGGGGTAAGGAGATGATGTAGGACTGATGTATGGAGTGCGAGATTGATGCAATAAGGGAGGGAAGGAGAAGAAAGTAGGAACAAGGGCAGATAGCTTGAAAGAGAGGGACAGGAAGTGGAGACGGGGGACGAGGAGAAGAGAGAGAGAATGAGACAGACAGGCAGGTGGTCTCTGTATATGGAGGCTGCGTCTGAAACACAGCATGAGACGGATAATAAAATACAGCATTCGCTCCCTGCGAAGGAGGACGGCTGCGAATGACTGAGGAGAAATAGACGGAGAAAGAGATGAAGACAAAGAATGAAATGTTGAATAAGACAGAAAATTAAAAAACATAATAATCAGAATGTGACGAATAAAAGGATAAGATGGAAGGTGACGCGAGAATGAGATGAAAGATTGAGACAGAACATGAGATACTAAGTGAATCGGAGAATGTGATATTGTATAAATGATAAGGAGAACAACAAAATAAATACGATACATTTGATAAACAATCGCTGTCTTTGGCTATAAATGTGACTCACTTCAGGAGTTACTTCCCGCCACCCCGCACAGGAAAATGGCGGGAAAGGTCAGAAGGTGAAATCGTCCAGTATTTCAACGATTTCTATACAACCAATGTTCCTTTATTCCTAGTGGTACGGAGGATGACATTCAAGACGGACTTAGGATAATGGGCTGGAGAAGGAGACGGTTGGTGTGGGTTACGCTGTGAGTATCAACGGCCCCTGAAAATGTGGCGTGACAAGGGATGGCTGAAGTAAAGGAGAACCACCAAGTGCCCCCCCACCCCCACCCCCCTGTGAACCAGCGCCCTAGTTCTGCTACAATAGAGTCAGCCAGGCGTACGAGTGTTGTTACCCCAGGCCAGCCGGGGTGTTGTAGGTAAAACTCTATCGGGACAAGAGACGACAGGCAGCGGTAGACCGGGGGGGGGGGGTCAGGTAGGTAGATGTACGTGGACGCGCGAGGGCTAGGCGTATTCAGCTGACTCTGGGTGACGGCGTTATTTCGGGGACATATCTGAAATGAGGGGCATATGTCATATTATTTGAAACGTTAACGAGCATCCTTTGTTATGCACCAAGAATTATTGGCGGTGCTCCGGGCCGAAACGTTGATCATATTGCACTATAGAGGACACACAACGAATACCCGTAACCAAAACGATTTCTGAATTTAGCTTTCTTTCGCGAAAACAACATAACCATGAACACGACTATTGAATGTTGTCTTTTTATGATGCAAATGTAAAGTTTTCTATATTGCATACGTGTGGAAATAGCAAGCATAGGTGACGGTGGCGACGTGGACACGTCTAGCGAATGACCAGTGTCCATCTCCCAAGGAGTCAAGATATCCTCTTGTTGTTGTTGTTGTTGTTGTTGTTGTTGTTGTTCTCCTCCTCTTGGCAGTCCTCTCACCAGGGGTGAGGTTGGCATGGTTACCGTCGTATTTTTCTTCGTTCTATATATCTCTCTCTCTCTCTCTCTCTCTCTCTCTCACACACACACACTACAGTCTCCAAGTCCTATTGTTTTACTGTTGTTCTCCATTCTCCTCCCATTCTTTTAAAATCTCTTTTAACGCTGTCCACATCGCATTCCCTGTCTTCCTCGCCTCATGTCCCTCCACTGTCTGGCCATATGATCTCTTTACCAATTGCTGACATGAATACAATTGAGCGGAAACGTACATTACGATAACTTAAACTACTGTAGTAGACAGCGTTATTGACCTCTTACTTACCTATAGTTGCTTCCACCGGTTTGGTTCCAACGTTTTATGTTTTACATGAAATCACACATTGTGTGCGCCAGCTTTCAAATGTTACGTTATATTGGACTATACGGAGTATGCACTTAAGGGTCAATGCAGATCCACCCGGTGTGTACTTTCCATTGTTTACATCAAAGCGTACCTGAAAGTCACCAGGAAGTATAGAGCGTGCGAGGTGTCAAGGTGGCAGTATGGCGTCATTAGGACATTGATGTTTGCCTGCCCACCAGAATCAAATTGGAAACTTATGCACTCTGTTATGGATATAAATTGTCTACACATTAAACACCATACGTCACGTCAAACTACTGTTCTGTGATATGCACTAACAATGTAAATCGATTTCGTAAACATAACGCAACGAACGCGGGCAATAAATGCACGAATAGATATCGCATTACTGACATTTAACGCCGAGAAGTTTTTCAAATGCTAATCAACGGCACCCATAGAACCATTGTGACACCTGTCTGCATCTCCATTCAACGACCGTGTTTACGGTCGGCGATGGGCCGTGTGACGTCACACGGCCGGGTCACACATCCCGTCACGCAGTCGATCCCAGAGGCCTCGGTTAAAAATAGCGTCTTGAAACGTCGTAATTAATCGCGCGCGCCAGATACATGTGATTAGCTTTACCTTCGCGAACGGAGCCGGCCAGCCCGCCCGCATACACTACACTACACCAGACCGGCCGACCGACCTAGTTTAGCCGCTACCTGTACACGACACGGATACGCTCTCTTCAAGCGGGTGGAGCGAAAGCAATATTATTGTGGTTGGCAAGCAAAGCCACAGTCACAGACGGTCGCGCGAACTCAGTCGGCGGCAGATTGTATCGACCGGCAGCGTGTGTTTGTGGCTCCGTCTCGTCTCGAGCGCTGACGTGGCACGCTAAGGTAAGCTATAGGATGCTACTCGAATGTTTCGTGAGTCTGGGGCGAATGGTAGTGAATCTGCGGGTGTCGGGACGGTCGTTTGTTCTGGTGTTTGCGCTGTCTGCTTGCCACGTAAGGCCGGGCTGTACCTGGCGCTTCGGAGATGGGGACGGTTGAGTGGGTGGGCGGTAATAGGGGACAGGTAAACAGTTCATTCAAGTTGTTGGGATGGTGTGCCGACTTGCACCGTATTACGATGGTTATGTCGTAGGGAATACTCGTCAAATATACAATAGGCACCACAACGTCTAAGTTGTTCACCATCTCGTCCGGTTAATATTATATCGTAGCTGTTTCCCTGATGGCAGATGGCGAAAATTACTCCGTTCGTACTCACTATTGTGACCGATATTTTCCTGCAAGCGTCATCTACATATTACGGTAGATAACTAAGGAAGTACGATGCATCGATTCATCTCAGTTCACAACGCAACCATGTTTTCGTTACATTTTATGAAGTTATGGTGACAGGCAGAATGTTAACTAAAATAATTACTAGTCAGTGTAGAACCGGATTTGCTTCATATAGTAGATGATGACGGGGAAAACCGTGACAGCTTGGTAACGAGGTCAAATCACTGAACCTTGACGTAAACAACCATTGTGTGTCGCCGCTGCGTCTAGTTGCCAAGTGGCCCGTCAGTTGTCGGTTTCCTGCGGGAGCTATCCATCATGTGGACATTTCTGGATCTTCGTAACGTCAGATTGCGTCATTCCTGCGTATTTAGTCGGCTCCTGTAATCAGTGTATCTAACACAGCACGCTACTACAAACTGCTGTTTTATCGAGACGTACATTCATGTTATCTCCTCCTTTCGCGTGCGGAAAGTACCCGGAGAACTGTGAAATTGTTCATTATTTTCCACTGTCAGACGCTGTTTATGGCATTGCCCCACCCGGCGTTTTAATAGCTATTCCAAAAACACGTCCAAATGACAGACGCATAAAAAGCGCTTTGTTGCGAATTACGCTTTGAAGGTAAATTGCCCTAAACATGAGTGCCACTTCTGACGTAATAACAGACACGATTTCGGTGGGTTCATGCAAACTTTTTAATGAAAGTGACACGATCCAATGAATGGACACATTTGTCAAATGTCAAACGACCAGACTGCCGGGGTTGGCTCAAAGAAGTACACGTTTTATTCCTTGCGTCACCACTGTACAGTCCTCCAGTTATGACGTCTGGTTTCGTCAACAGTTCTGTTTCATCTCCGTAAAGACAGTATATCAATTAGCAAAATAATAGAATATGGTCAATGTACTGTTTGAGGCAAACGCCTGAAGCATAAAAACAGAAATAAATAAAAATAAATAAATGGATATGAAACGAGTGAGTAGATCATGCATATCCAATTAAACTTAATTAGACTTGTTATAGTGATAGTATTATCGGATTTTACGTTCATTATTGTCATATTTGGGATAATCGTAATTGATTCACATCTTTGTCGCGTGAGTAGCATTGGGCGTAATCAGTCATAACGGTGTTATGTAATCGACCAGAATGGTGAAGTCTTAGTACACATCTAAACGAATGCCAGTTGCTACTGGAAGTGCTGTGACCACGTGATCTGATCACGTGTTCTCAATAACAACAGCGCCGTAATAACTGTGTTACATTGTAATGGGAAGTCAACGACCGAAGAGAATTATATCATTTACTCAATCAAGTATTTAATTAACAAGGGAGTACTTAGTCAGCATAATGAACGGAAAGCTCTTAGTGTGAAAATGGAATTTGAAACTTTGATGGAGGAAGTAGTGCACCCTGGATTCTAATGACAGTCGCATTACCCATAAAGTGGAACTGTACATTATGTATGACACTTATGCATGACACAGCCAGCACTCTTGTTAATACCTGTGTCGTGCATTACCGCTAAGATAATAATATGTTACGCATGTAAGCTCTCTCTCTCTCTCTCTCTCTCTCTCTCTCTCTCTCTCTCTCTCTCTCTCTCTCTCTCTCTCTCTCTCTCTCTCTCTCTCTCTCTCTCCCCCCCTGTGTGTGTGTGTGTGTGTTTGCATTACTCACACACGCGCGCGCACATGTGTACGCACACATACGTACACATTGCATGTATATCGTCTGCTTATCTAACGAAGAACGTGTCATTCGACAATTTTCTTTCTTCTAAAAACGATGTCTATCCGGGAACAATACATAAATAGCCCATCTCGAACAAATACGATCGCGGGCTCTCCGCCAGCAGCACTATTGTTCCGATGTTTGGACATCGTTTCCTGGCACCAACATCAACATATCCACCGCCCCCCCCCCCCCCATTGAAGTTGGCGCGTGACTCTGCCTCTCCAACCGCTATATATATATATATATATATATATATATATATATATATATATATATATATATATATGTATATATATATATATATATATATATATATATATATATATATATATATATATATATATATATATATATATATATATAGAACTGTGCTGGCGTAACTGAAAGTTGACGGCGACTCGTCAAGTCGGTATAATATTGGCAGTAACACTAGTACATCGTATCACTCACATACCCTGGCTCCAATCCGACGTCGTCCGCAACGGTACACATTGTGACCACAAACATTAGCCATCTAACATTAGCGTAATGATATATATATATATATATATAACATTAGCGTAATGATATATATATATATATATATATATATATATATATATATATATATATCATTACGCTAATGTTAGATGGCGGTAAACGTATCTCCTCTATGGCGCAGGTTTCCAATCGCCACTTTCTAAGTTCACTGGCTATACTACCTTTGGCCAGTGATACTCGCATTAGCAACAATGCTAGCTGTCAACCATAATGCATAGTTAATCGGACGCTACTCTCTGTCGTGGTCAGTAAATCAGAATGGGATTATAGTGTTACGTTAAAGACGTACAATTACTTTTCTGTGTTATTACTGGAGTGAGTTGTATGCCGATACGTTCCGTTACTTTCCATATTTGTGCAAGGTACAGCCGTGTTTGGCTCTTCGACTTAATGTACCTAGACAGTGGCCTAGGGCGGTCACCATATACAGGCGTCGTGTGTACATCGTCTGGTCCGTGCCACTCCGTAATAAGGGAGTGTGTGTATATCTGCATGTCTATATTTTGTGTGTGTGCTTGCGTGCGTGCGTGCGTGCGTGCGTGGGTGCGTGCGTGCGTGTGTGGAGTTTGTGTTACCATTGCATTAGCGTTATGCGATTTCTTCTGAAGTGAAGTATCGTATGATGATTTACGTTGTCAGAAATAACAACAGAAACATAACACTAGTCGATGTAGTATCCAATCAACTTAGTGATAGATATATTAAGGCAAACTAAATGGCTTACTGCAACACACTAACTGCCAAGCATTCCTGAATGCAAATTAATATATGCTCGATACACCCGCGCGCACTTGCTAACGAACACAGAAACACAAGCACGCATACACACGCATACACACAAACACACACACACACACACACACACACACACACACACACACACGCACGCACGCACGCACGCGCACTAATGACTGGCTACTTTTATTTATTAGAGAGTATGTAAAAGTATGTAAAATGGGTACGCAACCACGCAAGTATGTACATTCACAAGTTAGCGTATTTTCCTACGAGAGAAATTATGAACAATTATGCCATATATAAATCAGCGCCAGTGTCTCCGCTAGGGATGTTCATATAAATTATTAGCTATCCTATCATTACCGACACCTCTCAAACCTACCCGAGTTGCCAACGCAGACGTCTCATATAACCTCCCACTGGCGTCCCCAGTTAGTCATCCCCGTTCCCAGCTTCCTCCAGCGCCCACTCCTCCCTGGGTGCCGACAGATAACGTCTGCTTCCTGTCGTAGCACCACGTCCCTGCACCGCACCGTTGTAGCTACTGTTGCAATAGCAACCGGAGTAGAACGCTAGAGGGCGAGGGTTAGACACTAGTTGATAGTGAGGTGTGTGCCTGCGTGGGTGCGTGTGTCTGCGTGCGGGCGTGGGGCGGGTGTGTATGCATGCGGGTGTATCTGTGTGTGTGTGTGTGTGTGCGTGCGTGCGTCCGTCCGTCCGTCCGTCCGTCCGTCCGTCGTTTATCGTCGTCTGATCTTATGTTATTGTGAATACCGAAATATGGTCTTATTTCACTGTTCACTTTCTGTTTTCCTAAGTAATCTGTAGATGCTCATATATAATATTCCAGCAGTCAAATCAGCCTCTTCTTTTTTGGCGACTGGTGGATGCTGGGTGTCATGCATCTTCTGGTCACGGATGATGTATGCTAGATAAATTATTTGGTTGGCACGACTCCAAAAGTACTCTGACGTATCCGCATCACACCAGAATCACTGGCGCGTGTCGGCCCATTTACAACTATAATCAACTACCGTAATCAAGCGAATATGCACGCAGCTGTTTTATGTTCGACAACACACAGCGGTCAGACGTGTAATTGATTTTTATTTAGTTGGCGATTCCGGTCGCATCAATCTTGTCTCGTCCGAAATAACATCAAGTATTATCAAGTTGAATTACTATTCAGTTTCTGATACATGCTTGCAGAAATACCACTTCAAAGCGCATCCAATTTACGATGATATGTAGGTCACCTATTTGATGTCTGGCTAATATTGATGTTATTATAATAATAAGCACGGCAATCTCTTGATACCGTTTAATGCACAAACGTCGTGTGGCAGCTGTGAATGTTTACATATTAAACAGCTGCTTGGTGTAGAAGAACTCTAAGTAACAAGATGGAAGAAGAAAGATAACCAGTACAAGTAGATAAAGGGATTTACAGTATACCTTTGCTTTGCGGTCGTAATACGACCACCTCGTAAATAAGGTCACCCTGCGAGAACAGCTGCTTTGTGTAGAAGAACTCTGATTCACAACATGAAAGAAGACAGACAACGCATCTATTGACCTTATTACACAACTGGCGTTGACTTAAAAGTACACAAAGGGATTTATAGTATACATTTGCTTTACGGTCGGAATACGATCACCTCGTAAATAAGGTCACGCTGCGAGTGATGGAATTTATTTCACGCCAGTAAAGTATACCGGACTATTTAGGTCAGTTTGGGTTATTCCTGCAGCTGTTCATCGCAATGCCAGCTCTGAAACGCAACAAAACGGATTCGTCGAATATGTTTTCTGTACTTGCCGATCGAAGCATCTGGTCTCGCTAGCAGCGTTATATATTCGTTGCTGTATCGTCTGACATACAGCCAAGTCGTATCGCTTTATTAGCCACCCTTCCCACGGTGCGAACTTTACTGGCTCTGGTAAACGTGCCAGGTAGTTATTTATGTGACGTTAACAGTCGCGACGGAAACAGACATTAATTATTTATGCGAGAGTAAATCACCACAGGCGGTGGACTGACAGGGAGTTTATGAGTGGATGTTTAATTTGATCCGTGAAATTCACCAGTGCGAAACGCACAGTGGCGGGAGCGGGAGGAGACCCCTATGGCTACTCGAGGACATGGACAATTGAGAGGATATGGTCATCATAGCTCTTGGACAAGGCTACCTAAGCTGACTTGGATGAACTGTTTACCCTATAGCCATATAAAGGGACAATATCGTTGATAAACCTTGTATTGATAGCTCTTCCGGAACTACTGGAAGGGAGAGACCATTGTGCAAATTGATGAGCGACCTCACGCGGATGAAACCGGTAACTACGGGAGGAACAATCGTACACATGTCGCAAGTTCGCAAGAGTATAAAGTTTTGTTCAGTTTTGTAACTATAATTAAAAAACGAGTTAGTATGTCATAGGAAATAATTGTTAGCTACATTATATAGTTTGAATTGTATATTGTTGTTAAGTAAGAACCGTGTGAAGGCGCCGTCCGTTTACAAAATGGCGTAGAGTAGGGTGAATCAGCTCTATGATATATTAGCTTTGGGCCGGCCTTGTTCACGACGTAGCGGACTAAGACGTAGTGTTACATCATAACACTCACCTGTTTTCGATGTACTGACCAGTGTGGTTAGCACCGACTGTTTCGGGCGTTGCTGTTTTGTCATTCTTCATTATACCAGACATACTGGTGTACTGCTGTTGGAATGGTGCGTTTACATTTGGGAAGCATTGCTTCGGTGAACGTTGAGAGAGCCTGACAATAATATACCCGCCTCTAGCCATTAGCTTCGTGATATTGACACACCGTAGAACATGGACCTGTTCCTTGCTGTTTACTATACTCAGTGTAGCCCATTTGAGAAATTTGATTGAGCGAACAATGGGACACAATCACATACACACACACACACACACACACACACACACACACACACACACACACACACACACACACACACACACACACACACATACATACATACATACATACATACATACATACATATATACACGTACACACGTACACACGTACACACGTACACACACTCATGCATACACATACACACACACACGCACACACACACACACACACACGTACACACGTACACACGTACACACGTACACAAACACACACACACACACACGTACACACGTACACACGTACACACGTACACACGTACACAAACACACACCACAAACACACACCACAACCACACACACACACACACACACACACACACACACACACACACATACACACACACACACACACGCGTACACACGTACACACATACATGCATACACACACACACACACACACACACACACACACACACACACACACACACAAACACACACCACAACCACACACCACAACCACACACCACAACCACACACCACACACACACACACACACACACACACACACACACACACACACACACACACACACATACACACACACACACACAGACAGACAGACAGACAGACAGACAGACAGGTAGAGACAGGTAGAGACAGACGAATATTTAGCAATTCAAATATTGCACAACATCAGCGGTAGTGTGGTTCTTTTTTGTTAGTGAACTAATCCTTAAACGTATGTTTTATACAGCTTGATAAGTCTAGACGAACTAATGCATAATAGATGTAACCTTTTGTCGTTCTTCATTACACTGTCCTACTGCTAGTCATATCATGGAGTAAGAATACCCTTTGCTCGGGCGTATGCGTGCGAATCAACCCTACAAGGTGTCCACTTATAAAACCGGCAAAATAAAACAACAAGACTCACACATGAACCCACGTGATTTCACCGTGCCAATCCTGAGTGGTTCACGGCTGTAAGACGGATAAAATAAATGAAAAGTTTGCAAAGTCAGCACTACGCAAACAAACAAAAAACAAGTGGAAACTTGCACAAGCATGACGCAGTATGGGTGATATTCTCAGCGTTTGTAGACAAAGTTTTATTGCTATTGTTAGCATATGACGGAAACACATCGAAGTAAATTGTCTTTAAAAACAACTTGGTGGGGTTTGACAATACATTTAAATGGCGTAACTGGTAAATAACTTCTCTCATTGTCGTATGACGTCCAGGCCTAAATGTAGACTATGGTACAAACAAACTAAGATGGTATTTCTCCTAAACACAAAGAAATAAACAGTCGTCTATCCCCAAAACAAACAAAGGCTGGTCGACTGTTCGTAAACAACGTATATACTAGTGTGTCTCCAAACAAGCAAATGCTGCTCTGTCCGTTAATTTCCTGTCTGATTTGACACGCGTGGAAACGTATTCAAGCGCAGATTAATCTTTGCCTAGGTCGATGTTAAACAATTATCTCTACACCCGTGTTTGCGTGCATGAATGCGTCCTCGTAATTTATGCATATCGAGGATTGTACATAGAATGCGGTCACTAATGACGTCACAGACGCTATACAAACCGTTGCACACTAAATGCCTGGTTAATGTGGCGCGAAAACGATACTAACCAGTTTACGCCACACAAAAACGATGGATGTTTTATTCGCAAGTGCACTCAGTGACGTCATGTACATGCAGCTATGCGTACGTGACATGCTTCAGTGCGTCGGGCTTAATTTAGTCACGACAAAAACACATCGCATCGTGTTATACGTGACTTACAATCAGAGCTTACGTCATGCCCATTTGCTCCATACCAATTTCATTGTTTGCAGATGCACATATTGGATTTACGTAAATAATTAATAAGTCATGCATTAGGCATATTATCTAACACATGCGTCGCAATTGCAGATACAGTACGTTTCGAGCAATGTCAAACTTGGCCGCCGGCTAAAACAGATACGTCAGGCCACGTAACAACATTTTACACCAACAATTGTACCTCGCCCAGAGGAAGTGTGTTGTAGCGCTTACATTTTTCTGTCGTTATAAACGTTCCGATTGACGTTTCTGCGCATGCGCGATAAATGTAAAATCATTAATGTGCAGCGAAACGACAATGCATTTATGGTATAAATAATACGGGTTGTTCGTTAAGATGTATATAACCTATCTACAAAGTTGTTTGTCGCAAATTAACACGAGGCAAACAAGTTTTAAGGCATGTTTTGATAGTAAACGTAAATCACGTGACTGTAGTGCGCCATACTCCGTGACAGATATTTCAACAAACGTAAGATGCTATTGTATTAAATGACATTTTAAGCAACTCTTCACAGTAATCATCACAGGAGAGTTAACGTCCAGCCCGTGACATTTATATCAACGATGCTTTGTCGTTTCGCGGCACGTTGATGATTTTATATGTATCGCGCATGCGCAGAAACGTCAATCGGAAAATTTATAACGATCGGGAAAATGTAAGCGCGACAGCGTTAAGATGTGAAATAGCCTAAAATGGCAAAGCTTTCGACGACAAGCTGTTAGCCACACGTGCAGCGCTAACAAGAATTACCAATCGCGTGACACGATATAATTATTAGTTAGTAGTTACGCCATCTCATTTGTGCGGGAGTTTCCTCTGCTCTTGTAGATACGACAACGTAATAGCTCTGGCGATTCAAACAATAGTTTTTCTCTCACAAAACCAATACAACATATATACGTGTATGTATTAATATCATACATGAATATATTGCATTTGATGTTACATTGTTTTATAATTATAATACAAAATAAGTTAATATGACTTGTTTTGTATTATAAACCTGGGGTTATGTTTGACAGAGTTAAATATGAAATCCCAAGTGTCAAAACTGTACCAGGCAGCTTACTACCATCTACATAGAAATCGTTCAATAAGAGGCTGCCTGGCGACTTGATTGTGGAAACAGCCTTCTCTGTGGCTTACTGAACCAGTTGTTAGATAAGCTGCAGAGAGTACAAAATGCAGGAGTTCGAGTTGTGGTGAACGCCAGACGTTACGACCACATAACACCAATTTTAGAAACTCCATTGGCTATCGTATTCAATACAAGCAAGCATTGTTTGGCGGACACTTGGTTGGATACATTTTTTTCAGGATTTATTTATTAGTCTGAGCTGTTTTTAATATTCTTTTTATAAGCATATTTATTTCTTAATGATAATTTATTTGGATATTTGATGCCATGTTTTTTTATGATCTTTTACTTTTAGTTTTTTTTTTCTTTGTAATAGTGCCTTCGAAAAGAATAACTTGGAATTACGGCGCTATAGAAATGCTATTATTATTATTATAAATATATAATTATGTAAATGTACAGTCTGTGGTGAAATACTTATAGTCAGTTGATTCCGCGGGACTATAGTTCAACGCGGTTACGCAGTTGATCGATCCACGACCTGTTGCCTAACAAAAAGGGAGGGAGGGAGGGAGGGAGGGAGGGAGGGAGGGAGGGAGGGAGGGAGGGAGGGAGGGAGGGAGGGAGGGAGGGAGGGAGGGAGGGAGGGAGGGAGGGAGGGAGGGAGGGAGGGAGGGAGGGAGGGAGGGAGGGAGGGAGGGAGGGAGGGAGGGAGGGAGGGAGGGAGGGAGGGAGGGAGGGAGGGAGGGAGGGAGGGAGGGAGGGAGGGAGGGAGGGAGGGAGGGAGGGAGGGAGGGAGGGAGGGAGGGAGGGAGGGAGGGAGGGAGGGAGAGGCGAACGCTCGCACGGATGGGTGGACGGCTGGATGACTGTAATTAAAAGAGGGAAATGTGTAGAGAAAGGGGGATAGACTGAGGGACGGAAGGATGAATTGAGGATTGAGAGGGAACAAGGGTGTGAGAGAGTGGCGAAGCGAGCTATCCAAGGAAGACAGAGAGCTACTCCCCAAACACGCCAGTGGGAAACTACTTTGAGATACAAGCAACCGGTTGGACAATGCCGTGTTAATTAGTCAATACAGTGCAGCGACGCAAGTTGAAGATTACTGCCCCGCTGTTCGGTCACGTGACATCCTGAGTGGTGTTTACGTTTCCGCCCAATGGCTTACCAGCCTCCTGCGATATCGTGCTGTGCGCATTTTATCTCGGCTTTGGACCGGGGCGTTTACTAATAGGACGCGCGTATCTGCAACTGGACTTAACTGTTTCCGGGTAGAAAGGATAAACATGATTTATCCACGGCCATTATAATGCCTAAGATTGGCGACGAGTACAGGGCGGGTTGTTTGTATGGAGTACGTTCTCTGCAAGACCCAATGTCTTTCTTGCATCACGTGGTGCAACCCGGTTGTCACTTCAGTTGAGAGATGAGCGTGCCCTTGACAAAGTTGCTAATATAGTTATTCTTACCACCAAAAAATATATATATATATATATATATATATATATATATATATATATATATATATATATATATATATATCCAAATAAACATAATTTCGATGCAAACGCAAATAAAGAAGAAGGCGAAGAACCATATATAATAAACAAATAAAACAATAAAGCACACATAAGTATAAATTCATTCAAACAGTAACAAAATGATACAAATATTATTATTTTTAAATACAAATAAACAAATGGCACGGGTAAGACATTGTGCTAACACAAAAACCACTCGACTAAAATATGATAACAAGATAATATAAAATAAAATTATGTTACTAAAATATAGTAAGATGTCACTTTAAGATTGTGTTCATGAGCCATCAATCTACTATATAGAAGGGTCGTTTCATTTTTTAAACTTTAGTTTTAGATTGACATTGTTTTTTTTCTCGATAGGCAGGTTGTTCCAGTGGCATATGCTTGTATAAAGGCAGGAAGTTAGTCGTATCCCAGATTTAATTGTTCTTCTTTATAATCAACAGTGACTAAGCCAACGGTCTTGAATTCATTAGCATCGATATGAAATCTAGGTGGAACATCTAAAACGATCTGACAATCGGAACGCTGCATTCGGAACTTCATTTTTTTCGACAATCCACTATTCCATGCCGAACATGTGTAACAGAAATTACATCGAATCTGAGATTAGACTTGTAATATTTTTGATTTGATATTAATCTTTCTGGCGTTCCTATACACACGTTCCTGCCAAAAAAAAATGTGTGTGTGTTTTACCAAGATTCATTCATCCAGTTTAGGCAGTAAGCTTCTGGCGTTAAGGTGACAACAAAACTCAATCAACCGTAACAGTGATCATGTATATATTAAAAACTATCCAAGCCAAATTTCCTCAATATCGCCGGCGTGTCACAGAAATACTGTTCTCTGAAATACAGCGACTGCGTTTTGAATTTCGTCTAGCACTAATTTCAATTCTATGAAAATTGCGTTCATATTTATGATGGAGTCAAGAAAAGAAAAATGCATTTTATTTCTAACTCAACACGTGCGTAACATAAACAAACGTTTCACCCTTATTCATGTATAAAAAAATGAAATATCGTCTATCGAGTTTTAGTCTGCAACTCTTCATGTCGTGCACATATGTTGCCTCGTCGATGGCATTTTTGTACTTAACAAAAAGCAGAGAAACATACATAATCGCGATCTCCGTAGAGCCTGCAAGAGTAGTAATTAGCAACCGTACAGAACAATAGCCTAAAGAGAGCTTATATGAACACATTATGTTCGGTTGTAAGCACCCATATAACACGGTACCTCATTACCTCAGTATCTGCAGGAGCGATGCGTCAGTTAGCATATATCAGTGTCGCAGTATATCATTCTTATTACTTTTGTTCTATATAACGCGTAGTAACTATATCGTTGCTGAAATATCACGCCGAAGCGCTCTGTTACGTAATCGATACCTCAGTGGTAGGCGTGTTATGAACAAGTAAAACATTTAACCTACTTACGGTAATTTAATGAATCTGCAACAAAGCTACTTACAACCTAGGAAAATGTCAACGTTCCATCGGTGATACCGAGGCGGAAAAGATATTAGATATTAACAAGACGCAGTGGCGTAACACGAAACTCCTTCATCTCAGATATTGCTCGGATAATGTGACGATTAAGGATTTGCCGACCTTTTATACGGATGATTCACCGCTCGAGTCATGACGTCCGACATCGAGGTATTGGTTGCACGGGAGAACACGTCTCCGTGTCTGCGTTATTGCGTTACGCTTAGCCTTGACGCGAATCTGTTGGTTCACTTAAGACATGAATGTTCAGGAACTTCACGGGATACGTTGTACTTGTACTTCATACCACTTGCGGCTCCTGGTTGTAGGAATCAGGCTTGTGCGTCCAACAGCGTAGAGTAAGTCTGGGAAATTGCGGTAGCCTATATCCGATTTGTTTGTCAGTGTTCATTTAAAATACGTAAAAATAGTTTATCGCAATTTGGGATGTTGTATTTCATATACTACTAAAGACGCTGTACTAATTATTACGAGTATTAATTAATTAATGAGTATCAAATATTTGTCGCAGTTGGAGGGCTGTGTTATAATGAGGATTTGTTTCGCAGTGTCTTAAACCGGCTGCAGGTTAAAATGGTTGTTTTACGTCACCGTCTGAAAACAATAACAACTTATTCCTCCAAGCGGAACTATTTTTTTCCGAAATCGAACTATTTCGACTCAGTTGTCCGCACCCTTTAAATCCCGAATATACGATTCTGATACAGGCGTATCTGGTTATGACCACAACAAGTCGAGCCTTGTTTGGAGAGCCCCTACAGTTACATGGGCGTAAATGAATCCTTTCTGTGAGACTTTCTGGCAAAGATGCACTCTTCACGGTACTTGAGAGTTACTATTATACATCTCAGTGCCTCGTGTGTCGTTGAGGCGTTCAACAGAACCCAACCTCCGTTGGCCAACAGACGACTTCGGCGTGGGGTGAACTAATGAACTAATTTGCAGGTGGCGATGGGACGTGGCCATGTCGTCTCAGATGTAAAGGTGAAAATTAGCTGGAATTATTCGCCATCCGTCAACGATAACGATGCCTTCGAGTGACGTTATCGATCGATTCGCATTCGCGGACAACACGGTGCTTGCGGCGGGGTTGTTGTCGCTGCCACAAAGAACTCGTCATTCACGAGACTTCGTCTCGCGTGTTTTAGACTCGTCTGCGGGTAAGACCTCCAGCGGAACACGGACGGTATCAGCCGGGACGCGGCCGAAGCGTTGACGACGAAAGGTTGTTTACTTTCGGTGTACTAGGTCAGTCGCTTGAACATCTCCGCCGGTGATAGACACCTGTCCGCCGCGGAGAGGAGATGACGACCTGACGGTAATGAACCGGCCACAGACAGGCCGGGGCTTCATCGATTGAACGAACGTCTTCACGTTGGTCGTCAGGTAGGTCTAAGTGGCGGAGGGTTACTGAACGGTTGTGTGTGTGGGTGTGTGTGTGTGTGTGTGTGTGTGTGTGTGTGTGTGTGTGAGTGTGCGTGCGTGCGTGCGTGCGTGCGTGCGTGCGTGTGAGTGAGAGAGAGAGCGAGAGAGAGAGAGTGGGTGTGTGCGTGCTTGCGTGTGTGTGTGCCTGTGGGTGATCGTGTGTGTATGTCTACGTGCTTACGTTTTTGCGTGTGGCATTGACAAGACACAGTTTTCAAGTTTATTTGCTTGTTGAAAACCACCATGTGTCCTCTTTCACCTCCTGTTGATATCAACACATTCGTCATATCTTGGTAATCACACGAATGTTAGATACGTTGGCTTCCGAATAAGTTGTCGTGTCCCGGGGGAGAAATTGAGTGCATGCATGTGCGTGTGCGAATGAATGATTGCGTGAGTACGTGCGTGCGCGAGTGAGTGTGTGAGTGAGTAAATGAGTGAGTGATTGAGTGAGTGAGTGAGTGAGTGAGTGAGGGAGTGAGTGAGTGAGTGAGTGAGTGAGTGAGTGAGTGAGTGAGTGAAAGAGATCAAGAAAAATAGGATAAGGCGGATTTATCTACGACTTGAACGAGAAACTTCGGACGGACACAATAAAAGTAACCAATTAAGAACAGAGAGGAAGTAAACAATGAAAAATGTGCCGAAGGCAGGGATGGAGAGAATAGGAAGAGATGGAGATGATCAGAATTCAACTATTGTAATAGGTGCCGAATCAATGGACACTACATAACTTCGTGAGGTCACGGTGACCGCAATGTTTTTTTCCTGATTCACAAACGGACCACCTGGTGGAGGCTGGAAATAGTCTCTAATATGTAAGCCGAGAAGACCTATTGAGGTGTTTACTTCTGTGCTGCAAATTACCGTTGTCCCGTTTCTTGCATATACACCTTAGTCTTCGTGGCCGGTTTCGAATTATATCTCCGTATGAACCTACGTGAAACAGCCGTTGTTACGAGTGAAGCTCTTGGTTGTAATTCTGTGTGTGGCGGCCGTTTGTGGAGAATCTTCACACTACGACATGTGATTCTACTACTAACGGTTATGCATGTTTTGTTTGGTTTTAAACGTGACACAGTTGATGAGACCATTTCATCTGACCAGTTGCTAAGCAACTAAGTCCGCCAAGGTTATAAAATGACTAAAGTTACACATCCCGTGGTTTATGTTGCTGAAACTCGTACAAATAAATCGTTGAAACAAACAACCTGTGTTAATTTGTTTAAGCAAAAAAATGTATGCGAACCGGATTGATCTGTCTTAGTAATGGATTGCTCATACATAATGTATGTGGAAAACATTAAAAAGGCAAAACATGGCGGAGAATATTCACCTACTTGACGCATACATCATGTCATCTGTTATTTAGCAAAACCCTCGTCAAGCGATCAAAAATTGGGGTCGAATACATTGTGCGTTCGCGAATACCGCTGTGCTGTATATTAAAATACCCGACCATTAAAGCATTATTTTATATTATAAAAAACATATGGCAGTTCTTAAAGTGAAAGCAATATGCGGATCTACTTGACCTACGATATGTCATGTCGCAATAGTATTTAAATAGGGCGCGTAAGTGTGTCACGATACACGGCGAGACTCCGCGCGATTGGAGCTGATTTGGGGACTGGTCATTAGAATAATATTCGATGGATGACAGTTGTAACTTCCGACTGATGAATATTAGGAAAATCAGAACATAAATATCTTGTGTTATACCTTTCTTATCTTAAATGTCCGATTTAATATTGAGTTACATAGCGATTTATGTAGTGCAGATAATAGACACTCCCCACAAATGTTAGCCGTATGTGTTTTTTTTACGGATTTTGCATTTTACATAGCTGTACGTTGTGGTTTCGATAAGCACTTATATCTGACAAATTGTCTAAATGCACATAATCATAACACTTGTATACGTTTGGTCCAAACAGGTTGTACTGTGCGAAAAATGGCACTTTTCAACATTAGTCAAGATCGCCAAATGCAAGTACTTGCCGATGTTGCCATGGCAACCACCATTATAATCGATTAAAATTCATGATTTCCGTGATCATTGTCACCGGCTAAGTGTTCCACTGCTTTTGCTTGTAATAATCTTTCGGACTGTATAACTGAAATTGTTAGACTGGAACAATTCGATTATTACAACTAAAAACAAAACGAAGTCCTATACTTTAACATGGAGAATATGGACCTTCTGCCCCCAACTGCCCCCAGCCTCGTTTTCGCGCGCGAGACTTAGACGCCCTATTACTGTACATAACTGTTATCAACACTATTGAAAAAAACAGTGCTTAAACGACGGTCACGCGCAAAATATATATTGTGACGTATGCAAACCGGAAGGTTGTGGAAACGTCAAATGTGATTGTGACATGAGCTTCCCGACCCATAAATTCAAAAAGAACGTTAAACGCTCACGAGCTACAAGGTCGCTGTGCTGTGCATCGCGCACAATCGACCGAGCACTGTGTTCGACATTAGACTTTCGACATCGGCGTAGGCTGTTGTGTATAAGATGGACGCCATCGCGTCTTCAAAGGTAGCGAACAACCCAGCGTAAGTCACTCGGAGTCACAGGTGATATATGCAGAAGGTACTACGGTAATTATTGTAGCGCTGAATAACTATAATGATAACATCGTGGACAACGATGGCGGGTCATCCGTTTTCCTCTTGACCATGCACGCGTACGTTGAACCGAAGATGGTAATTACACGGATATTTCTGGCTACGAGTGATGACTGATTACTGAGATCGATACCGTGATTAGCTCTTATTGGTCAGCATTGTTACTACAGAGGATTGCAGGATTACTTAATTTGACACAGACGCACACAAACACACACGCACGCACGCACGCACACACACACACACACACACACACACACACATATATATATATATATATATATATATATATATATATATATATATATTCAAAATACGTATCGATTACGTTTACTTCAGGCATTTACTTCGACGTGTGTTGGCATAATATTTCAAACAGAAATGTGTGTTTATACACACGGGCGTTTATGTGCGTGTGTCATCATACCAATTATAAGTGTTTGCTACGATGCAGAAGCATGGAATCTACCGTCACATCTGACAAAATCTCCTGACATTTTTGAGATGCGTTTTCTGCGAGTTACCAAAAGGTGTTACTAATGTAGACAGATGACAAAATACACAGACCAGAGACGTTTTAGATGTCATCAGAGGCGACTGCGGGGGATTGTGTATAAATACCAAGAAAACCCCGCTAACATAACTTTCATGCAGACTTTCAAATGAAAATGAAAACTGGAAAGGCCGTTGTAAAGATGGGGTTGATCACATAACATTTGACACCGAACTCCTCGGTTATCATCAAAGCCTTGTGTTCTAAACAGGACAAGATGGCAAGATTCCACATCAAGGGGAGAACGTCTCCTATACGTTTGACTGAATCAACTTGCGAATGCTGATGACGGAAGAGCAACCATGCCTTGTAATGCCCCAAGTGACACCATGCCTTGTAATGCCCCAAGTGACACCATGCCTTGTAATGCCCCAAGTGACACCATGCCTTGTAATGCCCCAGTGACGCGAACACATAACTCTTCTGAGTAAAATCTATAGCGGTCTGGTGACGCCAAATGTTGCCATTATGACGTCACCGGAAGCACTGCAAACGCCACGGCGCGTTGAAATGAGCGTCGCTTAAAACCATACCGGGCTTCAAGTGAACCCATGCGGGCAACGCATGGCACACGACGCCGGACAAGAGGCGGCACCTGCGGGGAACGTGAATGGATCGTATCGATTCGACGTGGCCTGGCGCCGTGTGCCGACTGTGGACAGGTCAACCTGTGCGCCGTAGCAACCCGGGCGTAGCAACCACCGGACGTAGGCCATCACAACAACACTGTTCAGGCGAATTAGCTCGGCGCATCTGGGTGATTCATACGCCAGTGTCTCTGAGACCGCACGACAAATGAGTCTCAGACCGGGAGATATTAGACGGACAGCGCTTGTTCGCGATCAGATGGTGCAGGGGTAGACACGTGGAGCTATGTAGCGTAGTGGTTAGAGCAGCGGATTGTCGAATCACATATCTAGGGTTTGGAATACATCTGTGGCATAGTCGATTTTTGTCACAGTTTCGTTCGCTCTACATTGCCGTTGTACCCTCGCCTGTATTCATGAATAACAGAGTGGAAGACAGTAGTAGCGGGTTGCTGGATGATCCACAGACAAGTCGAGGTTGTGGTTCTAATTAACAGGTCTAGTTTTACCTTTGTATAGTTGTCGCTAATCACGGTTATTAATGACTTTTTGCTCGGCAAGAAAAGCTTCACCCGAGTGTGTATTATTTGACTTACATGAATTCATAACATGTTGCCCTGACGACTTTACGTGTGTTCCACCCCAGTCTTGCGCGTTTGACATTCAGACGCTGCATTACTAGCTTCCTACTAAAACACCTTCCTTCCGTTGTCAACACACCACCCTCCGTCTTCCTCACTACCTCCTCCCCACTCGCACACACTCAAGCCCCTGCCTTTCCGTCTTCCCGCAGATGACGTCATTTGACCTTGACCCCAGCCGGTAGCCGCCCCAGCGAGCGCCATGCCGATGGTGACACAGGCGCGCCGTCACATGACGACGGCTGCGGTGGAGCCGCCCCAGATCTCGTCACCCTCCTGCTGCGGCCGCTGTCTCTACAACATTCCGCAGGGCACGCTCATCATCCTCATGCCCGGCACCGTCATCCTCCTCATCGGCAGCTTCATGGTGAGTGTGGTCCTTCTCGAGCACTGGGGCGTTGTCGTTCTGCTGTGTAGGTAATGTGAGTGGATGTTAAAGTGTTTCCGCAGCAGTGATATTGCGACTTTTATGATTTGTATCGAATGCAATGGTGCGATGTCTGTGTCGTAAGGTCGATGGGGAGCAATGGTTCGGCACATATTAATTCACCCTAATCCTTATCAAGTCGTTGATTTTCGTCATTCATGCACTCGCTAATATTGTAAATCACAATCAACCACAATACGCGCGAACGCGAACGCGAACGCGAACGCGAACGCGAACGCGAACGCGAACGCGAACGCGAACGCGAACGCGAACGCGAACGCGAACGCGAACGCGAACGCGAACGCGAACGCGAACGCGAACGCGAACGCGCGCGCCCACACACATACGCACACACACACATTCACATACGCACACACGCGCACGCACACGCACACGCACACGCACACGCACACGCACACGCACACACACACACACACACACGCACGCACACACACACACACACACACACACACACACACACACACACAGCTCCCCCACTAACTTCCTCCTCGCTGCCCACAGACGACGCTGACAGAGGCGGACTCGTCGTACAACGACGACCTCGCCTACGTGTCGTGGCTGTTCCTCGCGCTCGGCGCCATCACGACGACGGTCGGCATCGTCTTCTGGAGCGTGCTCTGGACCCGCAACAAGCCGCCACCATTGCCGCCCAAAAAATATCGCCCAACATCGCCCACCGAGAGCGTGCAACTGGTGGGCGTCTACAAGATCTCGGACGGTCACGTGAACCGCGCGCACACCGACGACTCCGGTCACGTGTCTAGTCACGTGAGCCGGTCGTCCGATATCGCGTCGGGCGGAGGCGACAACGACGCCACCAGTCAGGCGCGCCACAGTAAAGATGGCGAACTTGGTTGGCGCTCTGATAACACGAGTCGCACCAGTCGCGCCAGTCGTACGCGCGCCGGTGAGACAGAAACGGCGATCAGCAGCAGCGACACAAGTACTGACTGTCATTCAGACCCAAGCACTGATACTTGTTCACATCGCGCCACCAGTAGCGAGTACACGAATGGGGACGGTCACGTGAATCGGGCACACACCGACGACGACGGGAACGTGGACCCGGCGCTGACTGGTGACACCGGCGCCGGGGCAGGTGTAGGTGACGGCGGTGACACGAACGTTCCTCTACCCCACCACGGTGGCCGGGGCGCGACGCTGACTGTATAACAGCGTTGTCCACGCAATTTCCGGTCAGATTGTGTGACAGTCACCGGAAGACAGCCATGCACCGTTGGTGATATTCCTGCACAAAACATGGCAAACTGTGGTCAATTTATAATGTTCTGTTTATATTTTTATTAAGTGGCATTTTACTATGTACAGACCGTTGAGGGGGACACACTTCTATGCACCGAGGCGGTCACTTGCTTCCACGTCGTCGCTTCATGCCCAACATATCTCGTAGATGGCAAATACTGTGACAGAAATACTTACTAAAACGTTTCCACGCGCGCATGTATGTCTATAAAAATGTACTGAATAGCGCGAGTCGAAATTACCTCAGCGTTTCTGCTATTGTGAGATGTACCAGCTATTTAAGTTCGATAGAAACTCGTCTAAACTGGGAAAACGATATACAATCGTGAATAATGGTTTGAATGATAGAAAACATTATGCAGCACCACGTCGAAGTAGTCATATATGACAATTACCGGTAGAGGACGCCACGCGTACTTAATTCGCCATACACACGAGCTTCCAAGCGTGACCAACTTACAATGTGCGTGCGTATGATATATTTTCTCCGTTGTTGTTAATTATTAAATGGGTTGGGGTTCTTTATCCGTCCCATTGTGATGCTGTGGCGATCTTCCACTTTAATGTATAGTTGTATTGCACGACCCAGCTCTGTGACCCACATATCCATGGAAGATGTGTAAGTCTGTATAAACCCAAGGGAAGATGAAGTCTGCTATTTTCATTGCCATTTGTCGTACACTGACAGACATCAGTGAAATCAGTGTTCACGTACACCTGTAGTTACGAATGTGACGTGTTATTATGTCAAGGGGCCTACTTAATGTAGGCCGAATGCTTTATCTGCGAAATGAAATGAATCGACAAAGATCTAGAAATAAATATGGGCTGCACATTAATAGAGTTTTTGATAGCGAATATAGCCCTCCTGTCTTGACGGCTTCGCAACATTTTTATGACATTTTATTATGCACGTTTGTGATAAGATCTCGCCATCTCGACGTTGCTCTATGTTAGTGACAAACTGCTGTAATTCCGCGTGTAGTTTGTTACTAGAGCGAATACTGTAATCTGTTGACTGAAGTTTCGTTGCATGTTTCGGGCATTGTACATATACTTTATGGTTATATTTTTTACAAACTTTATTCGTAGTATTACCATCATACGTGTATTACGGATTTGTGTATATATTTGAGAATTCGATATTCGAGTATTTACAGCGTAAGGTTTTAGCGTAAGCACACGCAGTTCTTTGATTCATTCGTTGACATTTCTGTTCCAGCACGTTCACGAATACGCATGATTGAGAACAGGAAATAAAGACGTTCTTTTCTTATAGTGAAACACTTTTCGCACATGTTTGGTTTGTCTTTGTTTTGGTACGTGTTTGTGAGAAACCTTTTGTTTCGGTTTACGTACAGTTATATTGTTTATTAGTGGTTTTCTCTCTGTGTTGCATTCCAATTCTTCATTTGAGAGAGTATTTAATATACATCGGCCAACGTAATCGTAAAAAAAGCATTTACTCCTATACGTATTGGAATGTACACTGCGTAAAACATATACATATGCAAACGGAGTAGGTACATATGCGCACGCATGCACACACGTATACACGCATAGACACACCCATACATATACACACATAACAATTAAGCATTCACGCTGGACACTACACCACCAAATAGAGCAGTCCCATATGCATTAAACACTTCTTACAACATTATGTCTTTTTAAAATTAAGCACACATATAAATGTTCCCAACTCCAAGAATGTTTGAGTACACGGTTCAATGCGCCTTCCTATGACACCAATGCGCCGTCTTGCCCAGGCCACTGTATAATGATAAAGAAATTCTAACCAAATTTACACGATTGCCACCTTGAGAACCAATCCTAGAAATCCAAGAGACTGGGAAGTGTAGGTTTGTTGAGAGTCCATCTATGTATTTTGGAGCTTGACCACCGTTAAAAGAAACATTTCAAATTTAATTGTTTCAAAGAGTTCTATCACTGTCTTCACAACCACTCCGCCTAATTTGTATATATATATATAAATCCACATTTCGTTTAACATCTATCGTAACCAAGGTATCTTAGTTTTGGTAACAGCTAAGTTCATGTTAGTGTTGTCTATATTATGTTACATGGTGTCACGCTCATAATAGACGAACCACGTGACTGGTTGTCTAGTAACAAGACCCGCGGAGCTTGCTTGACCCTTAATGGTTTCCCTGCGACTAAACACGCGGGGAAATGGTATATTTCTATACGACGACTGCTGATCTGGCAGTGTGATGCTATATTTATAATTGATTGCAAATGTGTAAATATTATTCGTAACGAATAGATTGACGGATGTCACGCGCCTAACTTTGACTGTGACATCATAGACTGGATCCGCCAATTAATAACGTCCGATCGTTTGTTGCGAGCACGCGCGATACTGTTGCTGTTGCAATACGCTGCTATTGTTTAGGCAGTAGTGGCATTGATATTTGAACGTCGTCGGAAAAAGAACGCTGCCAACTCCATCCTCAGGCGCCAAACCAATTCTGTCAAGCGTCTCCAATCATTCGTCTGACTTATGGCGTGATCAGATAATCTGATATATGATACAGAGAACAATTGGAGGAACACAGATCTCTTAATGGTGAACTAATTCAGTTGAGATGGTAATGTTACAGTGTTATGATTGCGGTTTTAGTAACATTTTACCCACACACAAAAAACAAACAAGCAAACATAAATTATACTGTCGACTCCCGCATACAAGTTCGTTAGTTTTAATGTGTTATTTGTGAATTGATTTGACAAATCGCAAGCTTGCCGTTTTTGCCTGCACAGTCAATATTAGGGGAATCAATCATAAATAGGTACGATTATACAGACTTTATTTAGCATCAGGATTATAGCTCTTTCCGATAGAGTGTGTAGATATTCCGATAAGTCCATTGATGATATTTGATACAAAACAAGGTATCGTCTGGTGTGATTGCAAATATGTATTCATGTGAATTCATATTGAGGTCACGCCATAATGTATTGGCATCACCAATGCAAAAGCAAGTTACGACTAACAACGAAACATCATATATAATACATTTATATTCAAGGCGGTAATTGGAGAAACCAAGCATTGTAACTAAATAAAATACAATTAAGCATCAACACATAACAGTAACGTCATTGCGTAAATTATACACATCGCGAGAGCAAGATGTGTCTGATTGTGTCAAATTTAGATTGAAGAGGGAATAACACGTGACACTGATATCCATAAAGCTCTCAGATAAAGTGGGTTATCAACGTTACATGCGTAATCAGCCACACGTCATCAAAGGGACCAATTTCCAGCAAACAGCTATTGCGGCACAAACGTGATCAATATTGATCCGCTTTCAACGTTAATGACATTCTTGCTGCAGGTATCACATATAATACGCGGGAAATCGGTAACTAATAAACAAGTCAACACTACCTCGATACAGTGGACCCACTACATCGGATTTTGTCTAGCAACCATGTATAAATATATATATTTATAAGCCTGCATTTTGATCTGGGGCAACGACCGCCAGATCAGCTATTTATGCATAGATAATTGTTACTTTTGCGTTCAGTTTTTCTTCGGAAAGAAACGTATTTGGGGCTATAATTTCAATACGAAATACGACTGATTGTTCGACAAGAGATCTAATTGTGGCGGCCGTTGTAGTAACCTTGCTGAACAAAGCAAGGCGTAATGTAACTGTCAATTGTAGTTGCAGTGCTTATGTATAAAGACAATTTCATAAAAATTGATTCGACATTTTCGCTACAATGCAACACAATTGATGCATCGCAAAATGTGCAGTCGAAACATAGAAGTCAATATTTCTGTTGGTTGTGTTATAAAGGAAATTCGATTTCACATAATAACGATCATACTCAATACGCACAGACGAGACTGAAAGATTGCCTATTTACGCTCAGAACATAGTATCATTGGTGCGCGTTGACAATCGTTACGTGACGTCACGTGGTGCACGTCATTTCCTGAAGCGGTAACAGATAACGGAACGTTATCATCCCTTGTCGAAATACATCTTGTTCGAATCGTCCGGTTTCCACGCATCAAATTATAGCACATGCTTATTGGTGAGAATAAACTCGAACGGTGTTCCATCGAAATGTGTGGTCTGTACGTGCATAAATATGTACATCATGCACGGTGCACGTGGCTGATAGCCATGCTTTGTATGTGGCTGTATTGTTGCGTATAGTTCCGCTTCAGTTACGGAAGAGTGTGTAAAATACAGAATAACTTGCAGAGCCAAATAAAGGCATGCAGTACAACTTCGGTGAGGACATTGCGTAGCGTGCTAAGCAGCTCATTATGCGTAACTAGTTCGTCAATACACTGTTCATCAATACATACATCCGTAACACCAGTTTCTCATTTAAACACACTGTTCGAGTTGAACTGATAACATGTCGTGAGTCTGTTTTCACTGCTATGCGTCGTAATGCGTCCGTATACACGCTGCAGGTGCAAATCCTCATAACGATATTATATCATTCTTTGCAAAAGCTACAATAAAACATGTAAACACTGTTTTTAGTGCACACAGTGTGAAAGTAAACTAACTAACTATCCCGCGCCCTGCAGGAAGAACACACAATCCCTTGTGAATGTTGATTTCCTATCGTAAGTATCGTTCATCAGTTCAGTTCTCTCATACGAGTCGTTCATCCCGTCGACAAAATGGCCGCTGCGGAATATGACCTATACAAACATTCACTTAAAGTTAAATCCATTACATTTGGCAGATATCTCCTACAAAATGGTGCTATGCGGCGAATCAGCAGTACTTCGTCTCAATTCTCCTCGTCCTGCGAGTCGAGGAAACAGCTCCACCTCAAAGAGCAACTCCAGTAGATGCCTGTCTCTACCCGTTCGGCCAGCGACGGAGGTTATTGCGAGACGATTAAAGCTACATATCCGTATGCAATCCGAAAACGCCCGTTCTCTCGCCCAAACATTTAACTACGGGACACTGTCCAAAAGTCAACTTCGACGGACCTCGTTTGCGTACAAGCGTCCGGTCTCAGGACGGTTCTTTGGCGTGAGCGCGTAACCATGACGACCGAATAGCTCACACGCGCAAGCGCCGCACGCGCGCGGTCAGTATTTTATCGGAGGACAATGTTTATGGGACTTTGCTCCCGTTATATCATGCGATTAAGCACGCTACGTCGTAGCCAGTCCACGGCTATCTTGCATTGTCTGCTTGCATTATCATTTGCTCGGCTCCATACACGAATAATTCCATAAGTAACATACACATTGTATCACAGAAACAAATCAAGAAACGGCAGTTAAAACACCTGCCTTTAGCCATCGATACGCACTGATATCCATACGATTTAAATTTCCGATGGGCACAGCTGACAGCTGCGTGCGCTACTCCGGCGATATAAAGAGGCAGTTTCTTTTGAGCTTCCGGTACAACTGATTGACTCGGCTAAAGGCAGGATTTATATTTCACTCTTATCGCGCTCCACGAGTTTCGCATAGTCGTCGTCTTTTTGTGACCCGTTGGCCTCCATGCTCACTGCATCGTCGCCGGAATCCATCGCCGACATCGCAATAGCAATATCCGATGGCGCATGCGCGCCGGTGACGTCATCGGCGGACGACCCGCGATCATCCTTCCCTTCCGACTCTTCCTCTATCGGCACCTTCTCCGCCGGCGGCATCGGCAGCCGCCTGGCCGCGCCGGTGGCGCCGCCTATCGACACGGACTGCGCGCGCACCTCGTCACGTGACATGTACGTGGGGTTGTCGTGCGCGGGCGACGAGTAGACGACGGGCGGCGGCGTCGGAACGCTGCGCTTGCGTCGACGGCGTCTCATGACGACGAAGACGATGATCAGAATGAGGATCATGAGACCGACCAGTCCGGCCCCCAGACCCCCAAACGTCATCAGGTTCGGCTCCGGCTTCGATTCACGCCCTCTGGACGGCGCCGTTTTGACGACGACGGGTTGCTTCGGTGGCGACGTCGGCGTGATGCGGACGGGCGACGAAGTTGTCAGCCATTGTCGCGTGTCTTTGTACGCGCGCATATCCGTGATACGAGTGAAGTTCGTCGACCACTTCATAACTTTCGCGGGGTTTTGAAGGTTGATCACAAGGACCGCTCTGGAAGGTAAACAGATGTAAATGTAGTGCATATCAGAAGTAGTCGTGGTGTTTTAACCCGATGTTCTGCAAATATAATACGAACGTGTCATCGATTAGACCAACCAATGTTTGTTTTGTGATGTGATTTGACGCTTTGATTCCTTGGCAGAGCAGTTCAATTGAATACCCTCTCGACTATGTGGAAAGCTTTCAGCCATGCTACAATTAGTGTGAGATAAATTATATTGCCATGTACCCGTTCATAGGTTTGAGTGAAATATAATTCCGAAATGTTAGGCACCTAATAATTGTTCCAGTATTCGTACATCGAATCACTCACGCACCCTAATCATCCAATACATGATTGCTTATACGTCGCAATTAGTTCTACATTATCCTCCGGAGGCACCACTGGTTATCACTTATAGCCCATAGCATCGCTGGTTTTGCAACTATTACTGATTAAATGGAATGTTATTCCCAAAAACGTGATGTGACTGGTCCATTAATTCACCCTTTCGCCCAGCAATAGCGTTGTCGCGCTTACATTTTTCCGGTCGTTAAAAACGTTCCGATTGACGTTTCTGCGCTTGCGCAATAAATGTAAAATCATCAATGTGCAGCGAAACAACAAAGCATTTTAGATATAAATGCCACGAGCTGTTCGTTAACTCTCCTGTGATAATTACTTTGAAAAGTTTCTTAAAATCAATGCAATAAAATATTACGGTTTTTATAAATCACTGTCACGGATTATGACTCACTACAATCACGTGATTTACGCTTGCTATCAAAATATGCCTCAAAACTTGTTTGCCTCGTGTTAATTTGCGACAAATAACTTTGCTGAGAGGTTATATACATCCCAAGGAACAACCCGTAGTATTTATACCATAACTGCTTTGTCTTTTCGCTGAACATTGATGATTTTACATATATCGCGCATGCGCAGAAACGTCAATCGGAACGTTTATAACGCCGGAAAAATGTAAGCGCTACAACGTAATTGTTCCGGCGTCAGCTTATTTTCGTGACGTTTCGACTGAGTTCTAAAATCTCCATCAGACGATTGCCACTAGGTGGCGACACGGCAGTCATTCTGCGCTGAGGTAAGCGCACTAGACTATCATGTCGCCATCTAGCGGTAGCCATTGATGACGACTGTTGTTGAAAGCAGTTAAAGCATCACGAGATGGATAAGATACGTTGGCTGTGAAAAACTGATCAAGCCAGCCTGATGAACACCTTCATTTACACAGATGGTGGCACTAACAGAGAAACAACAGGAAAAGGTGAGGGTTTGCAAAAAAACAACTGAATAAGAATAATCGTGGAGTAAAGTGAGCGGAGAGAAGAGGAATTAATAAATTGATAGTGGATGTTGGAGTGAAGGAAAGGCTTAACAAAACAATGGTGAGAATTTGGGTGAAATAGGCTGGTCATGTGGAAAGAATGGGAAATGGATGATGAAGATCAGATGCCCAAAAGATGGAGGGAAAAGGAGGCAAGGAAGACTGAGAATGTAATGGGAGGACTGCGTTAAGGCAGACATGGAAAAAATAGGAGGAGAATGGAGAACAACACCAAAATATATAGATGCAGCTAGAGACTGTTGATAGAGAACACAGTGAGATAAAACTGAGAAAAGAAAAGATGAAAAAAATGCGACGGTAACCATGACCAACCTCACCCCTGACGACATAGCATTAACAGGGATGCAAAGAGGAAAACAGCAGTAGTGTGTCACTTACTTTCCCGTCCACGTCGTGAAGAAGAGTCGGTTGTCAACGACAGCGGCGGCCGTGTAGTTGCGATCGCCTTGGCGGATTATCGCGGCCACGTTGCTGCCCGTTTCGTTCAGGTAGGTCCCCTTGACGTGGTTGGATGTCCACCATATCAGGTACTTGCCTGGAACACATCGAACATAGTATCATGTAGCAGAGAGACAACTATGAAAAGCCAACAGTTGTTTTGTTATCAATAATGTACACAAAGTACATAATTTTGGAAATTGGTTATTTAGATTTCGTGGTCGTATCCGTCTTCGACGCGACATTAATGCATCCGGATTTGCTAACATCCTTAGGAGCTCATTAGCCCAAGTTTACTCCTTAAACTGATTTAGCTCCTTAACAATAATTTATGTTGAAACCACGAATACATGTGACGCTACTGGGACACTTTCGTCGTTGTGTCACGGAACTAGCAGAATCCATTGACTAATGTTAGTAATCCCGGACATTTTCACGAGAATATATGAGAATATATATGTCGCCAGATTATGACGTCTACTCTTAATCTCGCGTACGCGTGTAGCAAAACGCCACCAGCTAACTGCTCTGTAAAGGATTCTCCAATAATACATTAATTGTTATCAATATATACGAAAACAATGTGGTGTTTATTGATAGGTCGAATATACATTTCTCGTCTACGAACGATATCTCGATATGTCAATTTGTGGTTGACATTTGACTGCACCGGAAAAGCGGCCGCGTTTAAAACTGGCGTCGCGCATGCGCTGAAATGGGATAGGGAATGGTCCTAGATAGGACGACGGTTTTCAAGCTCGTTAAATATAACAACGGGTTTGCTTTAATGATGGATTTGCTTATGAGGTCGTTTTCGCGGTGAAACTGTCCCAGGATGACCTCATCGTACACGCGAACTTTTATGAAGTTGTTTGTGTTGATGAAAGAAGATCAGATTGAAGGGGTATGGGTGTCTTATCCAGGACAATGTTCTTACCTGTGCCTGTTGGTTCCTACGCCGATCTTCATCTTCCTTTCTCTCTAGTATTTCTATCATTACAAACACGCACAATCTAATCTAGGCATTTTACAAAGTGATCCGATCTAGAAAGCTTCAGACGCATCGGCGATTTTTCGCCTTAGACCGTTTTTGAACTGAATCAACTACTCACACTGACTCGTGGTTCCCACACTTTCCGTTTCAATATGACGGAAATATGACATAAATACGTACCACCAGAATTCACCGCTATCCCTTTGACATTATCCTGCGTTTCAATGACCGCCTTTACTCCGGTACCTTTCCTTGCTTCGTCGCTAACAGGTCGATGAAATATCGTGCACTGCGTTCGTGATGTTTTCTCGGCCCAGAATATCCGTCTGTTAGCGGCGTACGTAAACATAAACTGTGTATCTTGCAAACATGCAACCATACTTCCTTATATATATATATATATATATATATACAGGACCCTATATATATATATGTATATATAATTATATATATATATATATATATATATATATATATATATATATATATATATATATATATATATATATATATATGTATATATATATATATATATATATATATATATATATATACATAATTAATAATTACATATAAACATGCAACCATACTTGCCTATATATATATATATATATATATATATATATATATATATATATATGGATATGTAATTATGTATATTATATATATATATATATATATACGTATATGTAATTATGTATATTTTATATATATATATATATATATATATATATTTATATATATATATATATATATATATATATATATATATATATATATATATATATATATATATATATATATATATATATCGCATGCAGGGATATGGAAAATACCTGTCGTAGATCAATTGAGTTGGTAACTTTTTTTTAAACTTCCAGTAGCATTATTGTCCGTAAAGGGTTCTACCAGTTAACAGTAGAAGTATTAGAAGCTTGAAATGTTAGACCCTCAATAAGCCTAAGGTTTCCTGCACCACAATCTGGTTAAATCTGGTTAAGCTTATGCGAATATGTCCACATATAAATGTGTACACATGGCGATGTGCACGACGCACTCACTACTTACTTGCACATTCGCACTTAAGCAACACAATGATGCACGCACGCACGCACGCACGCACGCACGCACGCACGCACGCACGCACGCACGCACGCACGCACGCACGCACGCACAGCACACAGACATACAGACAGACAGACAGACAGACACACACACACACACACACACACACACACACACACACACACACACACACACACACACACAAACACGCTCAAACAAACACACACGCGCGCTCCCATGGGCGGGCACACACAAGGTAATAAAAACATACCCGTTATGATCATCAACTGCGAGACTTCCTGGAAGAAAGACGCCCGAATGGAAAGTTCTTGTTTCATTCCCGTCCAGTGAAACAGTGAATATGTCAACGCCTGTATTGTCCATGTACAAGAGTTGCCGCGAGTCGGAGTGCAGCACCATACTTCCCAAGGCGCGACCTATTAAACAGAAACAAACCATTGTTACTATTAAATGACGATGTAGGCGTTTATCGGAGTGACTAAAGAAAGCTGTAGATTGTTTTACGGGTTGCTTCTTTTATTGGCCAATGCACCAATTCTTACACTTTGCACGATATTTTCCCTGCATTATTGCTATAGTCTATGTTCATATATTTACAAAAAAACATCCGCCTGCCAATTGTGGTGATCAGTCGTTGTTTGTGGATTCTTGATAATATATGTATACTACTATTTTGTATGTTCATGTTGTCGTGCAATGCCACAAACTGCGAGAACATGGATTGTTTTTTGGGATGTTGTCACATTCTTTGAGAAACTCGTTGCCTTGAATCTTAACCCCAGTCTATGCTCCTGTTTAACGAGAGCTAATCTACGCTCAAACAGTCCTTGAACGAACAAAAACATAGGCCATGTCACGTTTGTTTCAACGATACAACTTTCGTGAGGATGCTATTACACACGCAAACGTTATTTTATTCTCTGTGTAGGGATGCAGACTTCGTAAATATGACCTTTGCAGTTACGTCCCAACCAATTAAAATTATTGACACGCAGCTGCGGTCATCACGTGCGGGTGGCCTATAAAAGTGACACGTTGTTTAATTAAACAAGTTGTTTAATTACATTTCTAAATCCCAAAATTAATTACACGATACCCTTTGACATTATGAACTGCATCCCTGGATTTAAACGCGAAAGACGCTCATTAAGTTTCCATACATCCCCAAACTAACGCAGCGCTGTCGTCGAAGTAAACATCGTCAACAACTGTTAAATTGCTAAAATCATGACATAATATTATGTCAAATGGACACTGGCAATCTTCGTTCCGCTGAATTCGTACGAGAAGGCAATCGAAGTAAAACAAATCGGAGTAGCACAAATAATTGGAAGATTTGTAGTATTATACTCAGCTACCGTGAATAATTATCCAAGGACCAAGAGGAGTTTACTTACATAGATGAGCAGTTAAAGGTTGCATTCTGAGTTAGTCTACCATGTAAAGAGTTCTAGTTTTTTTAAATAGTCCAAGCACAATAGCCACCTCTGCATAGTGGGTTATATTTGCCGCCATGTGTGGTATTTGGATATGTGCTAGATCGTTTGAAACATTATACTTTCGCAACAATTCTTTTTATCACGTTTCACCTTAAAATTGCATATTGTGTAAACAAAACGTGCACGGTGCTGACGAAGATGGCGCATAACGTATTGTTCAACATCATGTTGCCTCGTTGGAATTTAACAGCCGCGCGGAATAAATCCAGAACGTCCGTTGTGTTTTTAACCACCCCAGTACATTCCTGAACGGGGGTCCTACCTTGCGGCAGACTGTGAAACACTTCCTTCCTCTTGACGCCCATTGACTGCCGGCTGATGACGTTCTCCGACGGGTCAAACCAATAGATCTTGTCGTCCACCTCGTCATACTCAATCCTGTCCGGAAACGCCGCCTCCTGCAGGATTATGCCGCGCAGTTGGCCGTCTCGCGTCTGCGCGTTGAGCTGATACGCCTGCTTCCGGTATGGATCGACAAAGAGCAGGAAATGCGATCCCGTGTGTTTAAAATCTGCGAGGGAAAACAGACAAAGATTGCAAAAATATTATCATGTAGCCATCGCGAATTATCGTGTAGGCATGATGGCCAGTTTGTGAATCACAGGTCGTAGTTTTACGTTTAATTTACTTTTGTTTATATTACCCTCGCAAATAAATAATGTGCTTATTAATTAATTAATGTTTTATTTGAAGATCCTGCTAATATTTGCAAAGTGCAAAGCATGGGTCTAAATAAACGAGAATATATTTTTCATATCGCTGTGTACTATCTTGACGAAATGATCCATTACATTTTGACGAACATAAGAATAGTTACATTGTGCTATGTAACTGACTGAATTTAGTATAGCAATACGCACACATATTTCACCCGTAGTAAATCCCTCAGTACATTTGACAAGCATTTAGAGGGTAACAACTCAGAACTTCTCACCAGACAGACAGGTTTTGCCGTCTTTGTCCAGATAAAACGGGAAAGCGCATTCACATAAGCGCCCCATTTTCCCGTTCGCTGCCTTGTGAGGGAAGCAGAGCTGACTGCAGTCGCCATTGTCGTCGTCACATGGGCCCATTTCTGTCAACACCCACGTGACCACTATGATGACAGTTGTGACATTGTGCAATGTAATGTGTACGATGTATACGACATCGACATATAATGCATAGCATAAAGGAACTAGAATAAAACGTAACGTATTAGCAGGAGCATTGTGTAAATCAAGACCAGTTTAATCCCACGTAACAGTAACTAAGTATGAGTTAAACCAGTTAAAAGGCGGTCTCATTACCACTTTTTTAAATTACAAATTACTAAATATTATAAAAGTATGTTGATGGCATACTTCCTGTTATACATTGTTGTATTTGGTAAGCCTTCTCTATGTTCATAATTAAGAAAATACGAACACTAGATCACTAGGCCACTCTATATTCGTACTATTGCCGAGGTGGGGTGATTTAACCACAATATCCATTTATGGCGGGAAAATGATCAATCGTTTTCAAATAATCCATTTATGGACAATGATATTTCATTTTCAAATAATTGAAAATGAAATATCATTGACCATAAATGGATTACTTAAAAACGAGTTATCGTGTTCCCGTATTCAACACAGGTGACTTCATATTATAAATTACCACGTTGGCTAATTGTGGGTAGAGGAACAGACCCCTCCATGTAAAAGACCACTGCCTTCTTCTCGCATTGCCTGCCCGGAAATAAACACACCTTCACTGATTGGTTGCAGATGAGTGCCGTACGCAACGATATCGTAGATGGCGGTGGCATTTTCATGTTTCACTGCGCGAAGCGAGTTGAACGAGTTCTTGTAGCCGAAATACACGACGTTGCCGGTAGTCGTCCACGCCATGAAGTCCTGCATCACAATTTTGATATGTATAGTAATTAATGTTAAAAGTTGTAATGTTCAGCTAGACATTATTTCAACAGTCAGGTAACAACGACAAAGTAAATGCTGAAACGAAAGAGCAAGTCAATCGACTACTAGGGGACCTACGTTTGTCGAAGTAAGATTTACGAAACTGCGCCACCCAAGGTCGATTGTTCTGCGCGCCTCTTGACATGATCATCGTTTTGTGCAGACGGGCAAGTAATGTAGCAAAAGGAAAGGTGGATATGGCTCTATTTTTACTGCAACAATTTGTGTTTCCAGGTTGCTTAGCAAACTAAGTAAAGCGTCCTACAAAATGATTGCCTGAACGCGAGCTTTTCGTCGCATATTTGTTGTTGACATTTTGGTTTCAGAATGTTGTTTTTGCCAAAAGAAACTCAGGGAAATGTGCTACATTGTCATATGTATGCAGTAGTATATGCACTATGAGATGTCAAGTCGTAGTAGTAATGCAGTTCACATATTTAGTTGGGAAAGGCAACCCTTGCAAGAGGTCTGGCGCGTAATTTTGATTGTGACGTAAACAAACTGCGACATCTTTGACGCGTCAAATCCAGTATTTCGCGGTTTGCGTATAATCTTTTTAACACTTCGACAACGTTCCCTTATGTTTTTGTCATAAAGGTAATCTTTTAAAACCAAAATTTCAACAAAATAATCGATATATATATATATATATATATATATATATATATATATATATATATATATATATATATATATATGACGTTTACATGGTTCATCAATGTACGTGTCATACCTGATATATTGTGACGTCATTAATCGTGTCGCTGCTTGCGTTTGAAAGACTAAAATGCTTGCGTCTGTCCAAACCGTCCGCCACAGAAATCGACTCAATGTGATTGACATCCGTCCAGTAAAGCCTGCAAAGAAATGAACGCGCATTTTAGTCGTACAAATGTAACAAGACGTATTATTTCATTGGTTGTAACGTTGAATCATAGAAAAAGTAAAATACATATTTGCAATAAATATTATTATAACTAAACGGAATAGGGCCTACCACTAGCGAAAAGACGAGTGCAGCAACACTTAAGCTACGGCCAATGGTGAAACCAGTTTAACAGCTATATCAACTGTCATAGTAGGAATGCGGATATCAAGAGTTATGAAAACGATTATATCTAAGATAATTAATTACACAGAAACTTTCAAAACCACAAGAATCAAAGAGAAATGTCAATAGCATATTTAAATGAAAACTATCACAACACTTGTTGTCCCGTGAAAATAAGGGTTATAACAAGAAGAATCTCACCAAAAATATCTCAAGGAAAACATGCCATGCGAATAAATATCTCAAATAGAATTACATGACACGAATCACAGTAACAAGGATCACGCGTGTAAAAGCTCTTCAAGATGAATCAGTCGAGAAAGACATTGAAATGAAAATTACATTAGAAGTGTTACAACAACACGACTCACGTGAGACAAATCATAAAAAAGAAAAACAAAAACGAGACATGCTGCAACGGAAATCATCACATTTGATTAAGAATCTCAACAAAGTAATTACGTGACAAGTACCGAAACAAGAAGATTCACAAGATAACAATCACCACAAGAACATTAGAGTTCTAACTGAGACAGATTAACAACGTGACATCCCGACAAACAATCTCAGAAAAGTTTGCGAAGTCCAGAAAAACGCAATGTTTTGATCGGTCTCAAAACACCGCCCTCCGTCTCAATTCGTAGTGTGGGACGTACGAATTTGAACATACCACTATTGCCCCAATCACATCAAATACCCTCTGGAATCCGACTGATCTCGTCCCACCGTAGCCAAAAAAACTACTCGCCACATAGCTAGGCCGAGTAAAAATACACTAGTATGTGTTCCATTCGCTAGGCGGCGCCACAATATCGACACACGTTGTATAGGATATGGGTGTCTCGTCTGTTACGCTATTTAGCTAATTTCATTCACGATCCAGTCCCCAACGGTTCGAAAGAGCTGTGCATTCTATCGCATACGGAGGCAACTTCCGCAGTAGAAATCTCCGTTGTAACATTCATTGGTTTCCACCTAACAAAACGTCATATAGAAGATTGAATTTTATGCAGGTAAGTTATTATTTTTAAATTGTTTGTGTTGCAGTAATTTTGACTTTGAACACGCTTAAAGAATAATTTGGCTGCCCTGTTCCCGCGTAAATATTAATCACCTGCTTACTGCCAACATGCACGTATTCAAAATCGCCTACCGTTTCATTGTGACGTCCAGCACGATCCCGGCAGGCGAACGGATATTTGTGTTGACAAATGGAGCAGCAGCCGACCCGTCCAGTGCTGATCGATAGATCGCACCGACGGCAGACCAGTACAGGAATCTGGAAGAAATGTCGTTAGAGTGTTTCTCCTCATGCCGTACCGTACCCAATACGACAGTCGCTTCACGCAAAGTTGAGCGATTGTCATTTTGGACAACAATGAATGTGGGTTCCGTAACGGAAGTGGTGTTGAATTGGCTGAACTCGAAGTTCGATATTGGATCATGACATCGAAAGATAGGTGGGGAGGGTTGCTAAACAATTTACGCGACTACCACAGTTTTTGAAGCTCACCCAAAAATCCAAATGCACCCCCTTGAAACTGGTCAAAATGTCCATGTGTTCTCTGCTTAATAGGGTCACCAGTAGCCTCCATATGCACAGCTTGCTAAAGTATTGGAACCAAATGAGTGGGTGAGTGGGTGAGTGGGTGAGTGGGTGAGTGGGCGAGTGAGTGGGTGAGTGGGTGAGTGGGTGAGTGGGTGAGTGGGTGAGTGGGTGAGTGGGTGAGTGGGTGAGTGGGTGAGTGGGTGAGTGGGTGAGTGGGTGAGTGGGTGAGTGGGTGAGTGGGTGAGTGGGTGAGTGGGTGAGTGGGTGAGTGAGTGAGTGGCCGACCGACCGACCGACCGACCGACCGACCGACCGACCGACCGACCGACCGACCGACCGACCGACCGACCACCGACCGAGTGAACGGGTGAACGGGTGAACGGGTGAACGGGTGAACGGGTGAACGGGTGAACGGGTGAACGGGTGAACGAGTGAACGAGTGAACGAGTGAATGAGTGAATGCGTGAGTGCATGATTGAGTGAGCGAGTGTGCGGATGAGTGAGTGAGTGAGTGAGTGGGTGACTGATGACTGAGTCAGTGTGTCAGTGAATGAATAAGTGAGTGAGCGACCGAGCGACCGAGCTAGTCAGTCGGTGAGAGAGCGAGTGGTGACCCACCCAGCCGCCGGGTCGACTGCAATGCCCCGTGGCTTGTTGAGTGCCTCCACGATGACGTGCTGGTAGCGGCCGGTCAAGTCGGACACCGTGATGTGTCCGTACAGCTCGTCCGTCCAGTATAAGTGGCTGGTCATCCAGTCGACGGCGATGCCTATGGACACAACGCTTACTAATGATATATACGTGCAATATTTAACAAGATTTAACAAGATTGCCACCTAGAGAATCAAGGAAGCCCTTTGGCTTATCGGGAGTCAAATCTATCTGAGAACAATATAAATATAAAAATAACAGCAAACATCCTAATAGTGAATATAATTGAAAGTACACTGTGTGGTCAGGAGACTCCTCTAAGACTGTGCTATTCGCTATCAAAGAGCCACCTTTTAAGAAACTTCACTTACCAAATCATTACACCGCACAAGGTAGAAGGAAATGACGTCATTATCAAAATAATATAGACTCTGAATAACAAGAAACTTGAAGAAGTCTTATATGCGTAAACACGGCAACCTCTGACAAATGTTCGTGACATTTACCTAATTTGTACATCAGGTTTTGAATTGCAAATGAACATTCGGGAATCCACGTAATTCAACATGTTGTATGAAAAACAAACGCAACTACAGTTACGACGTGCGTATTTCTTATTTCTCCGGTTCGTCAATAACAATAAAGCGCTGGCAAATAAAACGTCACCTTTGAATAAAACCTTGCGCTTACCCGTCACGAGACCCGTCTGCACGACAATGACTTCCGAATCTTCGTCTGCCTCCGTCATTCGTTTCCGGTGTATGGTTCCCTTGTCGACGTCGGAATAGAACAGTAGTTCGGCGTAGGCATGGAAGCCTAAGGCGCGCACGTGACCGACATCGCCCTCGAAACATTGAAGGTGTTTAAGTATCAAGCTTTCCTCTGTGTCCGGAGAGTTGATTCTTGTTTTGCATATCCCATTTCCAATAGCGTATATGTAATTCGGTTGCATCGCTAGTAGGTTTCCTGCAACGGAAATTAGCCAAAACTTTACAACAGGACAAAATCTCTACTTGCTGTGAAATACGAATGTTGGTGTGTGGTCTTTGTATCGTTATTTCTCGTTAATCCGTAACCGCATAATCGGAAATTTCGTTAATCCAGACCTGGCAATCCGGAAGCCTCGACGTTTGGATATCACTCCACGCTAATAGAATTTCGAAATGCTAGTGTGCCCTGGTAAATGAAGGAATTGTTTATCAGGAAAACGATTTAATTTGGACTTACACCAAAGCGTCCGGATTATATTTTGTTCCGTTCAAAAGAAAAAAGTCAAAGTACAAGATTTAGGTGTATTTATTGTTGTTTCCGAATCGTCTGGACGTACAATGTGCATCACATTGCGCTGCTTAGATAATGGGCAAGCGGGCGTCACAGTATTGAGAGTTGTAATCAAACATTTGAACGGCGCAACCCCTCAAATGGACGCCGTCATACCACAAGTAGTATTAATACATAGTTATGGTCATTTATCGAAACAGCATTGTTGATGGGGTAAATATTTAACTTTTAGGCGACGATCCATATTGCGTGGTCAAAATTGTGTCGTTCGTTTCTTTCATTGTTTGTTTGTTTGTTTGTTTGTTTATGTCTTTAGCAGGAGTGCTACGCTCTTCAATGTGCTCATGTTCAATAAATATCTCTTGATTATTGATCGAATTTTTAGACGTCGTTAAATGCAAATACATTGTTGTTAGAAACCACTCTTTCCTAAGATTGTGTTCTCCCTAGCCGGGTGTCCGCATAAAGAGAGTAGTCGCCCAGGAGGGGGCTTTACTTACGTTTGCACGTCTTGTTGTCGGCTTGCAGCTCGAAGTCCTGACTGCACATACACATGCCGTGCCCTCCTGCAATGCTGATGCACAAATGTTGACAGCCCATCGTCTTACACTCCGCTAAAAGAGACCCAGATTGATAGAGCGGCATTAGAAAAACAACGCCAAACATCACATTAATATGCAAAATGACTTCACATAATGTCGTAAGAAATATGCAAACAGCCAAAATGAAACCACCACGAGGATGAATATTGGCTGTTATCGCCTGTCGCGGAAAGAAATTACGATCCATATAATTATATTAATGCACACTGACGTTAATATGACCACTGTGGTATTTTTATATGTGTATTGCCACACGCTATGTATTGGTGGCGTACTTAACGATATGCTTTTTAATAATGCCAAGTCCTTTATAGTGTTTTCGTGCAAAGACGCCATTACGGGTGTCTATATGAGCGTGCGAATTGAAAACATAACTAGAGCGTACAGGGAACCGTTTCACTAGAATAATGAGCTCATACGGAAAATTCATCATTAAACAAAATCCGTCCTTAAATTTAAGGAGTTCTTTTATTTGAATGCGAATGTCCTCCGCCATTTTTCTAGGGACTCTAATCCTATGACACATCGGTAAATGTGCACCGTGGCGCATGCTGGTGTTGAAATTATTTCTTTACGCACGATCGCTGCGAACAGTTAAACACCGAAATCAGTTGTAAAGATCAAATGATAGCAATATTGATGAAACGATCCATGCTCCCGTCAGAGTACTGGCGCTACCGGTAGGTCTGGTTCTATCCGTCCAGTTTGCAACTGTGAAGTATGCGTACCGAAAACGTAAACAATTTGTTTACAATCAGCATCGATAAATAATCATTTTGGTGGAATAACATCTACCTAATGGTTTAATTCACAAGAGAGGATGGACTACACGATGTCAGTGTCTGCACTTGGATTGGAGCTAAAATACGTGTCATGTCTAGATTGTGTTTTAAGTAGTACTTGTGATTCTGCTGTATTGAGAAGTCTGTTTATATTGTCGGTTGTGTCCGATAGTAATGTCCCCAATAATATAAAGTAAATTTTGGTTTGATCTCATCATGTAGAGACAGACAAATTGAACAATTGCACAAACGATATTACCATGCCGAAGCCACAAACACGGGTTCCTAACTTCCTACCGTTATCCATCTCTTCTTGTCGTGATCCGGAGTACATCATGACGTCATACGGCGTTGATTGTATCAGGGTCAGGCGACCAATGTACTGCTTCGAACTCTTGCGATACGCACGCACATCCTTTACTATCTGATCCGTGACGAATACAAAGTCCTACGCAGAAACAAAACTAATTTCAGAGCATACCATTTTGAACAGGGGACCATTTCACAATCGTTACTAACAGCTCTTAAACCGGAGTGTGTGCTTTAAGATCAATTTCGATCCTTACCAGTGATCTTGAATACATGAAATTTGTCAACACCATGACGCGCCAAGGGGCTATGTCTCTGGCGTGTCGTGGAAATAGTATCATCCATAATACGGCAACGGATATTTACGTTCTGAAGAAAAAAATCAATTAATTTAGCAATGGATTTTGTTAACGAATGATGAAGTTTTCGTAAGAATAATTTATCTTAGTGAAACGGTCCCAGGAACTCATCAGCTGACTGTCATTCATTTGCAACTTGCAACGGCCCCAACTTGCATCTGTAGACAAGGACACGTAAACACGAAACGTAGCTGTGAAATTTACAGTACGTGACACAATTTACACCACTTAGAGGCGATTGTAAACGGTTTTGTTTTACCGTGCGCAAACAAATTGTTGCGAGTCGCTCTGTCGCTAGGAGTGCTAGTTAAATATATTGTTTAACATAGACAAATCGTGGCAAGTTGCACAAGTATAGAATAACCGTGTAAATACAGACACATACTGACACTGGCTAAGCGTTGTAAGTTGTACCATGGCAAGGTGTCCCGTTTTAGAATGCCTTTGTCTTTACCAAACATAGACAATGTTCTTGAACACGTTTACTCCAGTCAACTTTATCAAAATACTGACGAGAATGTCAATAGCTATGTTAATAGCTATAAAACTATTGTATGTCGTCCAGTTTACACGTAATTTTCGTTTAGTTCATACATCAAGCATTCCTGTTGTAGAATTGTCGTTGCGATTGTACACCCACCATCATGTGTTGTCAATGCAGCCATAATCCTGTCCTACAATCGACCAGAACCGCGCACGCACTAGAACGGTACACTACGGTACAACAGAACGACACTAAATTGTCGCCGCCTACGATAGGTGTTATTATGCACGCGTTGAGCCGCTTTACCACGCCTGTTTTTATTTCGGCGGCTGCTCAATGTGCATTGGCGTGAGAAAATATTGTATTTATCAAAACTGGCGAAGTTTCTTCCCAGCACGCTTAGGGCTAATAATAGACGTCTCATTTAGTCACCGTACAACTGGGCGTTATCAGCGGTCCACGGCATCAATTTTGCATATTTTTTACTAGTCTGAAAAACGTTGTCTCACGATTCCGTGTTAGTCGGCGTATGTCCTGTCACTGTGCATGTCAAGTACAATAACAACGCCAACTGACCACGACAAATATCGTAAAAACCAATGTATTCAAACAATATCGTATAAATCAATTGTCTTAAAACAAACGTTTACTCTTCAAAAGGCTGATAACACTCCTGGTAAACACGCACATTATTCTTTACTACTAAATTGATAGAACATTTAGTGATATATGAACGATTACTTTTTATGTTTTACGTATGTTTTATTTACTTGTTTTGTTGTATTTATATTTTATTTATTTATTTTAACTCTGGTAAGCGTCTACGTTTGTATCAGATGATCCTGGATCCATGACGCTTTGACATATTATTTTTCTTCTTCTTCTTCTTCATCTTCTTTTTCTTGTTCTTTTTGTTCTTTTACTTGCTGTTGTTCTTCTTCAACTTATTAGTATTATGATAGACCGTGCATTGTATAGAATCTCGTCAAAGCGACTTACATGCTAGGCAACCACTCCACTAACTAGATAAATCATTACAGAAGTAACTAATAATGATAACTGATAAAAAGCGTTTCGCTCGTACCTTGTACACGGCGATCCCAAAGAGCTTGTGATCGATGCGTCCCGGCTCCTTGGCGCTGAAGCTGCTCCGCTGACCACCGTCCAGATCTGCCATCTCCACTGTGGCCGTCTCGTCGTCCACCCAGTACAGGCGGTTTTCGTCATAGTCGATGGTCAGTCCTTGCGGCCGCAACAGCCCCGTGGTCAGCAGGACCGAGCGGTCAGTGCCCACGAGGTTTGACCTCTCGAGCTTTGGCTGAACCCCCCAGTCCGTCCAGAACATCAGCCTATATCAGCGAGGAGGAAGGTAATTTAGCATTTCGGATAAATCGTCGAGGTTGAGATACAATGTGAGTTAGAGATGAAGGACATTGAACGAAACTACTGATCGGTGAGCAATATGATAAATACGTTTATATTTTGAAGGCAAGTAAAACAATGAAATCATTGAAAAGGTTACCAACCCCATCTTAGCGGTTCTGATGCACAAACAACGATCACAAAATAGATAACAAGCCAATATATAGCCTTTCCTGAAGACATCGTAAACAAGTATTCCCATTATGCTCGAAAGCTTGTCTGCACTTAAACTTTCATGGGATATTTGTTGGTGTCTAACGCACGTATACGCCGGGTTAGTTTTGAAATTCCTTTAAATGTAAAACTATGATGCGAAATATTACAAAATCTTATGGATGGCTGGATGGCTGGATTGCTGGATGGGTGGGTGGGTGGGTGGAATGGATGGATGGATGGGTGGATGGGTGGATGGATGGATGGACGCAGCATGTTCGAAAGAGTTGGTGCAGCAACAGAAAGTGGCGTGGTTTCGATTTTAGCATTGACTCCATGAATAAAAATCAATGAAAACGTGAAGATCGAAGCTGGATAAGTGTTCTTGCGTAGAGAGCAATGAATGTAAATATGACCCACCCTTTCTTTGGGTACACGGCGATTCCCATCGGCCGGTCTAGGCCGGTCACGACGAGGTGTCTGAAGATCCGGTATCTTGTCGTCGATCCGACGGTGATCCAGTTGTAGCGTGCGTCCGTCCAGTAGAGAGAACCGGACACCCAGTCAACGGCCATCCCGTACACCAGCACCGACGTACCGCTGTAAGTAGAGGTCAGTTCTTACATAGAGTATGTGGCCAGGTCAACTTTTGTTCTACAATTTAATCCCCGGCAGAACTGTTCAGTGAAACAACATTTCGACGTCTCTGGTATGCATTCAGCCACACAGCAATCATTACGACGGAGATGTTCATATACAAAACTGTCTCCGACCAGGTCCTGGTTTATACAGCTGACAGACCTTGTACAACGTGGAGGGAGCGAACTACACACGGTTCAACATGGCGACAGATTAAGTAAAAACGGAATCGCTCAATTATGAACCTGACGGTTTAGAGTATGAAGGTCACTATGACAACGCAGTCCAACAAAAACGTTTTTGTAACCGCCAGAAAGGTCAGCGAGGACTTCTTGGTTCAAAACAAATAACTGTGTGTGGTATTGGTGCTACATCAAACCGGCTACCTAGCGCAATACGTAGCACATGTCTTATAGTTTTAAGAGAACACATGTTTTGTTTCTTGTAGGGCACTTATGGTTGTTGTGGTTTTCTCGTTGACTACTACATTTTTCTGCATCAAAGTCAAACAACATAGCAATTACAACAAATACACACTAGCGACAACGACTACGGCAACGACAACTAAGCTTGCTAAAACAAAGGATGCAGTAATCACTGTAGCATTAACAGAAACAAAAAATAACGTAGGTACAATAGCAACAACCCTTCTGTCTACCAGACATCGTACTCAATGACTCTCACATTCTCAGATGAAAGGTAAAGGTTATACACACTATACAATGACGGCTTTGTGGGCTTCATTAAATCAGATCCCGATGTTACATTCCCCCTGTAATTGTCTCTTGACACACTTATTCTACAACTCTCCCTAGAATGTCTAGCTTGCCACGACACACATAACTCTGCGACCGCCCCATGCATGCCACGTTAACTTCTAAGAAAGATTACCTTCGCTACAGAAAAACAATGTGGGCTTCATTAAATCAGATCCCGATGTTACATTCCCCCTGTAATTGTCTCTTGACATACTTAGTCTACAGCTTTCCTAACATGTCTAGCTTGCCACGACACACACAACTCTGCATACCACGTTTACTTGTAAGAAAGATTACCTTCGCTACAGACAAAAAACAAGTCGACCAGCACGACGGACTGACAGAATGAG
>OZ024858.1:41709865-41734767 GCA_964017155.1 Oasisia sp. SBJ-2009
AAATTTGGTTACTAATTTACATACAAATTGTGCAAATTTACGAATTACATTTAATATCCACGACATATGAAAATTGATATCAGATGACATTCACAGAGGGTGGTACGCAATTGTGCCAACGTAATATTGACTCCATAAATCTTGTTGAGTTTGACATGTCACTCCATGGAACGGCGTGTTCTTTTCAAAACCCCATGACTTTCCCACTGTCGCCAAAACCCCGTCCCTCACGCTGCGCAGTGGGGCATGCTAATAACGGTTTTACAGTTATGACGTACCATATTACACAATAACGTGTTGTTAATAAGATTGCTTTGCTCCATAAAAAAATGAAACGCCACACCAGACAACGGCGTGGCGACAAGGCATGACATCGCGTCACTGTTGAACTGGGGCAAATAATAACTTGTTTGAAGAGAGAACTGTCGTCCAATGGTAAGTTGGCGGACATGTTCTGGGCGATGATAAAAAGCTCACAAGGAGAAATCATCATTAGACAAAATATGTTGTTAAATGTAATGATTTCATTTCAAAACGCATATTGCTGTGTTACCGAGGACACTAATTCCATGATACACCGGCGACAACCTGCCGCTGGTGTTGACAGTTTACTGACCTTTGAAATCACTGTTAATGATCAAAATTGATTGTAAAGAGGAAAATCGGATTTAAGAACTGTTACCTACGTTAGTGAAATGGACACCAGGTCTCCATTGTCACGAGTGACAGAATGGTGTCAACCACGGCTAGCTCGTCTAGCAACCAGTGGATGTTTTACGGCCATGCACTGACCCACGGGGGCAGTGGATCACGAGTTTGTATTCGTGCAAACATGCAAACTTCATATACACCTACATGTGGATACCTTCCGTCCGTCCGCCCGCCCGCCCGCCCGCCCGCCCGTCCGTCCGTCCGTCCGTCCGTCCGTCCGTCCGTCCGTCCGTCCGTCCGTCCGTCCGTCCGTCCGTCCGTCCGTCCGTCCGTCCGTCCGTCCGTCCGTCCGTCCGTCCGTCCGTCCGTCCGTCCGTCCGTCCGTCCGTCCGCCCGCCCGCCCGCCCGCCCGCCCGCCCGCCCGCCCGCCCGCCCGCCCGCCCGCCCGCCCGCCCGCCAGTCCGTCAGTCCGGCAGTCCGGCAGTCCGTCCAAAAACCAACGTTCTCACATATTCGCTCACTCGCTCACCTACTCATTCACTCATTCACGCATTCACTCACTCATTATCATGCATAATGTAAAGATACACCATATTTCTGATGGAAAAGCATACATTTATTCCCCCCCCCACTGCCACACAATACCACACAAAACCACCCCGGCTCTATTTCGCATTGAATCAACACTTTATTCAATCAATGTATCGATAAAGACCTCGACCGTCTGTTTGTATACATAAAAATTATATTCATGACAAGCGATAACCACTGTTCCGACGATGAACAACTGCGCAGCAGGCGACTGCCTTGATGAAACCGATATGGCTGGCGGCGAATTACACCTAAACAGTCACACGTAGCGACCGCAAGAACACCTGCACACGATTATACATGTAGCATAGAGTGCCTAGGCAGGTAAAACGTGACTAATAATAGGTCTAGATCTCCTCAAGCACGGTCTGCAACATCTCAGCTCAAGTTGCATAGTAATCATTACTTGGCATAAAGCAGCAACATGAAGTGTACGTCAAATACGTTAAGTCGCCAAACGAAGCCAATAAATGATATTATATGATAAAATATATTTAACTGATAGTATGTCAACGTCGAGTATTTGGGGAGCGGTGGTCGCGTGATTAGAGTGCCGGACTGCCGATCTAAACGCTCGGTCATGGGTTCGGTACTGATGCAGCCACTGTTTCAAAAGTTACTTAGGCAATACCATTCACATCGCGTTGTGTCCCTTCCACTCCACACTGACCAGTGTGAAGGGTCGGCCAACAACAACAGCTTGCCAAGTCCTACAGAGCGAGGTTTGCTCACGCATGGCTGCGTGTGCGGGATGTAAGAATCTCTGTGTCAAGACGAACCACCGAAAGAGGGTAATTTTTGATAGCAACACAGAACATTAAGACACTACTGAGAGATGGAAGACGAGGGAAACCAGATTGGGACGGGCGGGATGTGTTCGGGATCGGAGGAGTGAGAAGACGAGAGAAGCTCAACACGAGCCGTGATGAAACACGGGGAACTTTGGAAAGCGGAGACTTTATGTTGTAGTGACAAAAAATGTATGGGCGAAACAAACCAAGTAGTGTACGTTGATGAAAGCTGTAGTGACGTACAACAGAACTGCATGAACAGTCAATGCTCTATCTGATTTCGACAGCTCAGGGATCATAACATAAAAAACACTACGCATAGCTTACACATAGGCCCCTTCCTCATATAGTGTTTGGTCGCCTTTGACCATACAACCTCAGTACCGCAAGCGTGCGACTTACTTTGTGGATGACCCTTTTAACGGGGGCTAACAACAAGAGGAAGCGTCGTAAATCGTGATTGCTAATAAGAAGCTGCATAGGCAGAAATGATAAATGCAATCTGACATTCACAACTGCAATTGCGAAATATCAAGCTAACAAAGAGAATGCATATCACGACACGCGGTATTGTCTGCAATGCCAGTATAGATAATATCGTCCACCCAGCAAGTCGTCTTTGTCTAGGCCAACATGGCCGTAGCATTCAGGACAATCCTGTCTACTTTGTGTAGCTGTTTTTAACGAAATGACGTCAGCACGACAACCCAAGCGGAACGGAACGTAAAGCGTTTAATGTCCTTTCTTTGTTCGGTCAACATAAATACGACATGTTGCAATGAAGTGCTATGTATATAGTTGTTGGTCGTGTTTACATTTAACAGAACAGCCCCGCTGTGTGTTGCTGCGCTGGTTTGCACGATGTGGTTACTGTGCTGTAGCTGATATTTCATCATCCTGATTATCATTGTCATCAGAGGTGTTACATAAATTTACACATAAGAAAGTAAGTAATGTCACTTACTTCCACTTACCGTTATGTCAGTGTACACAGTATGCTATTTCAAGAAAAAGGTCACTTATTGCTACCACAGCCACACCGTTCAGTTAAGAGGCAGTCACACCAACGACAGCATCCTCACTGAGGCTAAGACAAACACAATGGAGACAATAATACTGCAGAAAGAATTCCTCTCGATAGGCCAAGGTCTGCGAAGTTCCATCGTTCCCGAAAGAACCAGCGGTGGTCAGAGAAATGTATATAAAACACGTCGAAGAAGAATCAAACAGCCAGGTCAGCACAAATAACTGGGTGGATCTAACCGCTGGTTGTCAATAGCACAGTACAATACACCATGCAGACCAGGCAAGAGACCCCAAGGATGGTAAGAAACGGCAGAGGCGGAACGTTGCTGGAGAGGAAGCGAAGAACAATAAGCATTCATCAAATCATTAACTCCGGCACAAAGATCTGCCGAAAGAGAATTCGACACACGAATCCCACTACGAGATACAACATATGCATGTCGTCATCTACCATCGCGCTGTTGGCGATCATTACCACTGATATTTGTTCCTTATCTTGTACAATGGCTTTTGACCTAATTAAAAAATTCCGTTACGTACTGTTCTGCGTAAACACATTCCCCTAATCACATCGTCATCTACACCCATCGAACACATATGTCCAGTCACGCGTGGCCATCCTAAAACGAGGCCTTGTCACGAACCGATAATCAGAGATAATAGTCCTTGCGGCTGCGTGAATAATTATCCTATTTTGGGTTCGCCTTCTTTCCTGCAATTACGCCCAGCTGCGACTGTGGAAGAGATCGTCCGTTACGTGGGCATTCAATTACATAGCCACTGCGCATTATTTGTTGGACATTTGCCAACTTTCCCTATGTTGTGTAAAGTCCTAACTGGGTCAACGCCGCGCCCGAAATATCAGTGTTCAGTATAACAGACAAAGGGTCTGACTCACCAGGTTTAAAGCCGATATTTTTCAAGGTTCATTTCTATTTCTGCTCAACCACCGTTGGATCAAATAACAGTATTGTATTGGTTGAGTCAATGTTTACTGCTTTGTAATGTTGTTTTGCGTCGACTAGAAGAAAGCCTCTGATTGTTAGAAGGTTTAAAATTGTTCACAGATTTATTTATTGTATGCTCTCGTAAAGCAGTCGTTTCTTTGGAGAAGTTCCATGTATACACGGGATAGTTTACATAGCTGCTCTTTTCCAATGCTAGTAACGCCATCTGCATGCATGATATTAAATTAAACAGTCGAGTAGTAAGTCGTTATAAAATATTAAAATACATTTGTATCTTCGAAAACTTATTCAGGAAAACATAATGTCATGGGCATGGGCACACTTCAGATTATGTATACATTAAAACTATCATTTATATAGCTAGTTGAATACCGAATGAACGATAGTACCTTTTAACGATAACAATGCAAAAGGAATAAATTATATGCGTTTCCCACATTGGAATCTAAACAAAGTTTCATTCTTTCGTTCGTGGACGTTGTTTTTAATAAGAACGTAATACAACCGTCTACCCACGGGGGAATCCTAAGAAGCCCAGGGTGGAGATCACCAGACGACCCACCAAAACCAACTCACTGTACAGTTGTTCATAGTGGGCCAGCCACTACGCCATCAACATTCCACCAAACACTATTTGTGGAACTTCCAACATCAAAAGAGTAGGCCATAAAAGATACATTCCTACGAAATGCCAGCATGTGTAACGGCTTCCTACAGACAACTGGGTCACCTCAAGAGAAAGAGGCATTGGTAATTACGATTTAACTTATTTGTGGTCTTTTGCTACACTGAACGGAGACAATGCTATTCCTAAGAAAGGAACAATACCACACTTAAATTATTCACATTCAACTCAAACTTGACTTTTGGTCTTGCTTGTAACAGAATATCCCGCCACTATGCCAACCGAATATATGATGCTATAATTATGCAATACTAAACCACGCTGTGCTCCTTACATAAATCAAACACCCATTTTAAACACCATTCCCAGCTTTTGAAGTTTGACTGGTTTCTTCTGACCGGCTCGCACTAGGGAGATGTTATATGTGAATCCCGACAAAGTGAACACGCATTGACGTTGTTGTGATGACAGCGCCATACAGCAATGCAACGAAGAATCAGGATGCCCCTGGATGTTACATTCGCTATTCTTGCACAGCGCGTCATCTGTTAATGCAACGTTTTGTGTGCACAACGCACGCACAAAGAGTCGCATGCATACACCCGGACAATGAACCGAACAAAGTGACCATGGTCATACTGTATTGCGCACGCTCGCTTAGAAAGAACATATCGAGGGTCGCGTGCTTTTGTCCAATAACAGAATACCAATGGCCTTGATCGACCTGATCAGCCCCAGCACAGTGACCACAAGCGATCGGGAGATACAGGTGATTATATGGGTAACTGCAAGAACGTTTCGCTGGCGTCATGTTAAAAACAGCCCGCTTTGTCTGCAAGAATGTATCAGTTACTCGACATTTGAGCACGGGAACATTTACTTTGTGTGGCCGCAACTAGACAAAGACAAGACAACATAAACATGTCAACTTGAAATGTTTGGTACATGGACGTTCAGTCGTGTTTGTTCGAATAAAGATTATTCAGTTACCATTTGTTGTTCGATAGGTCAGTATAATGTCTTTTTGTCTACGTACTGTGCATCCTCTTGTATATATTACTGTCATGCGTGCATGCGTGCGTGCGCGTGTTTGTTGGTGTATGTATGTATGTATGTATGTATGTATGTATGTATGTATGTATGTATGTATGTATGTATGTATGTATGTATGTATGTATGTATGTATGTATGTATGTATGTATGTATGTATGTATGTATGTATGTATATATATATGTGTGTGTGTGCGTGTGCGTGTGTGCGTGTGTGCGTGTGTGCGTGTGTGCGTGTGTGCGTGTGTGCGTGTGTGCGTGTGTGCGTGTGTGCGTGTGTGCGTGTGTGCGTGTGTGCGTGTGTGCGTGTGTGCGTGTGTGCGTGTGTGTCATCCAAATAGGCTCTATCCGGATTCCTGCTTTCGTATGTGTTCAGTTAATAAACATCACTTCAAACTAGTGACCCAGTTTTGGCCAGTCGCCAGAACACGACTTCCGCTAGCACAAGACAGACGGAAATGTCTTACATGTCGCAGACGACAGTCCAGGTTTATTGCTGTTTCCTATGCATGCAAACATGCCTTACTATTAACCTATGTGGCAATGTGCACGAGAAGCAACCGACCGGTTGCACAGTCTTGGAATGTTGCTGTAGTAGCATGATGGCCACACGACAACACAAAACACTACAGCTAGGACACTATTAACAAGATACAAAAAAAGTTATTCACATTATTATTACCATATGATTTCTCATATTATTATAGTGTATGATTGGCTACCAAATCGTGCGTTTTGTAACATATACAGTGACTGATTAGAATGATAACATTTAGATTAATAAAACTACACGAGGAGATTAACATTACATAATAGGTTGATACGTTGTTGACATATTCATTATACGATACGTGGTGATTCTGAGTACAATTAATTCCCACGATTGGTTCTCACATCAGAAATAATCTCGAAATTTATTACACAACTTAACCCTTCTGATTCGAAATTTGGAACTGAGACTAAACGCAAAAACACCTGACTGCATTCACGACTTTTCGAAGAACGAAAAACATCATTCGTCTAGGCTGACAGGTGCAATGCGGTCACCGACTCTCGCCTTGGCCGGTGTCGGGCGAACGTCACCACAGGGTGCCAACCGCCACGGAACCGATGAAGACCTGGCGCCACGGGCTTCCCTTTCGCCGCCGAGTTGCGTGCCTGTCTCCCCGGGCGCCTCTTTGTATTGTCGTTGGCCTCCGCCCGGCCAAAGACTACGCGCAATATTATGTCATCTGCCCTCGAGTTGACATGGAGCACACCGTTGTTAAGCCTGAGCCCCTCTATGCATACCGATGCACGGCTGAAGTCCAGTTCCGGAGGTACACATAAAGCTAACGCCTCGGTTGGAATGGTGGTTTGCCCCTTGGCCCTATTCGCACATTACCAACAACCCACCTCTTGTAAATGACCATGCATGTTTGCGGAGCATGGTTCAAAGGCACGTAACCAGAAGAATTGGGGGCAACAAAGGCACCTTGAAACGCTTCCTCTCCCGTGATATCAACACACACAAACGTCAGGACCAATATCTGATCTATAATGTTCCTATTACATAAACGGCACGTTTTCTGTGTTATCAGTTATCTTTCGGTATTATATTCCTATCTCCATTAGCTATACCCGCGTTATTTTCTGCATGCGAAATAAGCGTTTTGTTATCGTGTCACAATGGCAATGAGTACAATGGATTTCGCGTGTAAGAGATCCGGGTCCGGGTGTTTTTGCTGTTTAGCATCTGGTTATTTATTCCAATTTTCTGGTGTGTTTTTTTAGCTTTTATTTGGTCAAGTGTATAATGATTACAATTATACTCCAATACATGTTGCCTACTTATTTTTGATAAACCTGGCAGGACCGATTCAATCTAATGTTGTCAGTGCCCCTGTGGTTATGCGGTAAGGGAGAGGCAAAGTAATGGACAAAAGAACCACGATTACACCTTTAAACGCAATGTTGGTGAATCATCGTATGCGACAAAGGTAATCGTCACATGAACGACTTCTGTGTTTAGACGATTGTAAATGTCGTTGGAAAATGATGGCGACAACATGTGTTTATGGGACAAAGAATCGGTGCAAGAAAACGAACCAGACGAACTACGCAATTACTTTGACAGGTTGACGTGTGATACACGTGTAAACGCAATGTCATCACGAGGCATCGACGTTTTTTCTAGCTGAAACCTGCGATATTTATAAACAAGCCCGATCAGGTAACCGATAATAGATAACGTATCAGATGCAAAAACGAATGTCGCTGTGTCCAGCACCAACATAATAACGACAGCCCGAGATAAACACTGTTCGTTCTTCGGTCGTCTTTCAGATTTATCAGGTCGGCGATCAAGAATAATGCGCAGGACCTCTGCACGTCAAAGCGAATTACTCTGACTTGACATAACGATAACACATGTATCAGTACATGGCCACCAGGGGCGGTGTGAACCGCGCTATGTCTTCCTGCATTCTGCAAAGGTTGAATTTACCACACATAATTAATATCCATTTAGAGACAATACCATTTTTCAGAACACACGTAAATTTAGCATGCATCAAATGTCTTTACATCTACTTAGTATAACTTTTTATTAGGGCAGCACAATACGAGTTTGCAATCCAATTTTTATTATTTATATTAGATAAGATATTATTCAGACGGATGTTGACAAATATTTAGGCGATATAGAGTATAAGTTGTGATGTTGTCCATATAACATTACACACAAGTAAACCTTTGTTCTTAATTATTTTGCGTTTGTGTCTTATCTATTATCTTTGTGTGGTAACAACCATATTTGTTTTACACGAATGACCACGCTGTTAGGTCTTTGAAAAAGTACATCGAGAATAATTCAAATATGGAATTCCATAAGCTGTTTCGCCAACATTTATGAAAGGATCTTGTATGAAACTGGTGTCACTTCACCATCAAATTCTCTTATCTTATCTTATCTCACGTTGCGTAAGCTCCTACAGCATTAATTTCTAACGTCAATGTTTTAAGCTGTTTGATATTTGATATTTGCTTACTTACATACGATTGGTAAATAATGCGTGAGAGAAATGTGAAAAATATGTGAACATGTTCAAGCTTTTGCTATTAACATACACGGATAAGGCAAGATCCTCTCCCAGCTGATAGGTACAGAAATTGCTACAGTCAACACATTGACGATGTGAATGGTTGAACTAGATGTGGCGAACATAACACCACAGTGGGACATTCTGTCAGATGGGCGAGAATTCCTACCATTCCAGTATGGGGCTTTGAAAGTGATATGTCGAACGGGATTCCAACCATATATAGTGGAGTGGTTATACTGGAAAGCATGAAAACTATCAGTAGTACATATCTTGACAAACAACCTGGGACCCAATAACAGCGGTACGCCACCTGTCATGTGTAACGGTGCAATATCGTGCAAACCATACTCGTCTAGCAAATGCACGTGATACCTCCAAATGTCACTCACTTGAAAACGCGGTCTGTGCCAGGAGACAAAACACGCATGTGCCGAAGACCCCCTTCATCGTCTCCTGTGGCCTACTTTCGTGTGTTGTACACCGTGCAACGCTTGCGAGGGAACGAGTCGAGTGTCGTCGAGTTAGCGTCCCTGTCTTCCCGTTGTTGTAGTTGCAACCCGGGAGGAACCTCTTCCACGCAGGCGATCGGTCGCAAGTATAAACACAGTGTCTAATAGAGCTAGCGTCATCGTTGAGAAGTACTCTGTGTTGACGCTGCGTCAACGTGCAGTGAACGTCATGCGTGGCTGCACATCCTATTTCGGTGCGCGGCCACGCGTGTCGAGCGAGAACGAGGCCGTCACAACAACGGCGACGAAGACGGCATAGCAGCTCCGTTGGAACTAGTTCAAAGTGCACCACCTGTGTTCGCTGTTGGCTTTGTGTGGACACTGGGTAGTCTTTAGTGGCTACTAGCCCAAGGTGCGAGTTTAGAGAGGTCAACAGTTGCGCTTTGTTCTTCATCGTAGGAACACCGGGTCAGGGCATTGTTTGGCGTACGGTTAATAGGGTTTATCTAGGCACGATTTGCATGAGGTGTGTGTGTGTGTGTGTGTGTGTGTGTGTGTGTGTGTGTGTGAGTGTGTGTGTGTGTGTGTGTGTGTGTGTGTGTGTGTGTGTGTGTGTGTGTGTGTGTGTGTGTGTGTGTGGTGGGGTGTGGTGTGGTGTGTGTGTGTGTGTGTGTGTGTGTGTGTGTGTGTGTGTGTGTGTGTGTGTGTGTGTGTGTGTGTGTGTATATGTGTGTATATGTGTGTGTATATGTGTGTGTATATGTGTGTGTATATGTGTGTGTATATGTGTGTGTATGTATGTGTGAGTATGTGTGTGTGGGTGTGGTCACTGTGGTGTGTGTAGTACTGTGTGCGTATGTGTGTCTGCATGCGTACATTCGTACGTGTGTGTGTGTGTGTGCATTAATCGACATTCATTATTAATTGAAAAAAAGTTGACTGATAGTTCAATTGTGAAATAAATGTATATGTTATCAGAATGTTCTTTATTGATTTTTTAACTGCTTAGCAACTGACAAGATATAGTTAATAGTATTTATAAATATACATCACCAGCTTGTGTTTTCACGACATACTACACATGTATGGCATTTTAACTTCGCCAGCTCCCAGTCTTGGTTGCGTCGAGGTTATCAAGTTCTCAATACAATAAATCTAGCACTTCCCTTGCCACCATTCCCATCCATATTTTATTATTTTATTATTATCTGTCAGATTTATTGCAAACGATAATTGCTTTCTATCTGTCACTAATGTTCCTATTCTGATGTCATCCTCTGCCAATAGCAACAGTGGTCTTTATACTATTAAAGATGGCTAAATGGAAGAAGTAGAAGAATGATATTTGTAATAAATTCAAGAATGGCACAGGTAACGTGGTGTAATGTAATTGTTCCGTTTATGAAACGGTATGAGCTGGGTACGAACTACGGTCGCTGGTCTAACCGTTTGTCCAACTCCAAGTTATAATTAGTGGTTCCCAGTGGGACCGTCAAAGTGCTACAGTTCGGTTAGTCAGCACACAGGTGTCCGCCTCCATCCCATAGAGACCACACAGAACCTCCAATAATAATATCAATTCGTTTTACAGAAAAAGTCCCTTGGAAAGTAATGCTTTTGTTCGAAGACGTTTGGGTGAGATATGCTGGTCTAGTGAATATTACTGCATGATATATTTTATGAGGTAGTAATAACTATTATATAGGACGTATAGGCTAGGTGCGAAAATAAGAGGTACGGAAATAAGCCCTCCAAAACCCTCCAGAAATAAACCCTCCCCGAAATAAGCCCCATGAAAGCCCCACAAAAAACCTAGCAGCCAGATGTCTCTATCAGACAGAAAAGCAAAGACCAGAAATTTCGATTCCTTTGTCTTAGTCCCGTTAATCTCAGCAGTGCACAATGATTAACGCAAATAATAAAATTCTGACAAAGAAAAATCTCCGTATGTGACTAACACGATAAAATCAAAGTTTCTATTTAAGTAACTATGCTTAAAATCAATTTGAAACATGCAGGAGGATATTCACACAAAGCCTGTCTCTTACTAGCATGAGGCCAGTCTTCCAGTACCATGCACCACGCAGAAACACTGCCATCGCGTTATCCGCATCATCTAAAGGAGCACACAATGGACGTAGACGTCACGTCTGTGCTCATCCCGCCTGTGAACATCTAATGAACCTGTGTTGAAGGTGTTTATGCGTCAACTTTGACCCCTCGTTATCGTCCCACCAAAATGCGGGTAATTATATTGACGCAGCTTTGATCCGTATGGCATAACGCTACACTAACAAGCGCGGTGGCCTTTGCCCCGTCACGCACGGCCGCACAGGCGAACGGGGTGTTTTCCGTTTTCCGGACGACCGGAGACCTCGTTATTCGAAGTATAAAGAGCCGCGCAGCGCCAATCAAGAGACTGAAACTGTTCAATGCAAACGACTAAGAGGAAGAACTTATAATGATGACAGGACGGAACAAAATTACTGAGAAATGGCCTTACTGGCAAAACCGAACCACAATGAATTGGTCAGAAATGTGACAACGTTACAAAGTTACACAGTGAAGTGGAACTGTTATTGGTTTGTTTATTGGCATGTTAGTAACGAGGAATCGGCAATGGTAGCTCTTACTAACTCATATAACTTACGATCAATTCGAAAAAGAGGCTAGGATCTCAAACTAAATTGGCACATTTATCATTACAAACGTTTCACAACTGAGATTAGCACCCAAATTATTTTAGTGATAGTTTATCTTTTACTACGCACTCACTAAAATAATTTAAGTGAGATGTAATTAATAGTAACTACAAAGGCGATGACGTTAACAAACGTTACCGACGTCACCGCAACCGCCGTAATTATACTGCGAGCGATTTCTGTATCTTGATGTAAACAACTAGATCCATCGCCAAAGAAACAATCGGAAATGTCCGATTATAGACATCACGAATGATCTACGAGGCGCAATCAGGTATTCCGGATATGGTTAATCATTTTCACAAGTCCTCCAATCATTTTCGATTGACGGTAACCGCAATTCTCCGAACACAGGAAAGATCACATAAGCCTAATTACATGTTAAATGGATATAGCTTAGTTTGTCTACACTAATTATCATCAACTATTTTCATGTCGCAAAAGGATGTAACAATGATTAAGTTGGTATATGCTTTAGTGCGGCGGTAGGGCTTATAGTTTAGCCAGCTTCGATCTCTCAATCGAAAAGTTCGAATTATATTGCTGTCGTCTCTAACATTCAGTAACTTCTTCCACCCTACGTTGCTCCAGTTCATTCTACTGTACGAAAGAACATCTGGTATTAGACATTGGTGGATATTTGTGTTTGATACGCAGTTATTGCAGCGTGGTTGAATGCTTACCACAGAAGACTAGAGTCTGGATAATGTTCGAGTGAATCGACGTGACACGGAATAACATGTACAACTTTGGGCAGTCGTGATTAACTGGAGACAGCGTCTTGCAAACGTTTCGTTTTTACTTTTCTGACCTAAATATATTGGTCACCTATGTACGCTTATGCGAATATATTGTCCTACTAGTGTTCGAGTTCCCGTTTTAAATAATCTGTAACGGTAAATATAAAATGAAAATTCAATTAGGTCACGCAGGATAACATTCAATATTTTAATGTGGTGGCTATTTTGACAAAAAGTTACCAAAGTTTAGACATTCTTAACCAATACGTTTAGTTGTACACCCCCTAAAAGTTAATGCAGGATACACACAGGGTACATAATACCCACCTGTTGTCTAGGCACGATCAACATTTAACACACATAATTTTGTCCTCAGTATTATTACCATTTAAAGGTTTTTTGGACAGCAGAAACGTAAATTTGCTGTTGGAATTCTTAGTGCTTCGCAGAATTGCACTTAGGTGACCTGTGGGCTTTTCACATACGCTGACACCAAGCACATGAAAGCAATTGATATATTTGGAAGGCGTATCATTGGTTGACATTTTACGGCTACGGTTGGTGGCGAAATTACAACAGCAGGCGCATGGTGATGTCGTGATGTACTGTGGGTCTTTGTATAACTATAGTAGGAAGTTGGTGAATAGCATCTCTCTAACAGCGTCATTCGAACAAGGTGTGTCTTCAGGTTTTGCGGCTCAGTTATGTCTATGACATTAATATGGAAGAGATGAGAAATATGTCATGTTTGATTTCACACTAATTTGTTTTGAACTGTGGTATCATGCTTAGAAAAAAACGCTTTCCTGAATTATTAAGCTACTACGGATGACCAGGGCAACTATTTACAGACAGAGATTTTCTAATAGTTGTACCTGTTCAAATTATGACAAGAATGTGACGTCTGCACCATTCAGATATGATATAGTCAGGCTGTTGTAATTAGCTGTATATTATCATCGAATATGATTTATTTCATATAAGGAAAGCAAGGCTGATGATTAAAAATTAAGAAAACGGTTACATGTTATCCAAGCAATTATGATCGACAGTAAGTTAGAATGGGAACCACTGGCTCCATCAATTGCAAAACTGAGTGTTTTTATACTAATTATAATAATGTTATAAAATAAAAGCCCATTTATACTATTATTATTATTAATGTATATTTATTTTACTTGTGGAAACGCATCAGCCAGTTATGTCTATCGTATTATTATTATAGGGGTAGCGCAAACGAAGAAAGATTATAACACGTTGAAGGTCTACCACTCGACAAATTGCGTTTTATTTAGCATTGAAGATTGTCCACGCTTTGAAGGTTGCGAGTGGAAATGTTCAAACTGTAAACAAAATAAGCCAACAAGTAAACACAAACAACCGACCCTTATTTTGGAGCCAGGTGTTCCTAACATCAAAATCATCTGGCGAAGGATGATTGCTAAACTTGTGGTAGAAAGATTGACCGAAGATTTCGAATGGAACATCGTTTTAAATATGTTCCTCGTCAGAGCAATAAACTAAGACATAACTGATATTTGGTCTAAATAATATCTTATATAAGCATATCTTATTATAAATAAAAACGTAAATAGACACGGACTGTTAAGTACACACAGTTGCCTAGATTAATCTAGGTTTCACGGTAGAACGCCCATCACGGCATTGAATGCGATATCGTAGTTCAACGACATTTTTCACAGGCAACAAAAGAAGGACACGCTGGTCAGTGTTCGATCGACTGTCGAATCTGTCCATGCGGTTACACTATGACGGATCCTGGGGCAACGAACGGTACAGAGCAGATAACAAGTACACAGTATAACAATACCATCAATACTGCGGTCTAAATCGATAAGTGCGTGTTTGAGAGCAAACCGTGTCTTTGTCCCTTAATTGAGAGCGTCATTGATAAACGATGACAGTTGATAACAGGTACAAGCAGGATATGACACTCACTTAGCGCAAGAGATGAACTAACATTATATTCATGGTTTAGTAAAATAATCGGTGAATAAAAGGTTTATAATTGCGTCAACATGACCATCATTGTTTGGCATTTAGTTTCGAATATACATTGAGAATTAAAATCGCACATAGATGCCACCCTATCCAGCAGGGTCCCAGGTACCGCTATACCATAAAAAAATAAAAAGAGACAATTTAAGCAAAGCTGCATTGTATGACGGCTTACTTAATCCAAGACTTTCTTTAATGCGCAGAAACGTCATCCGGATAGTTTATGACGCCCAGGAAAATGAAAACGCGACAGCGGCCTTGCTCGATTGTGTGTACCACTACGCCACTGCCTCATTGGACTACAGCTGCAAGCAATTATCAAACGTACAGTTTTGTTAACATACTCGTTTGACATGTCCTACTCAAAGACCGCCTCATATAGCCCTCGGCATTAAACACTTACGGGGTTCAAATGATTCATAAGATTCGTGCGCTAGTTTGAACCAGTGACACTCAGCATTCGGTGCGGTCAACGACCCCAAAACAACAAAAAAGCAAAGCCACTTAACATATTTGGTCAACAGACGCAGTTAGTCAATTAAAATGATCTAAACCGCAAATCAAGAGCCATAATGCGTCTATTCAAAGCGTATATAATTGATTAATGTTGTTTGTGTCACACCTAGAGCAAAAATACATAAATGCTGTTATTGTGCTTTGTGTAATCAAACGGATACATTTTTGTGTATGTTTATGTCAGTTTTAGGTTTTGCGGTTGTCCTTACGAGATTAACTCACTGAATGGGGTCTGTCCTTAATGATTTGACGCAAAATTATCACAAAGAAATGTCTTTTCTGAGTATCCGTGGGTTACTAAATTAGAACATCTTTTCCACGTCATCATCATGGTACGCCATATGCAGACCACGTTGTGTCACAATGGCGGGTATCCACGGTAAAGCGGCTGTACATTGTATGTTAATGTGATCGCGCCGTTTTATGAGGCATTCAAGTTTTTCTATAGTACTTGAATCAGTGCCCATAACTACTAACAATCATATACGAGCATACAGAAAAGCAAGCTTAAAATAAAGTTAAATGCAAAGAAAAGTAATTGTAAATAATAAAAGTAATTACGCTGTATGTTGATTGAGAACTAGTCTGGGTTCCTATGCAAATAATTTTTTTGACACTAAGCACTCAGTACACGTGCAGTAATGTCTACAATAATGTAGAGCCACACTTGGTTGTGGTTGATAGAAAGGTATGCCACCTAGCGGGGACTTTGCAACTAGATTAAAAGAAGTGTTAACCTACACTCGCAACTTCTGTTGTTACGTCTTTGTTACGTCTTTGTTACGTCTTTGTTACGTCCGTCCGTCCGTCCGTCCGTCCGTCCGTCCGTCCGTCCGTCCGTCCGTCCGTCCGTCCGTCCGTCCGTCCGTCCGTCCGTCCGTCCGTCCGTCCGTCCGTCCGTCCGTCCGTCCGTCCGTCCGTCCGTCCGTCCGTCCGTCCGTCCGTCCGTCCGTCCGTCCGTCCGTCCGTCCGTCCGTCCGTCCGTCCGTCCGTCCGTCCGTCCGTCCGTCCGTCCGTCCGTCCGTCCGTCCGTCCGTCCGTCCGTCCGTCCGTCCGTCCGTCCGTCCGTCCGTCCGTCCGTCCGTCCGTCCGTCCGTCCGTCCGTCCGTCCGTCCGTCCGTCCGTCCGTCCGTCCGTCCGTCCGTCCGTCCGTCCGTCCGTCCGTCCGTCCGTCCGTCCGTCCGTCCGTCCGTCCGTCCGTCCGTCCGTCCGTCCGTCCGTCCGTCCGTCCGTCCGTCCGTCCGTCCGTCCGTCCGTCCGTCCGTCCGTCCGTCCGTCCGTCCGTCCGTCCGTCCGTCCGCCCGCCCGCCCGCCCGCCCGCCCGCCCGCCCGCCCGCCCGTCCGCCCGCCCGCCCGCCCGTCCGTCCGCCCGCCCGCCCGCCCGCCCGCCCGCCCGCCCGCCCGCCCGTCCGTCCGTCCGTCCGCCCGCCCGCCCGTCCGTCCGTCCGTCCGTATGTCCGTAATTAGAAAATTAGGCAATTCAGCTCTAGGTTCCTATACCATGACTTGAAATGGGCGTCAAGTGTTAAAACAAATCACGTATAGGTTGTTGAACGAAGCCCACTTTCCAAGCTTCTGTTGAAAATGGCTCCCGGTCTAACCGGTCAAGAGGCGGTTGTTTCTTCGCGGACTATGATGTGGACACTAATTTGAGGGTATTCCGGTTGTATTACCGTCCATCACGTTCAACTATGTATACTCCTTCGACACATTTGCCACTCGTCTCTATTCCTTAATTTTGCCGGTGATCCGCCCAGAGAACTTTCGACTGCGCTCTAAGTTCCTGAAATATCGGGAAGGGCTAAATATATCACCCCCCGTCAACACTAGTGGACGGGTATCTGCCCCCCCCCCCCAGCAAGTGCCACCGGTTCCGATAATTGAAATACTTTCGTACGTGTGAGAAGTGGCATATCTACGAAGTGGCATTAAGCTGACCTTCTCGCGGATGGGAATAATGTGCTGCCACCGCACGGGGTTGCTATAATCATATCACGACTATTCTATTTGGTGACGCAAAGTAACGTAGATAAAGTCTCTTCCTAAGACTTGCTATGACATATGACGTATTCAGCCTTGGGGGTCACTTGAGCAATCATATGGCAAAATATGCCTTGGCGAGCGTAGTGGTTCAGGGGTAGAGCTTCGGATTGTCGACTAAGAGGACCCGAGTTTTAATCCTGTGCTGCGGTGTTAAAACCTTGGGAAGTGTTTCAGTCTGCATTGCTCCAGTTCACTCAGCTGTATAAATGAGTACTTGGCTATAGACAGTAGTGGATATGTGTGCGAGCAGTCTTCGCGCATTAACTGCAGCATATGGCTGGATGCTTCCCAGAAAATTTGAGATGGCGTCTGAGTGAACAGGTCTGTCAGGGAAGTAAAGTGTAAAGTGCTTTGAGCAGTCCTGAGGACTGGATACTGTGATATACAGGAACTTACCTATACCGTTACATAAAACTAAGTTGTATTCAAATATAATCGAAGAATTGATTATGTTTAATTCAAACTATTGCTGCTCACGGGGGTATAAAAAAAATTCTAAACTGGAGAGTTTTTAATTTGTTGATGTATTAGTTGCTCCACAGCCTAGTTACTGTTTATTGTCACTTATTATTTGTTTATGATGTTGGCGCGTTCAATGTTACAGAAAGCTTTTAGTCAATGTTATTATCTTGGTACAAGATGACTCTCTATCCGAAACGCGGTTAGCTTACCTGACCTTTCTGACACATTAAGTGTGTCCCAAGCAATCAACTGTTCACCCATTGCCACTTATCTTGATGGATAATATAGCTATTGGAACGTTTGCAATATAGAACGAAGATGTAAAGACCCTGGAAAGTGAGTGGAAACATGGCTGTTTTCGCCGCTCTGGTGGAATTGTAATTTTTCTGGCGCTGGTTGGTGTGGCGTGTGGGGTGTGGGTGTACCTATTTTCAGTAGCGGATCGGTGGTGCTGAACAACAATCTTCTCTTCTCCTGACATTTTAGCTTAACTTAATAAGTGTATAAATACATTTTATAAACAAAATGGGACGCATTCAATTGTAATTGTAAATATAATTTTAAAGGACATTTTAATCCTCTTATAACGTATGTTTACTAATTTAAATTATATTTTTAGAAGAATATTTATATATATATATTTTAAACAATTTTAAAGGACATTATGATTATATATATATATATATATATATATATATATATATATATATATATCTTATATCTAAATCTTATATTTATTTGCCATATTTCATTTTATTGTATGTATATATATATATGCACTATATGAATCAACGCCAGACTACATTAAAATTCATCATGTAATGTTGAATATGGCAATAAAGCTTTATTATTATTCGTAGAGTAAGGACTGCATGATTTACACTTTTCCAAGTAAAAATGTTTTCCTTTATACTTAGACATCGGAGGCGGGAGCTTGGACTGAGCCTCCCCACATATTGGATGGGGGATTGCTATGTTTTACCCCAAACACTTTCGCAATTGGTGCAACTGGAGGTTTCGGTTGAGCATTGGGAGGGAGGTAGGTGCTACTATCGGCTTGGTTCAAGGTAGGACGCTGTCGGACGGTTTTGGTCTACCTCGTAGTAGTCTACCACGTTTCGACACCTACATGTTAAACCTACCTTGTACTATTCACCACGTTCTAATACCTTCAAGTTAGACATACCATGTAATATTAACTACGTTCCTCTACGTCATATATTCACCATGTCACGACACCCACAAGTTAGATCTACACGTTAGAAATAACAAAATCAATATAACGGCAACAAGGTATTCAATATATCTGTCAAATCATTTTATTTTCTATCACAAGTATAATACAATATAAAATACATGTTTAATATAGATAGATATGTAAAATAGTTCTCAGCACTTTTATGCTGCACTGTTACATTGTTACATGACAATTATTTGCATAGAAGAGGTATTAGTTTACCCATGAGTGTGTAAGATAATCATAAATTTCACAATGCAGTTAGTACAACTCACGCGCAACACCAGATTGTCTACGACATAGTATCATATTTACACAAGCATTTAAGAAAATAATTTATTACGCTTTATTCAAAGTATGCGCAAAATATTTACAATTTTTGCCAATCTTGCGCAGCCGGTTCGCTTAGCTCACGGTGTCACGTGATTAAAATATATATAATACGATTTCATACATTAAGTTCCAACCTTTGCGACTGACATACATTTATATACAATAAATACAAGATACAGCAAATGCAATGACATCTGCTCAATTGCACAACAGTTTAAAAACAACATATAATACGTTGATTTGAGGTTTTTCGTCAGTGACGTCGTAATGGCGTGTATGACGTCATAGCGAGACAGGAGAAGCGGCAGACATTGGCAAGAAAAGCCACGATTCTGCCAATTTGCATTACTGTTATCATTAGTATTAATCGCACTTATTCAAAATCGGCTTCGACCGTGAACGCTGTCTACACGTTATCCAACTAAACACCGGAAGCGGTGGACGAGAAAAATGAGCTGGGGCGAATTCTCGGCTGACGTCATCCCACCGTCCACCGGAAACAGCCTGTGGATGTACAGTACGGTACGGTACGGTACGGTACGGTACGGTACGGTACGGTACGGTACGGTACGGTACGGTACGGTACGGTACGGTACGGTACGGTACGGTACGGTACGGTACGGTACGGTACGGTACGGTACGGTACGGTACGGTACGGTACGGTACGGTACGGTACGGTACGGTACGGTACGGTACGGTACGGTACGGTACGGTACGGTACGGTACGGTACGGTACGGTACGGTACGGTACGGTACGGTACGGTACGGTACGGTACGGTACGGTACGGTACGGTACGGTACGGTACGGTACGGTACGGTACGGTACGGTACGGTACGGTACGGTACGGTACGGTACGGTACGGTACGGTACGAGCTCTATATACAGGACTGTGCGTAATGTAAACAGGTATTATAACGTAGGTGAATACATTATGACGTTTCTGAAAGTGTAAAGACAAAAACGAAAGAAGAGAAGTGGTTTGAGAGGTATACTACAATAAGGATGGAAAGAAGAGATAACATACGGAGGATGAGTACACAGCCCCAAGTCGGACATCGGCAGGAGGAGGAGGAGGAGGAGGAGGAGAAGGAGGAGGAGGAGGAGGAGGAGGAGGAGGAGGAGGAGGAGGATAACTGCTGTCAACATGACGTCACTTTAGACATGACAACGAGACGTTCTGGACGTAGAATCAGTGTCAGTGAATGAGCTTCACTCTAAGCAGTAGCAAGGCGTATTGTGATACGTATACTGTACATTATGAACTCGTGTGAACGCGTTCGCGGGTGTGAGCGTCTCCCGCATGAATCCAAGCCCTGATATGCGTGGCAAACATTGGCATACTCTGGTCAGCAGTCTACACGGTGCATACGGTCCATTCTTTTGCACTGTTGCATAAACGTTTAACATTTAGGCGTCCTACAAACATACTGTATTTTGTAGAAGTGTCCTGAAACGTCACATCATCTGAGGTCACGTGAACATTGTCTTAGACCCTCAAACTCAGAAGCAGACCGGGATCATGCTCCGCGTTTGTCAGCACCTTGAAATCGTCTATCACGCGACCAGAACTGATGACGTCACTTCCTGTTCGTCACACATCACTCGGGCGCCTTCCGCGTGTTGCGCCCCCAGCTCATCTTGAAGGTGCGAGGGACGTAGTGCGAGGCGGGAGCGAAGCCGCGGGGCTGCCGGTGCAGCGCCGACGGGTAGTGTCCGTTGTTCTTCGCCTTCTGCGGCGGCTTCTTGGCGGTCGACGGGTCGGGCGGCGTGTAGGCCGGCTCGGGCGGAAACAACACAACGACGCTCGCCGCCGTTTCGCCATGTCCTTGGCCGTGCGGCCGCCGATGTGGTGGTCGGAGTCGCCGTCCGCTTTCGTCGCGATCCTCGGCCGCTCCGAGTTGTTCCACCGGATGGACGCAAGGCCGCCGCGCAGGCGACTCACGATGCGCTGGATCACCGTCGCGACGCGCACGTCTTCCGGAAGTTCGAAGTTGTCGTTGAGTTTCGGGTCGGGCGCCGAATCCGCCGCGGCGCCGTCGGTCGAAGACTCGTTCGGCGTCGCCGATTCTTTCGGCGATTCGCCACCGATGATAATCGGGAGCGGCATCGGAAGCGGAACCGCGATCGTGTCCGTGTCGCAAACAGGCGCTTCCGGTGAGTCTGTTTTGCCACCGGAACCTCCGCTGGGCACTTCCGGTGAACCCGCTTTGTCACCGGAACCTCCGCTGGTCGCATCCGAAGTGTCCGGGTTCCCTTCAGCACCCGCGGCTGCCGCAAAAAGCGGCGCGAGGCTGGCAGGCACGGGAACATCTGGCGTGGTGACGTCAGCGGGAGGCGGAACCGCTCCACCGGATGGAGCCGAACCGTTCGCGTACGCGTTTTCCGGCGACGTTTCCGATGGCACTGTGGGAGACGGCGACGCCGGTAGCGGCTCGAACATGTCGTGGTTGATGGTGTCCAGTCCTGTCCAGTCGTCCGAGGGGCCGTCGATGGTGTCCGAGTTGGCCGAAGTTGTCGCCGTGTCGTTGCCGTCCTCGAGTTGCTTGGACGAGCGACGACAGCGACGGGCAGCCAGGAGGAAGCCGAGCAGGAGGAGGAGCAGGAGCAAGAGCAGCGCCAGGATCAGGCCGATGATGACGATGATGTCGAGACCGTGAGGCGGCTGAACCTCTGCAAGAGAACGGACGGAGGTTAGGTGGGGGAGCGGGTAGTGTCGTGTCGTCGTGGTCGTGGTCGTGGTCGTTGTAGTAAAAGTGTCCTGAAACGTCACATCATTGTCATAGTGTCCTTCGTCGTCATTATCAGTTTAGCCAGCAACATACTCGTCATTTATATCATCATAAATACAACCTCATTCACCAATGTTGTAAAAATAAACTATGGCGTAACAACACACAGTATTGTACCACTAATGATGATTGGTCACACACACATAGTGCTTACTAAACACATATTTAGAAAACTATTTTTAAGAAGGATATGGAAAAACAACGATCACCGGAAGAGCAAACTTACGAGTCAAGGGAAGTCTCTCTTCAAATACCCGGATGTCGGTCAGTCGAGCGAAGATAGGGTCGCTCACCATTTTCACGTTGTTGTCTTTACTGATGTCGATTCTGTAGACGGCTCTACAAAACAACGCATCGTTGCTGTAGACACATTTCACATTTCGGGAGAATTTATCTTTTCACACCATAAACACATCGCGTAGATATCAGAATAACCAGAATATTGAAACGGTTTTATACCAATCTGGGTCATATTTTTATATGCCTGGCTTGAATAATTAATCGACAACCCTGTCGCTATTCCCAACCCAAACGTCGCTAATTTAGCGCATTTAACTAGATGACATTCCTGCTTGATACATTATGTTTTTCCTGAAAACAAACGGCTGCGTTCTGTGGAATATGACTCTAATCCCTCGCCCTCAAGAGCCGAATGCATGCTGGGAAGATTACGTGCACTGCGCCGGTAACGACCGGAAGACTCTGCCCAGACGGGTGGAAGGGGATTGGACTGACAACTCCTCATCGCCGTGGGAAGTTAGTTACCCAACCGTGGGAAGTTAGTTACCCAGATGCAACAACACGTCGACATCGATGTAGCAGACGGACACACGATAACACATTTAGCTAGGTGGGTAACTTTAAATGCAATTTAAAGCAAATGTGCGACCGAATTGGGTTATATTTGTGGGATATCGCAGGGGGAGACGTAAAACTAACTACTAAACTAAAACTGCCATCTTGCGGTGAAACGAAACAAATACCACAATCGTTCACTGGAGCGTGACCAAATATTTGAACAAAAATGGCTATGCATAGAAAATGATCTTTTGAATACTCAACACAGTTTAATTTTTCTTAAATATGTTACCCATCACTTTATTATTACATTTATAATCCATACAGTGTCGATGTTTCCTATTACCAACGACTTATTTATTTCATGCGTGCAACCACACGCGTCTGTCTACCTACTGCGTCTCAATACTCACTTTTTGTTCCATGCCGTGAAGTAGACATAAATGTCCGTGGCCGCCAGTGCGTAGATCTCCTCGTCAGTGCCGTTGAAGAGCATACTACTCTTTCCCGTAGTCATGTTTAGTGCCATAACACGGCGCAGCTGTCGATCTCCGTAATAAAGCATATCTCCTAGAAACATACATGTCGACACTAGTTGAATTCTGAATAACATTGATAAAAGGTCACCCTTATAATCTTGGGAAACATTGACATCCAACATATAATATTGTATTCGAGTTTAAACGATGTTGCTCCGGTAATTTTGGGAATTTGTTTTTTATATTTTGCGTTACATATAATATAACAACTACGAATAACGTATAATGGTGTACCGATGTGGATATCGAAGAACGATCATAAACATGCAAATTTATTTAAGCAAACGTTTCTAATGTTTGGTATCTAAAATGACGTTTGTTACACAAGTAAACAATAAATAATATACAAGAAGGAAGGTAGGTAGGAACTTGGAAGGTAGGAAGGTAGGAAGGTAGGAAGGTAGGAAGGTAGGAAGGTAGGAAGGTAGGAAGGTAGGAAGGTAGGAAGGTAGGAAGGTAGGAAGGTAGGAAGGTAGGAAGGTAGGAAGGTAGGAAGGTAGAAAGATAAGAAGGTAGGAAGGTAGGAAGGTAAGAAGTTAGGAAGGTAGGAAGGTAGGAAGGTAGGAAGGTAGGAAGGTAGGAAGATAAGAAGGTAGGAAGGTAGGAAGGTAAGAAGGTTGGAAGGTAGGAAGGTAGGAAGGAAGGGAGGGAGGGAGGGCGGGAGGGGGGAGGAAGGTAGGAAGGAAGGGAGGGAGGGAGGGAGGAAGGAAGGGAGGGAGGGAGGGAGGGAGGTAGGAAGGAAGGGAGGGAGGAAGGTAGGAAGGAAGGGAGGGAGGGAGGGAGGAAGGTAGGAAGGGATGGATGGATGGATGGAGGGAGGGAGGGAGGGAGGGAGGGAGGGAGGGAGGAAGGTAGGAAGGTAGGAAGGTAGGAAGGTAGGAAGGAAGGGAGGGAGGGAGGAAGGCAGGAAGGCAGGAAGGTAGGAAGGTAAGAAGGTAGGAAGGTAGGAAGGAAGGGGGGAGGAAGGTAGGAAGGTAGGAAGGTAGGAAGGAAGGGAGGGAGGGAGGGAGGGAGGAAGGTAGGAAAGAAGGGAGGGAGGGAGGAAGGTAGGAAGGGAGGGAGGGAGGGAGGGAGGGAGGGAGGGAGGGAGGGAGGAAGGGAAGAAGGTAGGAAGGTAGGAAGGTAGGAAGGAAGGGAGGGAGGAAGGTAGGAAGGTAGGAATGTAGGTAGGAAGGTAGGAAGGTTTGGAAGGAAGGTAGGAAGGTTGGAAGGTTGGAAGGTAGGAAGGTAGGAAGGTAGGAAGGCAGGAAGGAAGGAAGGGAGGGAGGGAGGGAGGGAGGAAGGAAGGGAGGGAGGGAGGAAGGTAGGAAGGTAGGAAGGTTGGAAGGTAGGTAGGAAGGAAGGGAGGGAGGGAGGGAGGGAGGAAGGAAGGAAGGGAGGGAGGGAGGGAGGGAGGGAGAGAGGGAGGTAGGGAGGGAGGAAGGTAGGAAGGTAGGAAGGTAGGAAGGGAGGGAGGAAGGGAGGAAGGGAGGAAGGTAGGAAGGTAGGA
>OZ024858.1:41734967-41789967 GCA_964017155.1 Oasisia sp. SBJ-2009
GGAGGGAGGGAGGGAGGGAGGGAGGGAGGGAGGGAGGGAGGAAGGGAGGAAGGGAGGAAGGAAGGGAGGAAGGAAGGAAGGAAGGAATGAAGAAAGAAATAACGAACCAACAACCAACTAACTAACTAACTAACTAACTAACTAACTAACTAACCAACCAAACAAACAAACAACCAACCAATCAACCAAAGAATTGCTTAATTACATTTGTCTCCTCATGTGTTCCTAACTCACCCCCATGTGACACGGCAATGCCCGTGGGTGTCTTCGTGTCGTTGACCACAACTCGTCTCTCGGTCCCGTTCAGATTCGACACTTCAATCTTCCCCGTCGGCTCGAGTGAGCTCCAGTACAATAAACTGGAATTCAAAAATAGAATCATACGCTATAATGTAGCAGTGTTTTAATAGTAGCAATAACAATTGATCTATGCTACACATATTTTTGTGTCAATAACCGTTACAACTACAGGCAAAAACAAGGAAACTTGTATTAATATATATATATATATATATATATATATATATATATATATATATATATATATATATATATTATTATTATTATTATTATTATTATTATTATTATTATTATGGCCAACATTGAGATGAATTATACGGCGTGAACTGATATTAAAAAAAACACCAGTAATGTGATCAATTAATTTTTTACTATGAATTTGCATATATTATTAAACGCATCACCAAAACGGAAGATGTTAGTAGTGATACGTTTGATGATGGATGTCAGATTTCATGTCCGCCTATGGGAACGATTATGACACCATTGCATCAAATGAAACCTACCTCGCGTTATAGTCTACAAAGATGGCGAACGGATGCGAAATTTTGGAGACGACTATTTCTGGATCACCGGCCTTGTCCCCAGCCAGCGAGATCCGGAAGATTGCGCCTTTCTTGGAGTCCGTGTAGTAGAGGAATTTTGACACCGGATCCAGGGAGATTCTCTCTGGATACATATCTATGGAGACAAAACACCAATTTGGCTTTTTGCGTGTTTGTCAAAATCAGAGCCTAAATTTGCGAAAGAATATTATGTATGTCACACTTTATATAAGGAAAATGAATGAGTAAATAGATATTAAGTTATTGTGGACGTAAACGTTAGATGGAGAGTAAGTCATCATCGGAAGCTGCGGAAGAAGTGATACGGAAGAATACGGAAGTAAGTATTAAAAAACTCAGGAAAGCAACATGTGTTGTATGCGTAAGTAAACATCAGAAACACAAACAATATAGCTGTATTACTAGTAGAACTGATAAGACGCGTTACCATCAACATGAAGAAGTCAAGTCTTACTACTTGTATGGTTAATCTCTCCAGCTCATTCTTAAAAATATATTATATCGTCTAAATACTTGTAAATTGGAGTTAGCGAATATTTTCTTCAAAATGGCCTATATCTTTTCATTTATGTATGTTCCAGATTTAGCTAAACACCTATTACGAATATACTATAATACCGTTTGCTATGAAGGATAAAGATGAATACTGTATAACACAGCCGAAAAACTATGGCATCTACAGTTCAAACGGTCATGAACATCCAAGATGGCTGCCGTTCTACTACAAGATCATCCCTCCAGTCGACCGCCTACCTTGCGTCACCTGCAGCAGGACCAGTTCGTGGCTGCCGTGCGCTGATGACCTCTTGACCTGTCCGGCGCCTCTGTCCAGCCAGTAGAACAAGGCCAGGGCCGGGTCATAGTCGACACTGACGGGGTAGTCCATCAACGGCAGCTTCACGCCGCTAGGACTTCCGGTGGCGGCGCTCATGCGCAGTTGATACACCTGCTTGTGGTACGGGTCGGGGAACAGCGCAAAGAATCGGTCAGTCACGTCTGCAAGGAAAGAGAATACGTTTTATTAGAATTGATAACGAGTGGGTGTGGTCAGTAGTAAATTGACGTGCGCTTTGATGGGTAGGCCAGGACACCCGTTACAACGCAATTTCAGTGGCTGCATGACATCTGAGAGTGGATCAGTCCACCACAACATATCCTGCTGAGCCTTACAGAAGACACAGCAGACTGACGCAGACTGACAATGAACATGACATTCATATGACCATCCTGGTCAAAGGATGAGTCAATTAACAAGCGAACGAACGAGCAAGCTAGCGAGCAAGCGAGCGTACGAACGAACGAGCGGCCAGGCGAGAGCGAGAGCGAGAGCGAGAGCGAGAGCGAGAGCGAGAGCGAGAGCGAGAGCGAGAGCGAGAGCGAGAGCGAGAGCGAGAGCGAGAGCGAGAGCGAGAGCGAGAGCGAGAGCGAGAGCGAGAGCGAGAGCGAGAGCGAGAGCGAGAGCGAGAGCGAGAGCGAGAGCGAGAGCGAGAGCGAGAGCGAGAGCGAGAGCGAGAGCGAGAGCGAGAGCGAGAGCGAGAGAGAGAGAGAGAGAGAGAGAGAGAGAGGGAGGGCGAACGAACGAACGAACGAACGAACGAACGAACGAACGAACGAACGAACGAACGAACGAACGAACGAACGAACGAACGAACGAACGAACGAACGAACGAACGAACGAACGAACGAACGAACGAACGAACGAACGAACGAACGAACGAACGAACGAACGAACGAACGAACGAACGAACGAACGAACGAACGAACGAACGAACGAACGAACGAACGAACGAACGAACGAACGAACGAACGAACGAACGAACGAACGAACGAACGAACGAACGAACGAACGAACGAACGAACGAACGAACGAACGAACGAACGAACGAACGAACGAACGAACGAACGAACGAACGAACGAACGACCGAACGAACGAACGAACGAACGAACGAACGAACTAACGAACGAACGAAAAAATGATCGACAGGATGACATCGTTTGGTCACAACAAATATTGATGTAATGGGGCGACAATATTTTTTGCCTGTACACATTATTATTATTATTATTATAACTCGCCCGTTTTAAAACACATTTCCACGCAGCACAGGCCCACACGGGAACAGTGGATGTTCCCTATAAGTAGGGGACGATACCGACGACGCGTTACGAGTGAGTTTGTGTCTGTGATGAGTCTTACCCGAGTCGCACGACTTTCCGTCTTTGTTCAACGTGAAGCCAATTGCGCAGCCGCACGTGTGACCCGTGGCGGAAGGAAAGCACAGCTGCTCACAGTCCGTGTCGTCGCCGCATACGTCTGTACACATAACGTACATACAAATAACGTACATACATGAAGCAACTGGGGAGGCCGCTGTCTGTTAATATAGTTGCAGCAAAACCATTTTCGTATACAATAAAGTGGCATACATTTTATATATATATATATATATATATATATATATATATATATATATATATATATATATATATATATATATATATATATATATATATATATATATATCGTCACATGTTGCATTAGTGTGATAACTATGTTGCCGTGCATTGCTGTTATGACATTGGAGGTCCTTATGTTTTCCCATCCGTATAAAAAATTATTTAAAATAACTTCTGCATACAATTATTATTACAGTATTAAATTAGACAGGTTTATTAGTAGGTTTGCCTTTTCAATGACAACTTACGCGATGGAACAAGTCACAATTGAATTGGTTTCACATCGCTTAGAAAACTGCTATCGTGTATTGTTTAGTCGGCAGGTGACATCAATAGTTTTCGAGTTAATCGCCATGTGGCGCCACTGGTAGTGGACGTACTTGTCGTTCTTGGCTGCAGGTAACGGTCGTACGTGACGACGTCGTATGACTGCGTGACGGATGAGTTTGTGAAGACGGTGTTTGTCATCGCCTCCCCCGTCGTTCCCAGTCCTACACGTATCCCTTTCTTCCCTTCCGTCCACGTTGCAAATTCCTACAGAAACATGTTGAAATATGTACTAGAGTCGACAACACCGACATGATGCTTCAAAGTTAAATTACTAGAAAACATCTTAGACCAAATACAACAAAAATGCGGTTTATTTAACTACATAATGTAGATTTTTTTAAATTGTTCGACTAGTGTGCTATTACTAATGCTCACAAACGATTCAAAACTAAGCTACTAACATAAAAACGATGTTTTTGTAAGGTGGGCGGCAACCCATTAACAATAAATGAACAATAAGCGCCGAGGAGGAATTAAAACGAAAAACAGGAAATTGCATTGGAAGAAGACACCGCTGTAATGAGAAAGTTGAAGATGAGCTCAGACCGCAGTGCAAACAGGCTATTTGGGGGATGATGCTATCAGATAATCGCGTTACGACAACTCACGCGTTGACGAGAACAGTGCAAGAATAACAATGGATTGCGTGATACCGTAGACTCAATTGTAGAGCACGGTTCGTCTTACCTGGAACACAGTGACGTCGTAAATACTACTTCCGGTTGCCTTAATGGCCACCGCTCGGTGCTCGCCGTCAATGTTAGTGTATTCGAGCGTCGTCGCATCTCTGTTCACCCAATACAACCTACACAATGCAGATACGCCATCAGTTCACGCACGATTAGGAGCAGTATTGCGGTAATTGCATTACTGCAAGTTGTATTCTAGCCTTAGAGTTTAGAGGAGGTTGTTATGCCGCTTTAATGAAATATACATAACATGTACTGTTAGACATTTGTGTTTTACATCACACAAGCGCACGCATGCACACACACATAGTACATACGCACACACACACACACACACACACACACACACACACACACACACACACACACACACACACACACACACACACACACACACACACACACAACACACACACACACACACACACACACACACACACACACACACACACACACACACACACACACACACACACACACACACACACACACACACACACACACAAATACAAACACACACACACACACACACACACACACACACACACACACACACACACACACACACCCGTGGCACATACGCACAGGTACCACTCTCCGCACGCACGCACGCACGCACGCACGCACGCACGCCCGCACGCCCGCACGCACGCACGCACGCACGCACGCACACACACCACGCACATACACAATAAAAATATTCCAGACAAGGCAAACATGCACCATATCTTACCAGATGTTAATTTAGTTAAACCTGTTTAGAGAATTATGAATACGCGCCCCAAACAGTTACCTTCAAGTTAACACGTGATAGTCATTATGAAAACGTAGTTTTGAAAACGTATCGTACCGAGGATCTGTGGTGAATGATCCACGGGTTATTGACCTTTTGCTTTCACTGTCGTTTACGAAAATAACCTTCGTGTTTGTGTAGTGTATTTGTGTTCGCCGTCTCTCTTGGTGTAGTTACTGATTCAATCTTGATTTGCAACAAACAACTTAAAAAAAGTAGCATAATGTTCGCTTTTTGAAAGCAGCTGTTGTGTCAACAGGGTGAAGGTATTATTTAGCCATTTTTTCATATACATACACACACAACAAAATGCTTTAAAAGAAGAAATTACTCTACTGCAGCGCAGGGATTACGGTAAGTACAACAAGAGAAAGAAGAGCAAGAAGAGAGAAAAAGAAGAATACAAACGACGGAGTATCTAAAGACGAAGTGACTGAAGAATGGGTAGAAAAGTGGGAGGTATACGAAAGAAAATGAAGACAAAGGATGACGAAAAACAGAATGAACAAGAAGAATGACACTTAAGGCAGAAGAAGAAAAAGATGGACGAAGATGGTAAAGAAGGGAGATGACAGAAGAAGAGGAGGGTGGAAAGAAAGAAACGTAAAAAGAGGACTTATGAGAAAAGGAAGTGTAAACGAGGAAGGATAAGATGAAGTTGGACGCTGAAAAAGAAAAGAGCAGGATGACTGAGGAGAACCAGAAGAGAAACAAGAGAGAGAAGAACCCGGATGACGTGGCGGAAGATGGGGAGGAGGAGAAGATCAATAATAAGAACATGATGAAGATTGAACGAGTGGTTATTGTCAGAAAGTTACCTTTTCATTCTGGGGTCGACAACCAGGCCCTGTGGTGACGTCAGATTGCCAGTGATGAGCGTCGTTGCGTCACTTCCGTCCAGTCTCGAACGACGTATTTCTCCCTTCGTCCTTTCGCTCCAGAATAGCCATCTACATGTAAATGAATACGCCAAGCATTTAGTTGACTGTAATAGTAAAAACGAATGTGTTGTGCTTCCGGTGTGCGAGCGCAGTATCTTCAAATTACGGTTTCGCTAGACGCTGTTTAATAAACAAATTCATAATTGTTAACGTGACTCCAGTAGTACCTCCAGCAATTTATCTTGTACGTCAATAAAAACAAGATTGTATACAACGAAGGAATAAAACGAATGCCGCCGACATTATATTATGTATGCTCTGATTAATGATCGCTTATTTTTTTTATGAACCCCAATACAGAGCGTGTTTATCTTCGCATGGACGGACATTCAGTGACTTCGTGAGTATTGCCACTTAACGAGTGTGTGCTCTGATATACTGTGTTGTGCTAATCAGCGTACGTGGCTCCGTCGTTCTGGTCTCGATGAGTAGGTGATGTGTTATCACAGCATTTCTAGTTTGCGCATCACACAGCTATGTTTAGACGACTCATTGACTGTCACAGTTTTTATAGCTATCACGTCTCGCACCATGGCGTAACCACGTGATACTCATTCACTGAACGCTCGTTTGTAAAACGATAGAAGATAGCATCAGACAAACGACGGGTTGCGTCTATTTGAGCATACAAGCAACAGACAAACGTTTATCGTATATGCCATGCCGTGGAAGGTCTCCGCTATAGAGGGAAATGTCGTTGACACCATCTGTTGACCTACTCTAAAAATACACGAACATGGTTGCATCTCTGATATCATCATCGCGCCTTAAATCAACACTTCAGGCAGGCCGATATCAACATTTGACAGTTCTGGTTTTGGCGGCAACGGGCAGTCGTTCCGTGATATGATGCATGATACAATGCTACGTTAACACAGGAGGTGGCTATTTGCCGCCCCTCCACGTACAAATGCATGTAAACGCCTGATGTCAATCGTGTCAAAAGTACCTTCAATCTAACTGAATGTAATCGAATATAATCTAGTCTAACTTAACCCTAAAGCTAATACTAACCCTAAAACTAACCCTAAACCTAAATATTTGTGTACATCGGAACCGCCATAAAACTGCATTTGGACGTGGAGGGGTAGCAAACAGCCATCGTCTAACGCGCACTGTGATCACACGTGTGGTGCCACCTACCGATATAAAGAAAACCGCTGCAAGTTTACATCGAACAGACCCCATGCGTTGTTGCGAAGCAGAAACAATAAGAAAACTCTTATCATCGTAGTGATACCGGAAAGGCATAAGCAGCAATTATCCAACACATGTGTTAAAGATACTGCCTTCTCGGTACTTCACGCTCCAGTTTACACCGGTACTGCAGCAGGGTCGATACGGCAATCGTCATACCACGACTCAGACGACCAATGAGACGCCTATTTGCTCTGTGGCTTCGATGATGAGGGCATTGGGCCCTGAAACTGTAGTTTAAGAAAACCTATACATAGCTTGTTGTACGACTTCGTTGTATCGTGAAAAAACTGGGTGACCAATTTCAATCCCCTTTGTCCCTATAAGATGCAAGATACCCCATTAAACCCGTGCCCCTAATCTCTCAGCCAGCACACATTGTACGCGAGAGTTGAACCCAACAGTACGATGCAGCCTTCCATGAACTGTTTGTGCCGTGTTTACATACACCGATTGTCCACTTCGTTGTTCAGACAATCCGACCGTACACAACACAAGGCTGCGATTGAGCTACATCAGGCTGGCGAATAAAACACCTTCTGTTACGAAATTATGACATCAGAATGACCCCAATACTGCCACTGACCTGTTGGTCGGATCGGCCGACACCCCCCTCGGCTGACCGGCGCTGGACACGAGGATCCGGTGGTAGCGACCGTCCAGTCTCGATACCATGACGTGTCCGAGTGTGGCGTCCGTCCAGTACACGTTGCCGCTCAGCCAGTCGACGGAAATACCTGCGACAGATGACACGTCGTGTAGTGATGGTGGTGACAGCGGCAACAACAGAGACAGCGACAGATGGAACGACAGTGATGGCGACAATGGTTGTGACAGTGGCGGTGACAGTGGCGGTGAGAGTGGTGGTGGCAAGGCGGTGATGGCGGTGGTGATAGTGGCGGTGACAGTGGAGGTAACAGTGGAGGTGATAGCGGAGGTGACAGTGGAGATGACAGTGGTGGTGATAATGGAGGTGACAGTGGCGGTGACAGTGGAAGTGACAGTGGCGGTGACAGTGGTGGTGACAGTGGTGGTGACAGTGGTGGTGACAGTGGTGGTGACAGTGGTGGTGACAGTGGTGGTGACAGTGGTGGTGACAGTGGTGGTGACAGTGGAGGTGACAGTGGTGGTGACAGTGGCGGTGACAGTGGAAGTGACAGTGGCGGTGACAGTGGTGGTGACAGTGGTGGTGACAGTGGTGGTGACAGTGGTGGTGACAGTGGAGGTGACAGTTGTGGTGACAGTGGCGGTGACAGTGGCGGTGACAGTGGTGGTGACAGTGGTGGTGACAGTGGTGGTGACAGTGGTGGTGACAGTGGTGGTGACAGTGGTGGTGACAGTTGTGGTGACAGTGGCGGTGACAGTGGAAGTGACAGTGGTGGTGACAGTTGTGGTGACAGTGGTGGTGACAGTGGTGGTGACAGTGGTGGTTACAGTGGCGGTGACAGTGGCGGTGATAGTGGCGTTCGGCCTCAATGGCGGAATCACTTTTAACTTAACAACCGCTTTGAAGACGAGTGCAAACTTAAGATTGAGCAGATAAAAAATCCACTACGTTAATAGTTGTGTATTATTCAGTTAACTAGGTGGCCTCTCTCAGCTTCATACCCGTAAAACAAAGTTACAGTAATGCTCCCTGTCGACGACATCACGTGGTAATGATCAAGGGACCATCCAGTCACTGACAAATGCTTCTTTTGTCAGTCACCTACTAAAATATAACTCTGGGCACTGCAGTAGGGCTAACACCTCAATTCACAATTGGAACCTTGTCATTGTCGGAATATTCACTTGCCATTAACATCACGCAAAAAAATGATAATAACGCTTCGTGATCACCAGCACTTCACTGACACGATATGGTCACCATAGTAAAATAATGTATTATGATCCCACTACCACTCACCTTCCACCTGTCGCGTGCCGACCGTGTGCTCAGTCCATTTGCCCACATCCGGGTCTCCCCGGTAGATGACGTCACGGACCGTGTCTGAGAAGTACAACAGATGGCGCTCGTAGTGGAAGCCGAGTGCCTGGACTGTGTTCATCTTGTCGATGACGCGACGTTCGTTCGTCAGTCGGGGTATCCGGTCGTCGATCGTGACGTCAGCCGACAAGATGGCGTCGCCCACGCTGTAGATGTAGCGAGGCTTGCTCTCTATCGTAGGAGAAGGTGACATGTTGTTTAATTGTTCAAAATTAATTGTTTAAAAGTGGTAAAATGTAATGTAATGGCAAACTAGACTCACTTGTCCATATTAGCATATATGTAGGCTACGCGTATGTAGATAAATACATACTTACATAAATAGATTAGTTGATGTTAAATACACGGTGCAGTGCGTTGTTAAAAAACCTAAATTTGACATCTTGTTCCTTTACTTATATTCATACAGAAGTAGAACAGCGATGGTAAATTATGCACAGTCTGTTTGGATATTTGGATATATATAAACGTAGACATCGCGTCGCCATAGATTCAGTCTTGCTATTAAATCTTTTGAGACAGCATTATAATCTTACCTATACACGACTTTCCATCCGTGTCGAGGTAATATCCTTCTACGCAGCCGCAGACCCCTTTGCCATGTCCCGTGTTGAGGCACAATTGTTCGCATTCTTTGTCATCGCAATCTGCAACGAACAACGACGACATTGTGATTGTGTGACATTTATAGCATCCAACCAACTCGTTGGACGAAGTTAGTCTGTCGATCTCCAACACTGGTTTGACTTCTCTACTGGTTGCACGAATTCATTCATCCACCTGTACTTGTATTGTTGCGACCTGGCGGGTAGACATCCTGTAATTCACGAGAAATATTGTTCGGCTTTAGTTCTGAAAAGGAAGAGAAGCCTTTTGTGCAGTATGGATACCTATATTATTTGTTCGTCTCTCCCATGCGAATATGACCGCTCGCCTGTTTGGTATCGTAGGAATCCTTTCTGTTTCTGCCTATATTGGGCAACACTTTGAGTTCATATCTTTGTTATGTTAATTATGTCTAACTATGTCTTTAGGCGGACTCTCTTTCTAGTAACCTTCAATACAACTTTTAAGAGAAACGAGTTTGTTTTGGAAGTATATTGTCCTTCACAGGAGCCACATGACATATCCACCAGAGGTGTGTTTCATGGAAAATTTGTAATAAAGAGCTATGTTAATTAAATAAAGGATTATATGGGTTCTTGCTACAATCCATACGGTATAGGGATGATGTGAACACGCTACAACTCGTGTCTCCATTTTAGCCTCGAAACATTGTCGAACATCGTCATTGAGTATCGGGTAAACCATCTGTTGAAGGGCGAGTGTGCGAGTGAGGTGTGGGGGCCTACATATGTCACCCCAACGTACGTAAAAAAAAAAACGATCGGGGGAACACGAGAAACGTAATCCAAGACCCCATCGTCAATGAGCAAGGGACGAGGAAATGAACACACCGCATCATTTGCAAGAGACACCACTTACTAACTAATCGCCGTGCTACGCTGTTACAATGTTATCTTTCCTCCAAGACCATCGTTAGGACACAGCGCGTGGGAATGCACACGCTGCAACCACAAAGACGTGTGGCACAATGACGTGGCAATATTGTCTCCCCCGCGAGTAGTTTCTCTTCGGTAATACGCCTCGACAAGAACAGGGATATCGGGTGCGATAATCGCCGCTATTGTTAGAGTGTTTCAATTGTGCAAGGCGTGCGTCAGCATAAGTTGACACTTTGGGAGGACACGAGGAACTGTGGCGGAATATTAGGTGTCGGCCATTTGTCAGGAAGTCAGTCATCCGGGGTGCCCGCATGTATACAAGATGGCGTCGCGTTTCGTATTTGTCAAAGGGCGCGAGGACAAGGAAGTGTTCATCTTCTTCATGTCTCGGTTGTTTTGTGGAGGTCAGCGAGTTGGAGCACCCAGTTGTGATTAAATCACAACGACATACTGTAGAATGAATGATCGCAGTATGGTTGTTTATTAGGAATAAAGTGACCCTTTGGTATTTGAACGATTATTTCAAGAATTATTTCCGCGATTATATGTTTTCTATTGTTTTAATGGGCGCATTTAAAATAAAAACATAACAACGGACCGATTCACTTTACGATGTTTATACGGCTTGCCAAAAACATTAGTGGAAAAGCACAACGCGAACTGGAATGAAGTCAGACAGGTTACAAAAGACGCGGCCAGGAGAGGAAACTCTGTTGCCGTGTGAACCATCAGATCCGTAGGCAACGGTTAAAGCATGTCATCAGCAGTTGGGTCACGTTATTGAACACACGTTCTGCGACAAAAGGCAAAGAAGCGCTTCAGTGATAACAACGTCTCCACACGCGCCGTTTGTCCTAACGTATATTAGCAATTCCGGCCAAGTTACGCCAACACACCGTCCTTATTGGGCCGTCTAGTCGTACACTCGTCACGTCTTCAACGGCCATGTTTGCCTCATTTTGCTACAGGCGTCACACGTCACTGTGTAAATCAAACTAAATTCCCACGCACGACAGTAGTGTTGCTTTCCCGTGGCTTGTGATGCCAATACGGGTTGTTAATTTGTTCCCATGACCCCGAATAGCTTTGAACAGAACCACAAGGACAGGTGTTGCGTACTTAAAAAACATTGCGTAATCTTGTTGTTTGTAATTTAAGCCGAAATTTGCACTTGATCATGTTGTCAATCTTATAATAAATATGCAATTAACATATGAATTCTCATCGGTTGTTAGTGATGACTACACAAACGTAACCGACCCCACGTTCTGTAGGTGTCTACGTCAACATGTCTGGGAAGAATCGTTGTGGTCTACTAAAAGTGCCCTGTGAAGATTGATTTAAAAAAAGAAATGCTCTCACGGTTCTCGCGTACAGTGATAAGTTCGTAAATTAAGTGTGTAGCAACACCAAGTCATGCGGCAAGCCAATATACCCACCCAACTCACGGTTCAGCGACTCTGCAAATTGTTTCTCGTACTATCATGCCACCTAACTCACGGGTAACCTACTCTGCAAGTTGCACCTTACCAAAAACAAACATTACTTATAATAATAATTTTGAACATGGCCTTGCAATTGTTTAGATTATTTGAAGGCTCCTTCATATACCGATGACACGACGCCAAGACTCCAGATCTTTAGCCGTGAACCGTGACAGATAGTGCCGCCGTAGTACTCGTGTGGGGTCGTGTAAATCAACGGGCTGTCTTTTATATCTGACGCTACCAACGACACATTTATGCATCCACGCGAAAATGATTTGCAAAATGCATTCTTTTTTATTCATATATACATGAAAGTGCAAGGTAGGACAATAACAACCACCAAATAGGCATTGTCGGGCACAGTTGATCCACAACCAAAAAAGTTGCCCCGGATTGGCGAACAATACCAGAGCAAAGATTTTCAAACGATTACGCGGCAGCAAGGTGACCGGATTCCTTGTGCTGGCAGTTCAACCTGGTGCGATAAAAAACATGTCTGGCCAATGAATACGTCTCTGACCCGACCGTGACCAGTGGCTATTAAGGGCAGCCATACAAAAATATAAAAGATAAATAGACGACATATAAATGTAAATCTGTGTAGGCCTGTGTCCACCCTACAAGGCCGCCCAAAGTACTGCATTTTATTAATTGCAGGCCTGTTTACTAAAATACCAACTCGACTTTTCTGACCATAGGAGACCCACAAATTTCGCTACTACGTTCAGTCACGACAACGAATGTGGTGACGACGTCATCATATATAATAGTGGTTAATTATCACACTCAAATGAGATTATAACGTTTGACGCCATCTAGTGTGCGGAAATCGGTTTAAGATACCTCAATTAGAAGGTCGTTGCGCCAACACCCAGAGGCGTGGCTTTGTAAAGGTGCATGTCATTGGCCTGCGGGGCAGCAGGTGATTGTGTAGAGTGATGCCGACGGTCTATGGGCTGACTTTAAAGGAGAGACGTGTAAGGGGCGAACGTTAACCGCGGCAGATGACGTGATAAGAGGCAGCCTCATATCATGGCCGCCGGCCTGACGCCGTGACGTCACACAAACGATCCCGCGAGATAAAACAGGAGTCGTTGTAAAACATCGTGCACAAGATGGCGCGTACATACGTCTGTCTACTCGTCTATATTGTAAGATTTGCTAGTTGTTTGTCAAACACTGCGCACCGTTTGTTGGTCTATGTCCAAAATGGAAGTTTGCCGGTGATTTGGGGTGTACACTTTCTTTACTAAAGATATCTTGTAAATCTGATTGCGTTAACATCACGTTTAGAAGACCCACTTCAAATGCATACGCTACAAAGTAGGAGATTTCTAAACTATGATTAACAAGATTTAACAACAAGAAGGGAAGGGCAGGGTTCAGTGATACGCTTGGTTGTATAATGCGAATGTTGACCTGAATACACCCTGCTACGCCATTCAATTTCTCTCATCACACCGTAATAAATTACCGATCCTGTGATATAATTGTTTGACTGTCGACGGTGCACCGAGAAGCCATACAAGCTTCAAAGACGCGAGAACATCTCACGATGAACACAACTGATAACTAAATACCGTTCCGGTGTGCTCACACAAAAAGGACGAAATAATTAGCAAGACTAATTGCCTTTTTATCTAAATTGTTGTGTATGTTGAGCGCGGCCAAGATCTTATCAGTGACACGTCAAAGATGGCGTCGGTGAGACACACTAGTTGATCTCCGGGTGTCTTTGTACTCTTTTGCAGATCCGTGTAGTCTCTAGTGTGATAGTCTTGCTGAACCACTTTCCTAAATCATGACTGCGTTTCTTGAATCCAAAATACCCCTTATATTGGTATTTTGTGTTATATTCTCGCCAAGTATGTTGTAGGCGTTCTTGAGTTAGAAATGACCACGCGTTTATCTCCCGATGGTTTTATTATCGCCTATATAGAGCAAACAAGATGGCGGACAACGGCGTCACATAAGCAAAACCACTTCCTAGGTTGATGTTCCTGGGAGTGGTGATAAACATGATCAAAATGTATATATCATATAATGCTTAGCCTGGTGCTTACCATGTCTTACGGGGCTTTGATTAGAGGCCACAATGATGACGTCATAAATGGCGGCATCTATATCCCATTTCCGTAGCCGCAGTCCGGACTTTTTATCGTGCACATCCAACGTGAGTGACATGTCAGTCGCCACGAAGATATAATCCTGACAAACAAACAAAAATTGCATTTTTTAGATGTGTCATTCTGTTATATCCGCTTAGTATTATAACATAAATCAGAATGAAAATTCAATGGAACAAGGTCTGGACTGCATTGTTATACAGTATATGAATATGGAATAACAGTTAGGTGTACACTACCAAGGACGTGTTAGTTTCGTGGTCTTTATCAAACGAACATGGTTTACAGCATAGACATAACAAAGCTTTTAATGGCGACTTATCGATGTTTCAAATTTCCGGTCTGCTTTATCTGTCGCTTTAGCAATCCACTGACCGAACATGGCGTCCAGTAACTTTGCAAAAGCGCGCTATATCAAATAGCATACCAAATGTAAATGTGACATATTTAGTTGCAAGTATGATCAAATTAGTAAATCATATTCGTGTTGTACATACACGTTTTCGCAGATAGTTATTAGTTGTATATTAACTCAGACGAAATACTAAACATATTCATGCAACTGCCATGCGCAGTCACGTGACTACATCTGAAGAAGACGAGGTCGTGTACCTTGAATGTTGTTATTCCGAGGTAGGTGCGCCCTCTTCCGCCACTAAAGTGTACTTTTTGGTCATTCCCGTCGTACGAGGAACTTTCGATGGTCCCTTTATCGCGGTCCACCCAGTAGAGCCTCTTCTCCTGTAAGTCTGCCGTTATGCCTCGTGGACTTGTTGACGTAACGAGCTGCTGTCTCTCTTCTCCGGCCAGCGTTGACCGTTCGATTCGTCCCTTGACCGGGTCGACCCAAAACAGCAATCTGAACGGGAAGAACGCAATTAGCATATTATAGTTATGAAATATATTTTTGTAGTTATTAGAAGACATGTAAGCACACGAAACTCCCTGGCAGAAGGCAGAAGGGGAGGCCGGGAACATCTGGTCTATGAGGTGATGAGGGAATGGTACAAGCACTGTGGGAATGGGAAGAAGGAAACAACATATCCAGTGGAGAACAGTCGTCGATGGTCCATCAAGTCAGTAAGTTATGATGACATAGGTGATAATGATGATGACGATAGTCATAGCAGTCGTTGTCACTGTTGCTGATTGTTTTGCTAAAGTTTCAAAGCCATGTTCTTAGATCGTGCGTGATTTTGTCTCCGTGTTTTAGGTTTGTTCAAAACACGTTACATTTAACCCATGGCTGACCTGTTTATCATCATGTTATTACATATATCCTCTTTTGGAACAAGACATGTAGAAGATTCTGATTTATTTATTTAAAACAGTGTAATTAAATACATATCAATGGCAAGATACGTACGTTAGAACATCGAAAATGGTAAATTTATGTTTATTTTCTTAGACCAATTACAAAAGCCTAACATACGCTAGGGCGCTCATGCCATTAGAACATACGTACATCACATTGCACATTCCCACTGTATTACTAAATATGTGTAGATACTACAGTACATACAAATAGTTATAAAAGTGAACAAGATGATGGGTGCAGTTGAGGTTAACAAAACAGTTGACGTTTTGAAACCAACTTCATATGTACGAAGGATGCCGTGACGAAAAGCCATTAAGGCAGAATGGGAGGGAGACGCCCGGATAAAAGGGACAATAGAAAACAATACATTAACAATACAATTCTTCTATCGGAATTGAATCCTCGGAAACCCGAGCCTAGAGACGCAATCTCGGTAAAGGTCGCGCCGTCTCAAAATCTATAACGACCGTGCACTTGCAACATACAATTAAGTGTCGAGTTACAGTTTGATGTAATTTTAATCAACCAGAACGGCGTTCTAGTGTTTTTACTGTCACCAGCATACGTTGATAGCGTCGATGGGTCCTTGGCGACAATGATAGGACATAATGAGTGATTGTATGTAAGGCATCTGTGCGGTATATTTATCACGACGAACATGTCTCCTGTTCGTGGAAAGCAAACGATTAATGAGACAGTCAGTTACTGTGGTAATTGGATGCGACAGCGAAGGTGTACCATGAATGGTAATTCAACACTGACGGTAGAGCTGTACACAGTGCATGCGTTGGTGGAGCCGTTTAGAGGAACGATAGCAAACAAATGTGTATTATTCTGGGATGTTCTGGCCGGTGTCCTGGTTATTACGTATATGTGTTTGTTTCCATCCGACACCTCCTGCCCACACTGCAACAAGATCTGCAGATCAAGGATCGGGCTTTTGAGTCACATCAGGACACATGACCGACTATTGCAAGACGTCATCCTTGTTTCAAGGGACTGCTGATGATATGTGTTGGTGTCGTTTACACATAACAGTAATCATTGGACACGGCTTAATATGTTTACACACACATTAGTTGATATAATAGTATTATCGTCATCACCATATAAATATGTAATTCATAGATTACCAGTGAATTATGCTTCGTACGTATGCTTAAAACATATCTTACCTTGACAAGTGTATGAATTGTTTTGATTTGTAAACATGACTGCACATTCACAACATAATCTGGCTATTTTTACGTTTTGTGTGAACTATGAAAGTAGGAAATGGTTAATTGAAATAAACCTTTGCTAACGTAACTATTAAAAGATGTGTACAACATGACAAAATGACCGATTAAAAAAGAATACTAATAATAAGTTTTGCAAACCAGCATATCCACCAGACAAATGACGCCATGGTCTGACCATTTGCTTGCAGACGCCATGGTATGACCATTTGCTTGTAGACGCGCGTAGGGAAGACTACATAATTAGTTACGACAAGCGCGTGTGTATGCATATAAATCACGTCCACTTATCACCTATACGTGCAAATTAGCTTTAGTGAAAGTAATCACCGAAGCGTGACGGAGAACAACCGCCGAGTCAGCACCAACGTTTACTTGGCGTCTGTCGCACATGTCTGATGCGTAATATAGGTCAGGGGTTAAGTTAGACACAAAGGGTCCCTGGTCGTGTGAAAAAACATCAAAGGTTATCACAGCGATGCAAGTGGAGGAGAAAGTGTGATATTCACACGACGTTACAGACATAATATATGGTGTTGACTTCGTCTAAAGTTCGTAGGAACGTGCGACGTTTGTCTCCGCACGTTCTACGTCGTTTGTTAAGTTTGTCGTTATTCATTTGCCTCCTAGATATTCTAACATAGGCTAGAGTATCGTCTGTAATCTAGCGATACTTATGTCGTCTGCTGATAAATTTATGTTCCACCATGCGTATCTCCCCTAATGTACGTGTGTTCTCTATTGTCAATATGACTTCTATTGTTCGTTATACGGTCTCCATTGTCCGGGTATTGCTATCACCCGTCCCGCCCACGTTTCCCATTGTTCAACAGACATAATTATGATCAGCTTAGTTTATAGGAAACAGATCCGTTGTACAAAACAATCATACACTCACCCTTCATACGGATCCAACGTAATCCCCTTCGGATCACCGAGGTCGGTGTGGAACAGAATGCGGTACATGTTCGCAGCATGTTTACCCGACGCCACTACTCCGATCCAGCGCTTCTTATAGTCGGTGAAATATACCATCTTTGTCATCCAATCGACGGCAATCCCATCGATTTCTGACTCCGCACCAGCAGCGAAAAGCGTCTTAACACCGTCACCATTGTCGCCTGCTTTGAACGACGCAGTCCGAGGTTGCCTGTAGATCGAATGTTTTGCCTTGTCGTTCCAGTAGAGGTCATCTTTGACCGGGTCATACCCCAACGAGTAGATTGCCCCGTTCGGCACTATCTTACTATGGACCGTGTCCGTTGGGTCGGACCCGTTGGCTACCCACTTGTCGAAGTCGTCACGGATTCCTCGCAGCTTCGACCAGATGTGAGACCGCTGTGACCACACTACAATTGGTGACGACCCGGAATCTGGAACACAAAAACACAGACACACATTAACCAACATTGCGCAATAGGGTTCTGTTTAAAAAAGGTTAAAAACGACACTACTGTTGTATCTTCCTTTTTACAAACCACACATACATTGGTAGTTACACGAACATGATTTGTTTGCGACATTTCCGGTAACGTAAGTGCGTTTATTAGACGGTCGTGTGGTAATGAATTATTACGTCAGCGTGTGGTCTCCGATGGTTACGTGATATCGATACATCACTTGCGCGTGTACATAACGCGCGTAGTGTACAACACATGAAAGAGCTATGGCGCTCTTGTTTCTCGGATGACAGCGCGATTGATGAGCGTTCGCCCGCCGGACCGTGTCTCCGCTGAAACACCATCGTGTAGTTCGTCTCCATAATGGTTCCCACGTCGGCGAACTTTCGGCACACATCTTGCAAGTTATTGTCGTGACAAATCACGGGTTTCGAAACACAAGTCATTCGCGGTCGACATTTGCAGACGAGTTCAAGTGATCAAACACAGATCACTTGTGTCTACAGAGTAATGTTTTCGCTGTTGGTTGCTTATGACTTGCACTATGCCAAATCGGTTCTTAAAAATAATATTATATTAAGTCGACGTTGTGAGTCGGGGGAATTTTTGGGGAATACATCTTGTACGTTACTCAATAAATAACTGTATGAATAGAGTATGTGAGATAGAATGGAGCGTTGAGTGAAATGTTAAAGAGAAACGCAGCACATGTATAAAGCAGCGGTTGTCTTCTGAGACAGAATGTTGCTGTGCTGCTTCATTCGCAACTAACATTAGACACACAACACACGACGACACAGCGGGTGGTGGACATTTTCAGGTATCGCTATGTCATGTGCTTGTCTACCACGTCCACGTGATCACATCTGCTGAGCAACATACAAGCTAATTGAACTACAGCTTCTCAATTGCTCTCTCTTCCTTTCTCTCTTCCTCCCTCCTCCTACACCCCCCCTCTTTGTTTCTCTCTCTCCCACTCTCTCTCTCTCTCTCTCTCTCTCTCTATCTCTATCTCTATCTCTATCTCTATCTCTATCTCTATCTCTATCTCTATCTCTATCTCTATCTCTATCTCTATCTCTATCTCTATCTCTATCTCTATCTCTATCTCTATCTCTATCTCTATCTCTATCTCTATCTCTATCTCTATCTCTATCTCTATCTCTATCTCTATCTCTATCTCTATCTCTATCTCTATCTCTATCTCTATCTCTATCTCTATCTCTATCTCTATCTCTATCTCTATCTCTATCTCTATCTCTATCTCTATCTCTATCTCTATCTCTATCTCTATCTCTATCTCTATCTCTATCTCTATATCTATCTCTATCTCTATCTCTATCTCTATATCTATATCTATCTCTATCTCTACCTCTATCTCTATCTCTATCTCTATCTCTCTCTCCCACTCTCTCTCTCTCTCTTTCTCTCTCTCTCCCTCTCTCTCTCTGTCTCTCTCTGTCTTTCTCTCTCTCTTTCTATCTCTTTCTCTTCCCTTCTCTCTCTCTTTATTTCTTGCCCTGGCTCTCTCATCTGTTCCTGAATTAATCATGTTCCCTGCTGTCTCCACCATCCGTCTCCTTATGGTGAAGAACAAACGTTCAACTCTAGCCCACGAATCACACACTTCTCTAACTATTTCTTTGTGTTCAAATGAAAGACGTCATAATGTATATGTGTCTCTTCCACGTGGTAAACATAGTTAAGAAAAACCTTGTGTTAACACGCGACGATTTTTTATAATCCACAACCTCAGCGGAAATAATATGATAATGATTAATGTGTTATGTGTTTGTCTTAAGCGACTTGAAACAATATCACAAGTGTCTGGGTGCAACACGATGCATACATAAATAACTTCTAATTGTTATTACTTACGTTGACTTATTCTAATTTCACAGTTATTAAATAACAGTTTTTTTAATATTGGCTAAAACATCGTGGTTTTTTTTCTTGGCTAGAACATTTTTCTATTGTTTTATCTTAGTGCGTAATAAAACTAGATACTGAAAACTGACCTGCACATGTAGTCGCATATTAATAGAATGACTATTAATCTGCTGATTCATTGGGTAGTGAATGTGACCTGACTTAATGCTGCCAATTTCATGGTGAATTTGATTCATTCACATTATGCCATATTGCGTTGTTATACGAAACCACTGCGTAATGCATTGCTTTTTGAAAAAGGTGTGTTTCTAACCGCAATACATCCAGGACCAGTCAATCGTTTATAGCGATTTCGCAAACCACTGGTCGAGATAACGTTTTTCATTGACCATTGATAAAGTGCAACTCCTAATGGATGCTTTCTCGGAATCCAAACTGAGACTGATTTAAAATGTCGTTTTTACACCTGAACGATTCAATAATGAACTGACCTGATTGTCAAAGTGAAGAACGTTCTCACTTTTTAGTTAGTCAAGATAAAAACAAATATCTGTCCCAGACTATGCGTGCATTGTATCAAACAGACTGAACAGTCATTTATGTTGTGTTTCTTTTTACCTCAAATATAGCTAGCAATTTGCCAGTTTTTCATTTCTTATCAACCAAGATAATATCAGAACTGGCTTTAGAATGGTCCAAAATGAGTTAACTTATCGAGAAGAAACAAAACAAAGAAGACACATAAATACAAAGTAGTTGTGTCCATTTCCATCGTTGTATGTTCTTTGCGATCACAATAAGTATAATCAAGCGACCGTTTGCGTCTAGACAGTCGCTGAACTGCACCCGGCAGTGCGGGGTGTGAAGACAACGGTGGCCATACATCAGCGCGTTATTAGCACGTAGCGCGTCTGGCGTAACACCTTCAGCCAGTGGGGTGTCTGTCGTTGTCTTCTGCTCCACTGATTTATTGCAGTCCCCCGACGTATGGATGATAGTTGACGCGTAACTAACTGCCTAATTGAGGACAAAGGTATCCCGTACGCTGGATAAACATTCGGGGGTGACTCTGTCGTACCGCGGACCGTAAACGCCCCTGGAAACTGTGCTCTCTTTGGTCTTGTGTCAACGGTTCACGGTCGTTAAAGCGTCAACATACAGAGAACGATGTTTATGGAGCAATGTTGGTGTAAATATTGTCGTATGACAACAAATTGGTTATCTTGCGGTAAATGCCCACGAACATAAACTTGAATGGCAACGTTTACAGTTTAGTGACTACAAACGACTACGGTGACAATGATTATGAAGACAAGACGACGATAGCGAAAACGGCGACCACCCACACGATGAAGACGACGACGTTGATGCTACTATTATGATGATGATGGTGATGATTGTAGCACTGATTATATATACGTGCACCAACTGCATAGCGTCCAAATTACGGATTGACGCAAGTGATACCGTGTACAGTTCAAAATTTAGCCCGAAGCTTTGAAAACGAGACATGCTTGTTAAACCAATAACAGTTTACTTCCTCGGGGCTAGACCGACAACGTGTGAATTAACGACCATTTTAAGACACATCAAATAGAGGACATAGCCTTCGGACGTTCATTGCTCTCTCGTTAAATCATTTGTGACAATCAGTTGCGCACGCAAGTCTCTTTGGCTGATATTAGTAAATGAATAGCGCAATTGCGTTATTATACTGCACCGACAATATAACTCAAGTTTAATCAACTTTAAAAAAAGCGAAACGATTTATGTCTCAGTTGTGACGGTAACCGTCAATTTCGGTAATGTACACCACATTGCACAACATTCTATATGCGGCCGGCTGATCTCCCACATTTCGCGCCTATGAGGTCGATGATTTGGTTAGTATAACACTCGTTATATAAGTCCGTCTTTTAACAGGGTCCTACAACCTACTTTCGTGGCGACCCAGTTAGGAAAGCTGTTGATAAACTGATTTGACCACCAGACCATCACAAATCAGACCGAAGTTCGATATGTGATGTGTCTGATGCATGTGCATTCCTTTCAACCATGGCAAGTGAGTGTAGAGTCTATCTGATTATTTGCTAACAGCAGATAACGGTGTCGATGAAAACAGTACTGGCATTAAATTTGGAGTGGGAACCATTTGATAGAAAACCTATAAACATTTACCGTGTCACGTCGGTGCTTGATATAAAAATTCCACGCTTTCAGTAATGTAACTTTTCCTTCTCTGATGCGTGAAGATAAACCATAATCACGTGTTTGTAACGAGATTTTAATGACCTCGTTGCATGAAGATGTATTAAAATTATCCACAGCCGCTGCACCAGAATATGTAAAACTTAACAAAACAACGATACCTCTGTGTAATTCATGTGGTTAAACGTCACAGTATTTATTTATGATGAGTAAATTGCACATGACATACAATAAGGACTCCACGTCTCGACGGTTCCATCTAAACTTTCGCCTTCCGCATGGGTTTATGCAATAAATCCATACAACGTCAGAGAGACAGCTTTCGGTCATTAATCTTGGTAACAAAACACGCCAAGGAATTGCACTAGCGCAAGAAAGAAACACGTTGGTCACCGAAGATGTCTTGCAAGAGGAAGTCAACAGTCGATAGGTTGTCTGATTTAGAGAATATGGGGACAGTAATATGGCAAAAACACATGTGTCGTTGACAGGCTATATACATGAGCAAAAACAAATATGGAAGACAGCCGGTGTACTAGAAGCCGAGACGGTAATACAGCGTTGATACTTAGACGTGCAGAGGAAAAAAGAAGAAGAACGAAAGAAACGCTATATACAATGAGTACTGTGTTGAACTCCGCCACAGATATGCCAACGACTTGCGGGTTTTCTAACCGAGACTGATGCTGCCTTGTTCTTTGTCAAGGACGAACTGTGTGAATGGAGTAATCAGAAACTATAATACTACCTTATGGACGTACCGGCAGAGAGATATACAGATCTGCATTTGCATATCGGGACAAAACCAAGACACATTTAGTCAATACCCGAAAACCGAATGATGCTTACGGATATATATGCTTGACCAGAGTCTACCTGGGTGACTTTGCAACGTCCAAAATAACGGAGTTATCAAAGTGCGAAAGTGTGCACTTTTAGCAATTGACCTCAACCGTCAGTTTGCTGCAATCAATCGTACAGGATGCGGACTTGTTGCTGCATCGCCAAGTCTATTTCTGGATTATTTTGTCACCGCAAAGCACGAGTCCTTGTGTGAGTGAATCGTATGAGTTGTGGTTAGTGACATTGCCCAAGACTGTGGCGACAATGCGTTGTGGTCAGTGACATTGCCCAAGACTGTGGCGACAATGAGTTGTGATCAGTGACCTTGCCCAAAACTGTGGCGATGATCCATCACGATTCAGGAAGTTGTGGTCACGGCAAAATAAGGTCAGGTGGATCGATCCGGACGGGTTTATCAAAGAGGGGCGGGTAGATAGATATGTGTGGTCGATGACCCCATCGACTGGGCATCAACTGAACACGATTCCCGTGAAACGAAAACAATAAAAGTACACGTGTAGTTGGCGTGCGGCCATCATTACAGTAGGTTTTGTGTATTGAAAAAGCCCGTTGTTAACATCGACATGATTACAAAAGTCACAAACGAGCAACGTCACAATGTTAGCATTACCGTCAGATGGAGATCTGCTGACGATGTGAGCGTCATTGTGATGGGGCAATGGTAAAATATAGTTTTTACGAATAGAAGTTGTTTTGTTGGAGATGCCATATTGTAATGGTCGCTCCCTGTCACAACTCATAACCTCGCATATCCGTCAATGGCAGGCATATGTAAACACCTGGCTCTTTGATACACTGCCGAATGCTTTATATGCAATTTCGAACTCTTAATCACCGTCATTTATCACCGTCAGTGGCGTTTCGACAGGCTGCCAACCAGAGCGTTCTCATTGGTGGTATTTCGCGGCGCGGAATATCGGGTATCTTGCATAATGATACCTCACACTAACACATATTGCTCCTTTGCGTGTGGATGACGAACCATGAAGACCATTGCCCCACTGGCGCACGATGCGTCGATAACATTGATGCCAACAATACTATCACCTATGCTGCAACTCCCATGTTGTGGGCTGAAGTATTTATGTTGGATTGCAATCCCGTACAAGGTGGTATAATTTATTGTTAATCAATGTGTAGCTCTCCTATTCGAATCGAACATTGATCGCTAAAACTGCAAAGTGTTCTACCTCGATATTTTCATTTTGTTCTGTACAGGAACAGTATTGTCGAGACAAACGTTTTTCTTTCGGCAGTTTCCAATCAGCAGCGCCCCTCTCCATCTTTCTCCCATCCCAATCTTGTCATATCCCTTCTGTAGCAGATTGTTGAACGTCTTTCTGGTGGCGTTGAAGATGTACGTGTGCATTTTCATTTGTCACAAATTGGATAGTTACAACATTAAAACAAGAAGAGTCATGTAGAGATGCAGTTTGGAAGTTACCGTGCTTATGTATACGATCCTCCTTTCCCAAATTCGCATTGTTAATCTTTGAAACTTTTGTTGCTACCGCAGTTGTTGTGAAATGAGAACATTTGCGTGTGCAGCTAAATAATTTAGCTATGATCAAAAAATCTAAATTTAGAGTGTTGTGTGTTTACCTGTGGTTTTACTTGGCAACGAGACAAGTTTGTTTAAACCCGATTTGACAAGAAGCCGGATTCGACCAGGACAGAACTATATAGCCTAGGGTAGGCGGACGAAGGGAACATTTAACTTGCCTAATCGGCGTATGCCATCAAAAAGGTAAACACTAATTTAGAATAACTACATTCTGTGATTCCTAATGTGTGCTATTGAACACCCCTCGTTGGTGAGTTCAGCAAGTGCAATGTGATACAAGCAAGTGCATTCTTGGAAATACCAATTGGCTCAAATGCAGAGTGCAAATTCGGTGTGAACACGGAGACAGAGTGGTTCCTAACAATATGACAAGCAAAGTTACAGTTAGGTTGGGTGGCCATGTGACTCCGATATTGGAGCTAAGAAAAGCACCAGCGACAAAGCGCGATGCACTGACTGACCGACCGTCCTATGTCCATTCTCACAAATGACGTTCTCGATCTGTGCCGCTTGCTGCGGACACTATACCGACAAACGTTTTCTTATTCGGTCTAAGCTGTCAAGATGTAAGAGATATATTTATGATGTACTTGTGTCTCGAGTGTGAACGTAGAGGTGTGGCCCTTGGGACTCTCAACAGCCGAGAGCGAGATCGCCCGGTACACTACACGACACAAACAGACGCCAGCTGCTTTTGAATTTCATTATTTCGCCAGTTGAATGTGACGTCCGCAGAGCATTCAAATTGGTTGTTTACTATAAGTTGGTGATGTTCGTATCAGTTGTAGTTGGACACTGACCGAATTATGATGACCCGATTACTCGCACAAACACGTGCGCCCGACCTGTTTGTAATTGCCACATAGATTTTTTGTTATAAAGGACATATTACTCCAGGACAACGTATTGAAGCGCAGGACCATTTTTTTCCCACACATATGAGCATGACAACGATGTCTCGATGGAGATAAGATTATATGTGGGTCGACGTACGGGTGTAAGTCTACGTAAATATTGTGCTTAAACAGCGGTATAATCTGATACCGAGGTGTCTCTGTGATGTATGTATACAGTTCGGCAAGATGACAGTAAACGCAGGTCACTGGGTGCGCTGTAGAAGCCAATCAACCGTGACGACAGCCAGGCGCGAGACATTCAGACGCGGTCTTTGTGAGCGCCTGTTCCAGTCAACGGTTAATGAACCATCAGAAGACGAATCGCAGCGAGAATTCTTTGAGTAAAAAACACCGACACCGCCGGCGGCAACACGCTGTTGTCGTCAACGCCAGGCGCCGTACAGAAGGCAGAGAACACAACGAGACCTTCGTGGATTCATTGGTGGTCTTCTAATAGGTGTGTCTGTTCCATTCTGGTCAGAGTTCTGTCTTCAATCCGAGGTTTTGACAGGAGGAGCATCGCAAAGGTTATATCAGTGTTGTTCTAGCAATTTTATTATGCTTATTTATGTTTTGTTGATGTAATTTAAGATTGGTGTAAAGATTAATTAACCAAGGCAGGATCTCCGGGCGACAGCGAGCCTTGAGGCTGCGGGAGATTTACTTCTTCGGCGTCGCCGAAGCCAATACCTTCTGGCGGTACATCGGGGTCTTATCGTACCACGGACTACTTTGACATGGTTCAACTATTCGTGCTTTCGTACTGCGCACTATGGACACTTGCATTGTTCTGATAGCATCGTGGGACCGTAGTATATCATTTGTAGTTATCGTAGATCGAACCCAGGATGTCTGTACTTGCAGGATCAAAACAGATAGGTCGAATGAATTAGAATTTAATATAAAAAAGATAATTGTCTATGAAGCAGTCGGGAAAATTCAATGGAAATTATATCTCTGTAATAGCACCTGTATTGATCATACCCGTATTTCCGATAAATATCATAATATGGTCTTTCACGATGTCATGTGTCATTACGTGGACCTGGTTCGGTCACTCACTGGTCATCTGATGACCACTGGTGTTGTTATCTTGGCTTCGTGTGTCCTTGCTCGTTGGTGTCATTAGCTTGGCCACGTCTTGCGCGATGTGTATCCTTGACAGTGTTGATGACTGTCGGTGTTGTTAACTTGGTCGCATGAAGTATTTCCTTAGACGTGTGGAGAATGCTGGTGTTATTGTTGTAGTCAACATGTGCGGTGTCCACATGCCTAAGTGTAGCAAATGTAGACATCTTTTGTCGAGACGGATAAAGAAATGTCCTAGAGTTTACGCTGAATGTTGATGTTATAATCCTCGTCTAGTGGTGCGATCTGTTTTCCTAACTGTATTTAAGATTATGTTTGTGGCATGTTTGTCGTGAGTTGGCCAAGGTGTTTCCATTGTCGTCTCTTGTCTGCGAGTGTTGCTTGCGGTGGTTCCTCTGTGGAGTTCCGCCATTATTACTACGATACCTGCTTGACGCGTGAGGTTTCGATTGATCCTTTTATGGAGCGCTTGTTATTATTGTCGACAACTAATGCGCATGGCTTTTGACGAGTCCTCTCAGAAATGTTGTTGTTATTGCTAACCATTGCGTTAACACAAATGCTATGGAGAATCGGGCCAGCCAGATTATAAAGGCGGCTTCCGTGAATAGGTGATGATGACTCATGTGTATCTGTGACTGCGCTGAAGATATTTATTTCCACACCAACCGGTTCTACCGTACGCCTTCTGTCCATTCACTACAGTACACTTGCTCTGGGCGCTCTAGGTGCATTTAGCGTGCATTGACTTAAAGCGCCATTAACGTCTAAATAAAATTGGACTGTGGGATGGATGGAGGGGCGGTTACGTAAGGCAACCTTTTCACCCACGAACGCGTTGACACTGGGTCTGGGAAAGGAAAAGAGGGTAAACAGCCTTTGTGTGTGGTAGAATATTCCTTAAGCTCACAATTGGTTCCGTCTAATGCATTGGGATGGATGACGTCATGTTATCGCAACTAAGGTGTGCGAACCATGAACTGTTGGCCAATACAGGTGATGGAATAGCTGAATGGAAAATGTGCCTTTGTGTGTGTGTGTGTGTTTGTGTGTGTGTGTGTGTGTGTGTGTGTGTGTGTGTGCGTGCGTGCGTGTGTGGGTGTGTGCGTGTGTGTTTGTGTGTGTGTCTGTGTGTGTATATGTGCGTGCGTGCGTGCGTGCATGCGTGCGTGTATGTATGTATGTATGTATGTATGTATGTATGTATGTATGTATGTATGTATGTATGTATGTATGTATGTATGTATGTATGTATGTATGTATGTATGTATGTATGTACGTGTGCATGCGTGTACGTAAGTGTATATGTGCGTATGTACGTGCATACTTACATATTCTGTGTATACGTGTATATATGTGTGTGGAACATGTGTGTATGAACATACACACACGTACACACACGCGTATGTATGTGCATGCTTGTATTGCTCTGTGTGTATGCATGCGAGTGTGCGTACAAGCATCCCTACCAGCTGTAATGATTAACTGGTTCGCAAGTACAAATAAATTAAGATGACATAAAACGCCAGTTCAAGACACCATAAAAACCGATGCATAGACATATATTTGCATAAGCCGATTGCCACTGTGGCCAGACGGTGATTGTGCTCGTTGCCTGCGGTAGCCCGCGAGATCTGACAACTGAGCGGATGTGGTGGCCCGCTGACTACAACCACACAACTCCGGATAAACCGCTCGGCAGCGGATCAGACGTCTGGGTTGTGTCACGTCTGAAAGGCACTAGACCTTTATGCAATACTTGTACAACCGATGTCTCGCACATGTCCAACTATAACAATATATTTCCAGCGGGTCGATGAATAGGCCAACGTTCTGGCTTCCTGGTAGGCCATCGAGACCGCTCGTATATTCTCCCTCCTCGGCATGAGGTCTCTACTCTCGTATGCCTGCGAACAGACGTAAAGCCGCTTTCGTCGCGTGCACAGCGCCCCGTTATTAAAGCGCTCGAGTGGTCTATATATAACCGTCATATGGTCGATGATTGTTCGAACTGGTGAAAGCGTCTGGGACCGTGTGGTCAATATTCTTGACAGCGCGCGCAGTTGTCATAGCGTCGACGGCTCCGCGGCCTGATGTCATGTTGAAGGAGATTCGTTTAGCCAACCAGAGCTCTAGCAGCAAAACAAGAGCTTCACGAAGTGCATTTCATTAGGCCGATCACTGTGATGATGGTTCCAGTTTCCCCGCCATTATGTAGGCATCGTCACAATAAAGTTGTCATCAAACGTGGCCATCAACGTTTATAGTGAATTGTAATTCAGACCAAACATCTACACATTTCCTGTGTCGATTCGTGTCTTGTTGTGTTCCGCTGCTCTTTAACTGTTATTTCTTGTGTTACGTTTGTCAACTTTCGAGGTTTCGTAAATATGAACTCATAACATTTATTCTACATAATCTGTTCGACCAAAACCTAATTTATTCTTTTAGTATTGAGTTATGTCAACGTTGACTTAAACACGGCAACCAGATTCTCTGTATTACATGTGTACACATATCATGGATAGATTCAAAGAAATGAATATGAGAAATTTCAATTCCATATAGGTTTATAGATAACAGTTTATACACATAGTTTCCTAGATAATAAATAAGCAGCTACATTCCAGGTTTTTGTTGTGGTTATCAAACGACAACGGAATGGCTCTCGACCCGAGGGCTAGGTATCTGTAATGATATCAAAACAGATGATTGTTTATGATGGTGTTATGTAGATAACGCGTAGATAGATAACACCGATTGTTGATTGTATTTACTGAAGGCCATCGATACGATTGATCGGGAAACAAATATGTAACTAGAAATGTATACAAGCATTACTGACGCTGTTTCGTCTGTAGCTTATGTAAGTGATATACGGTTGTATTTCGTTTGCTTATCCAGGGAAGGGAATATAATACAACTATGTGTTGATGGGTGACTGTGTTGTGACACCCATCATAATGCACCGTTACATTATTGATATTCCCATTACGACCCGTGACATTACACGCTCTAAACAAAATTACAATTCGGATTATAGCATTATAACACGTTTTTGCTTTCGTCCTGCCAACGACATGCAGTAGGATTATCGACGAATCCTACGATACTGTTTCGGAAAAAACCCGACAGTGTATACACTTCATATCGATCGAAATTGTACTTCCTATGAAGAATAACTGTACTTTAAAACACATACACCGCCAGTTATTACAGTCATCACATCGGTTGCGTTACCAATGTATGAAACGTCAGATTTGTGTTGACAAGCAACTATTCACGAGTAACATGATTTGAATTTATATACTAAACAGGGCCATAAATGAATCATATCCGGGCCTTCGTGTATAATGTGTTGAGTCATTCAAGAACAAATTGAGCAACGTCTACTTAAAGACACGCATCAGTTGCTGTCACGACAAGAATACGTTCTTGTCATTTCTGCGCAACCGATTAGAAATGGACGGTTCGCTATGATTAATGAAACGTCATAGTAACTACGCGTCAATGACGTAACCGCCACTCAGACGAGACGGCCGTGTGCTGTGTGCTATTGTCCGAGTTGTGACGGGTTATGCTAATCAGTCGTGACAGCCGGGCTACCATTGAAGACGCGTTCACCTGCCGTAGACAAGACCCACCGACCACAACCCCAGACCGCGCGATAAGCATGCCTATTAGACCGAGATTATGTTGAACAGATTGACGAGACCACAACGACCAAGTGCTACTGTTGCGATAACATTTCGAAGGTATACACGGTAATGATGTACACACGCATCTGAACCTTGTCAGCACCTTAATGACCTCCGTATAACATGTTATTAGATGCGCGTCCAGAACAATCGTGTCACGGTTCAGTGGTCACAGCGCTGATAACGGACACAGTTCGGTGTCCAGTTAGTTGTCCGAGCCAGGACACACCGTGGGCCATGATTCTTGTCGGTCGGCTTGTCTTTCAAGTGAGTCGGACAGAAAGTCTGGTTGTCGTCCGGTAAGTTCAGAAGTCGTAATACATCAACCATATATTGATAACCTCGTAACATATAAACAGCGGGGTAATGAATTTAAATGATATGATAAGGTTAACAACAATACTTTATTATGGGAAAGCATCAAATAGCTTCTGATGGAAAAGAACTGACGATAAAAATCAGACGGATAAGTAGTACAGAGGAGAACTTATCTCTACGGTCACCTTGGACATACGGTCATCTCGCAACTGAGGTCATCACGGGAGACTCCAAAATAATGTACGTTATAGAAAAGTATAATATATTAGTTTCGCTAATATGGTTACCTTTCTAGTGGGGTCTGATTGGCTCAGTCCCAACACAATGACCATGACAGTGAGCTTCTACCCCGATCCAATGAGTATTGTCAAGCCGTCAAAGGAAGATAAACAGAAGACAACAGGCCGAGACACCTGCGGATTGTGACAGCAGGAACCGGACATGAAGGGGATTTGCCACACCTGCAGCGAACGGTTGATTGTGCATGTGCACGTGCATGTGCACGCACTCTCTAGTGGGCGAAGGTCTCAACGCAAGACAAACAGATACACAAAAGATCTGCAGTGCGTTGGTCCAGAAAGCTCGTAATGCAAGCATTATAAACCCGTGTCGGAGATACCGTTTGATGTAAACGTTGACGGTCAGTTTCGGGCAGCAAGAAGGATGGAAGAACAGAATGTAGAATTGTCGATATAGGTCATACGCTAATAGTACCAAACAACAGTTGTGTTCTACATGGGTGGGTGGACGTCATAAAGAGAGCCGAAACGATCAGTCACGAAACATATCGCTCACAGTTGTAAAACCATTAAGGGCCATTAAGACATTTACCAGAAATAGCGGGAATGCGTCGATCAAGACTATTTAGTCGGCAGCACAATGTTGATGCATAGAGGCGACTGGGCAAGATGTGAAGATACAGACGCGGGAACAGAGGAAAATGACAATGCTAATAGCCACGACGGACTGCTGGTAGTCATAGAAATCAGTATTCATCGCCAGTTGCAGGTGCTGCAATGTAGTTGTTTCTGCGAACAGTTGTACTGGTTCAGTCGTGTAATAAATCCTCCGAGTGAAACTAGTTTGAATTTGAATCGACACAAGGCTACACATAATACAAGGCGAATACTATTGTATGGAAATATTCATGAAATGAATTCGTCACGTCATATGGGTAGTCATGCAGTCAACATTAAGTCAACCGTCATACAAATGTGCAGTCTGTGCTGTCAGACATAGCACAAGAGAGAGAACTGCTTGTAAGAGTAAGCAGGGTTCTTTGTAAAGACTCCCATTATAAAAGTATGAATGATCCAGCTAGTGTTCTATTTTAGGTGATGTGAGTCATGGATTGTATCCATACTTGGTCCACTTGACATAGGCCCTAGAAGTTGTCGTAGCGCGCGTACACGCATGCACCTGCACATATGCACACCTGCACACCTGCTCACGCACGCACGCACACACGCACGCACGCACGCACGCACGCACGCACAAACACACACACACAGACAAGAGGTACTATGTCGTTTGCGATCATTGACAATGTATTTCGCTGTAAGTCGGTAAAATCTGTGTTCGGTAGTCATAGCTTGAAATCACGGCTTACGTGACAACCGAGTATTACTTGAGTATTTGTGTTTCGTCGCGGATCATTACGTGAAGATTAGCGCTTAATCCGCAACCATAGCGCACTGTGCATCGATCGCGCTTTAGTGCTGCAATCTGCGCGTGTTTGTATACACCTATCAGTGTCGTTTACGCTTAATGTATTCCGATTCAGTTGAGAAGGGACGTTTCTAAATATGCGAGTGAGACAAAGCCGGTTTTGTAGTAAACATGAACACACGGATTAGCTGATGTAATTAATTGTTATGACTACTAATATAGCACAAGCCTTCAGGCGGTCAAATTCATATATATTGGTACACGCCCACGTAGATTTACGATGTTCCATTTGACGGACAGGCAGACAGGGAGACAGGGAGACAGGGAGACAGGGAGACAGGGAGACAGGGAGACAGGGAGACAGGGAGACATACATGTACATACATACATACATACATACATACATACATATATACATACATACATACATACATACATACATACATACATACATACATACATACATACACAGACAGACAGACAGACAGACAGACAGACAGACAGACAGGCAGAGAGAGAGAGAGAGACAGACAGACAGACTGACAGACAGACAGAGAGACGGACGGACGGACGGACGGACGGACGGACGGACGGACGGACGGACGGCTGCCTGACTGCCTGCCTGCCTGCCTGCCTGCCTGCCTGCCTGCCTGCCTGCCTGCCTGCCTGCCTGCCTGCCTGCCTGCCTGCCTGCCTGCCTGCCTGCCTGCCTGCCTGCCTGCCTGCCTGCCTGCCTGCCTGCCTGCCTGCCTGCCTGCCTGCCTGCCTGCCTGCCTGCCTGCCTGCCTGCCTGCCTGCCTGCCTGCCTGCCTGCCTGCCTGCCTGAATGAATGAATGAATGAATGAATGAATGAGGTAGCTGGCTGGCTGGCTGGTTGGCTGGCTGACTGTCTGACTAATATATTTTAATCACTTGTTGACAGCTCTCATAATATTACTCATTGGCTTATCCCGTCCCTCGACAACACACCCACGCAGTCATATAACTGCATACAGACACGTGCGCGCGCACACACGCACACACACTCACACACACACACACACACACACACACACACACACACACACACACACACACACACAGACACACACACGTGTCCGCACCAACGCTAACACGACTGTATTACGACCCTCTGCCTACGACTTCCTGGTTCGGCATAGCATTAAACTTTCACCGGATTGTTTGGATCGATTTATCTATACACCAAATCTATCTGTCACACATATCTATCATCTGAGCAGACGAACACGTGAAACTGTCACACGGTCGCAGTTCTCGGCTGCGTCTCTACTATGACATGTTAGCACGCCCGGCAATTGTCCGCGGACGACAATAACAATAACTTAGCGAGTCCTACAACCACGGTCGGTTGGCGCAATTCGAACGACGCGCCAGCACACGTTGTGGTTGTCATCGCCGTACACTGTCCACACCTCCAGTGTAACTCACACGACTGTGTAATCCACACCACTTGCACGCGACGCACGTGCGCTGTACATGCAAGGGCGTCAGCTTGTCGCCGACTCCTGTCGCGTTCGCATAATGAACAGGAAAGGCAAACTGTCGCGTCTGGCAAGTAAGAACACAAGGTCCCCGCTGATGGTAACACCGGGCGAGACATAACACAGCCCTGTGTTTGTATACAAACAACAGACATCGCGGCCGTACAACGCCGCATAGCAGCACATCACATCACATCACATCACATCACATCACATCACATCACACAACAATTGACACTCACCTGAAGTCGATAGCGCCAAAACGCAAGCGAACAGCAGCAGTATTCCTGTGTAATTGTAACGCATCTTCGCCGAATTGGTGACGCCGACGAAAAAACAAAAAAGTACTGTACGGAGTACACACAAGTCTATGGTAATCCGTTCCAGCCGAGCCGCACTACGCTGAAACGCGGCGGTGGCTGTTCTCTCCCGTCCGTCACGGTTGACTTGTGTTGTCGCTGACTGCGTTCTCGTGCGTGTACGCGCGCTGGAGTCCCGTTGCGAGCACGTTTGCTTTGATTAGCGACACTCCGCCTTCTGACCGGCACCCGTCCGATGTAGATGCTTTACATCGGCGGGCTTCTGCACGCGTCACGTGACCGGCGCGGAAGTCACCGCGAATGGGCGGCTAGCGGATCGTCGACACGCGTGGCTGCACACGGTCGTGTTAGCGCATGAGGCGTCGTTACGGCGGCACTCGCTGTGTTGAGCAGCCGCTGTGAGCGTAAGGTGGTCGTGAATGAAGCCAGCCGGCCTGTGCGTACTGCGCACACAATTTGACCTAATATTTACGTTTCCTGCTTAGCGTTGTTCTGGTATATACACTGAACCGTTATGGACGCGTTCCTAAATGGGTTTTGCTAACGTAAGCGTCATTTTAACAAACCGCCTACCACTTACACATCCGGTTAACATACTGTACAAGACAGGGAAGTAAAAATGTAGATATTAAAACCACTTTCTCCATATATAATTATCCAGCGGAAGTCACGAAGATATAATAATGTTTATTCCCTAACAAATCCGGTTAGGAGTCTTAGGACGTACATATTTCTGGGACAAAAACATTCAATAAGACCATATTGAAAACTACGGCTGACTAATATGATTGAAGATATTTATCACACTGACTGTTTCATATGAGTGATATTTTTCTTATAGTACTGTCACTTTGCCTTATTTCTAGTGAGTTTCTAACGGTAGTCGTCTGAAGAAAACTGGTGTAGGCAGCCGAAATATTACGGGGAGAAAGGTTAATTGACAGTGAATTAAGTAAAGAAAATCACACATACAGCCGGCATGATTCGACTGGTAGCGTAATTAAGATAATTAACGTTATTACAAATGTCATACAAACACGGCCTGCGTCAAGAAAACGTGTCGCCGTCAATGCAAACACGTTATTTATGTATGTTGACTTATTAGTAATAAGTAACACGATTTCTTACCCATAGACGTTCAGAGAAATTTGTTAGCGCAATCATTTCCAATTACATTTGAGAAAACGTGTAATTCTGTTTTATATGAGTTTAGAGGGAAAAGTTGCACGTACAGATTTCTCAGAAATTAGACTGGTGAGAAATCGTTTTAATTTAAATTGGCCACGTTTTATTCATAATGTGTTCCAATACAGCGTGTTTTGCAATATAAGGCTAGCATGTCTTGATTTAGCTAAAGAGCCAAGTAGTAGCTTACACCCATTCTTGGGGAAACAAAAACAAACAAACAAACAAACTAACTAGCTAATACAGAATGGAAGTCAATGTATCTGCATCCATTTACATTTTATACAACATAATGATGCTATGTACTGTATTATGCGTAAGTAATCGTATACACACATTTCTCTGAAGAGATATTGGCGAGAAAGCGTCGTAGTTTATATGGGTCAATTTGTATTCGTAATGTGGGCCTTAAATGATGTTCCACGTAAGATAATGCAAGGAACAGACCGGATTGTCTATAATCCGTGTATATATAATATTAGATTACTTTAACTTCAAGCCCTCTTCCAGTACAACTTACACACGTGGACAAAATCACGTATATAAACATTGTGCTATGCAATTGTGGAAATTACAACTACAGTTGGCTTATTCTACGTAATTTCCGGAAAAAGCCCAAGGCAAGTGTCTTCCGCGGATAAGAGTATCAAAGATAATAAACACTACGTGGGACATTTTATGATATGCCTAAAACGATTACTTCATAGCAGAGATCAATAACTATTTCTTGTTCACGTGGTTCCTCTAAGACGTCCACCGATTATTCTGTGGTTTCTTCTCTCTAGAATTCTTCGGCTGTGCAGATTGTCCACTTGGGAATTCAGGCAGTATTCCGTGTGGTGTAGTTTGGTCTCACAGCGGGGCGAATCTTTCAAGTATAGACATCGGCTGTGCACTGTGCATACAACAGACCCATAGATGCGGATAACATATCGGTCCGGCGACTAGGACAAAGGTGTCGCTGCTATCGAAATCCAATAAACGTCCAGTGAGATGTCGTAAAACTGCCTGAGCGACATTCCGTTTGTTACGTCATCGTAGTGTTACGTAACGCTTGAGTGCTTACCTGGCCCGCCATTGATGTGTCATCGTCGATGACGACTGAGGCAGGTAGACTATTTAGGTGGATTGAATTAACTGTAGGTAGGTGAAATATTGATTGTTTTGCTGCCGTACGAGAGTATCGTTTAACAAGAAATAATCATAAGGATCATAATATAAATAGCATGTGTTGTCACGTAATGTGTGTGTGTGTGTGTGTGTGTGTGTGTGTGTGTGTGTGTGTGCGTGTGTGTGTGTGCGTGTGCGTGTGCGTGTGCGTGTGCGTGTGCGTGTGCGTGTGCGTGTGCGTGTGCGTGTGCGTGTGCGTGTGCGTGTGCGTGTGCGTGTGCGTGTGTGTTTGTGTGTTTGTGTGTGTGTGTGTGTGTGTGCGCGCGCGTGTGTGTGTGTGTGTGTGTGTGTGTGTGTGTCTGTGTGTGTGGGGGGTAAGTATGAATGCGTGTGACTGTGATGTAATGACTCGCCATTTAAAAGAACACGCCCATTCCATCGTACATTTCTTTAAATGGACACCATGTTTAGGTGGATAAACCTAAACAACTACTTCTTCATGACAAGTAACTGACCTTACGAGATAAGAGGAAGTCTCCGTGACAATAATCAGCACATAGTAGACATAGGCCCTACGAAAGGCATTTTTTCGAAGTGGAAGTCTGATTCACGCTTCTTGATAGAAAAAGTATTTGAGTGGCTGGCAGTAGTCACGCATAGCGGAATGATTGGCCTATGTAATGCCACTTGTCGCAAAAAACACCCACACTTACTCAGTTCACTTTTCACACTGGATGGCTCAATTCGTAAGCCTAACCACAATACACAGTAAGTATGCCACCGCCCAAGATGCAACTTGTGCCGGGCGATTGCACACGTTGTCATTAACCCAGAATGTTCTGTCGTTGACAATTCACTTCCGCTGCTGTGGTACCAGTGCACGGCGCGGCTAAAAAAGAAAAGGAATCTGATCCGTTCATTCGTTGTTCCACACATGACAAACCAGTCGGACTGGCGCAGCATACGGGCTTATTGGACGCACCACAATGTACCACCAGCAGGGCACGACCACATGGACCACAATGTCATCCTGCTTTGTTCTGGCTCCTCAGAGAGACAGCGTTAACTCTGTGTGAGCTTGTAAAAGATTAACCACAGAATCATGTACAGCAATGGAGTCACCTGACTCTATTCATTGGGATGTCTTCAGAATTATTCACCACCAGGACAGCACGATCTGTGCTTGACTTATCATTTGTTAGAAACTCTAGCGAATCTCCCACACTAAAATTGTTTCATCCGCGATTAATTTACCTGACTACCTTTGCTCGGGTTTTTAGACCACCATGTTAGGGCTTGCTAGTTGACAACTTCTTGTACTCGTGTTTTGTCTTTTCAATATGGGCCCTCGCCTATTCAAAACAATGCACTTAACCTGACTGATAATCAGGCTACACTCATAAACCAGAGTATTTACCATTTCTGCCATTTTGCGAGAGCATAAAATAAAGTGCATGTCTATCTCTTTGATACTTTATGTTTGTGTAGTGAACAATTAGTCATTGGTGACAACAACTATGTAATGAGCGGATAGTTTTTTGTATTGCAAAGCCATTGTATGGATGTATGTACACGTCCAATTTGGATACTTCTATGCGGAATTGGTATAAAAACAGAAAACGACTTGCGTCGCCTGCGGTGTATGTGTGAGTTCCCCATTTCCTATTTAACATATCGTCTTGAAAACTTAAACATTACTGTCTTCCCATCTCCGTCTGTGTACATAATAGTTCCTGCCTTTTTGTACTTGTTATCTCGCACAGTACAACGACCCTGTAGTCGACGACGGCGTAGATTGGTTGAGACGATCCGCCATCTTTTTGCTCGTTTCAGCGGGAAAGATCGTGTTCAATGAAGTCATTGCTGGTTCCATTTTGCCTCTTTTACACGTTAGACAGACAAGAAAAAGCTTGAAGGCAAGTTAACGTGCATGTCTGGGTTTTTACCAGGCGGTCGCAACTAGTTCACATAGATAGATTCCAGCATAGATAAACCCAAGTTGACCAAGAAAATGTAATACATAAAACAATTTTTTTGCTAATAACACATCTCACTACGCTACACAAAGCTCACAGAAGATACATGCAAGTAAATGTAGCTTACGACCGTTATGCTTTGTCAAATATGTACTGCACTTGTTCGACCGATATGTGTTAATGCTCGCAGCATAAGTTCCCCAAATAATCAAGATCCGCCCACGTATTACAACAAATATATATAAAGCGCACGGTCTCTTTACATATCTCCTTCAGATATGACGGGACGGGAAGCGACCTTTATGTACTTGGGTTTGTGTACTTACTTGCATGTGTCAGTTATCGACGATTTAATGGGTTATATATCTCTGGTTATTACCATGCGACACCGACACCAAATCTACTGGAATTTTTCATCTTAGAATTTAGCGGCTAGCATTATTTTCATTCATATAATGTTTGTCATAACGCATTGCTTAATGTTTTTATGCTGTTGGAATTATGAGATTTTAACATGAAATACCTGCATGTAAGATAAACATGGATGCATTCATCTGATATACTACACGATATGACGTCATGATGCAATCGACATGATCGATACACTACTATACAAAGGACACATGCGTTTGTTTACAATTACATCGATATAGGATGTCAACATAATTGAATTTATTCGTATATTGCACAATGATACAACACGGAACTTAAACCTCACACATTGGCAGCACGGATTAAACTGTAATGTCTCTAAATTAATTGTATGTGGTATCAAGCAAATATATCCATTACTGAACATGTAGACGGACCTTTTGTGATTTCTTATCGGCCAGCGACTAGAACAACAGCGGAAGACGTAAACATGTGACAAACGTGACAAAACGACCTGTTCGCACCGAGAAAGATTGATTTCGATAAGCCGTTGCTATCCAATGCAATTGACCGCAGGGAACGGACGAGAGGGGAGATTGTGGAGCGATCCCTTTATCGAGGGTTTCCTTCGCCAAAGGCTGTACAGAGCACACACACAGATACGCTTTATCGTCTCCTTATCGTCTCACTTTATAGGTCACACAGTTGAACTCTTCAACCGGTCAAACGAACTCCATGTAACAAGTGCAATTGTTCGCTTAGCACATTACCAATGTTTGGACTATTGTTCAAACTGTCACCGACTAACTAACAAATGTTCATAGAAAACGTACTATTTCGATGTATCTACGACGACGCATGTGTTTCGTCTGTGTAAGCATGTTGATTACCATCCAAGTCACGCGTAATCGCGCTAAGCTGTACTGTCAACGGGAATTAACCACACTCTGTGCAGATCGAGCTACCGTGATTATTTTACTTAGAAAATATGTTTATTTGCCTTTACAAACGGTTGCATGTCGTATGCGCGACGCTATACGGTATTACTCAAACATGAATGGCGCCTCTATTAATTCCGGCAAGTATTCACGACACACATTTTACACGTATTCACCCCCGCACACTCACTCATGCAATGAATTAGTAAATCAGATATTTGAGATTCTCTGTATGATACGTTTCGTACTCTGTTATCTTCACTTACTCATAACGCACATATCACTTGTTATTAATTCTTAAGTTGCTGATTCATGCGATAGTTCGTCACAGCGCTAGATGAATGTGTCCATGGTTCTGTGATTAGCCTATCTAGTTTTTTGTATAATTTGCCCTCCCCTCTACCCGGATGTGTCCCACATACAAATTGCACATTTATTTGGAAGACATTGCCCTATATGGCTAACTGCAGTGTGATAACACATATCCATTGTATACCGAAGAAACAATTTCCATGTTTAATTGCCATATGACATTATAAATGTGATTTTTTTTTTATTTAACTACCAAGCAAAATAATACACTATTACAATTGTTTATACTAGCATTGCGCTTGTGCTATTTTTATATTTAATTGTTCATCTAAATTAGACCTGTACTCATATAACGACTATTAATGATGAATCACAAACTTCAGGTTAGAGTATAACGTCGTCTTTGTCTATATGAACGTCATCCACTTCCGATGCGTGCAGAAAAATATGAGCAACATTGTTATTTTAACAACTGAACCACAAACCAGCATTGTTAACAAGTTCATGCTCGCATTGCCTTTATGATATTTGTATTGTTCATCAAAAGTATACCCTATTAAAAGAATAACTTTAATTAATTATAACTAATAAATTTAAGGTTGGTGTACTCGTTGTTTTTTTCCAAAAACGATGATGGTCGACTTCCTAAACACGACGCCTATTATGTTAAAAACTATGGCGATATTTTTAGTGGTAACATTTTGGAGCTAATTTACTAAATATATGACTGGAATATTGGTACAAAAACCCGGATGGTATGGACTGGGCATATGACAGAATGCATGCAGATAGGCTATCGAAACGGACAGTGGCGGAGACATAGCCATCACTTATTTGCAGCACGATATAAAGAATACTGCCTGTAAGTGATGTGTACGTGGCATCAGACAAAGACATCCAGAGTAATACAAGAGACGATAGTTATGATGGCATTTACGCCACCTGCATGGCAATGATTTGGGGCATTTGGTCAGATTAAAATAATGATGCGGCCGCGTCTTGACGGTGTTAACAAGAACGCCCGAGGGAAGGGGAAATGGGTTGTCCTGGGACTTTCTGGTGAAGACACTGTATGAAACATTTATACAACTGACGTGGAGTGATGCCAAATTTGTAGTCAAAGACAAAGCGGGTTAGTGAAGATGCGCTATATTTTTATGGTTCAACAGATCCGCAGAGGATGGGTGCAGTAAATAGTTTGTCTAAAAATTGAAAAATTATTAACTCTTCTTTGTTGTTCAAAGAAAAAAGAAGTCGTCAACAAGTCGGCAAAACAACATTGCACAGAGACATCATATTACAAACGTTGACAAGGATTCACCAGTTTGGGACAAATTGCTGTAAAGAGAAGAAAGCCTGACTCATCCAGACAAATTTAGGGATAATTATATGGTAAACAAGCACCTCGAGTGCAGCAGTTTAAAACGGGTCAACAACATACATGCGATAATACATTAGCGTGCAACAATTGGGCTGCTGTAGTGTCTGCAGGTTTGTTGTAGCGGACCGCGTAGGAAGGATATCGACACAGATAACGATCGTCCAGCAACAAGCGACACAACAATGGACGCCATATCAACTGACGACCTGACGTGCCGATAACGTGGCTGATGGGTGTGGACTGGTCATCCAATAGATCGGTCTCGGACTGGACCAATTTTAGAGATATGACAGACAATGTCTTTTGTACAAGATGTCGTACGCATGGATCGTGTGGCCACGTTGATGCGAAGCGACGAATTGTAAGCGGGAAAATCATAGGTCAGAACAGGACAGCGTCGTGTGGCTGAGAACAGTTAGCCTCTTGTTACTGGAAGCAACACGACTTGTAGGCTGCTGTACCGTTTGTCAGAACAAACAGACCGACTTCTTCGAAATAAAACAACCGTTTGCTAATGAGAAAAATGTAAACTGGACACGTTTAAGTCTTTGTAAAGTATCGTCAGTGGCGTAGGCTATGTAGCTAGACTCTGGACGCGCAAAATGATTAGACAATGAAACATGTGTTTCTTATAGTTTAGATCAATTTCTCTCTAACCACAATACGACGGCATTCATTAGTTGAAAGACGCACGGACAAGCGATAAGCTCGTTTTAAGTGGCCTTTGCGGAGTGTCCAAATTGGGCGTTTAGCATCTGACATTTGCTGATATGGAGTCGGTTTTCTGAGGTGTCTTTCGGGAACCATCGAGTCTTCTCCAGTGCCGCTGTCAAGAAAAGCACGGGGACATACAGACCTGCATACTGTGACATTTGTTTTTATAATCTCGTTGGTCAATCTCTATGTTTGATCAATTGTGCCCCTAGCAAGACAGTTCTCACGGCAAAACAGTACGTGATGTACGTAATTGTTGGGTAATGTTTAGGCAATCGCTGTTACCAACTGACATGTCAACAAAGCATCCGTCCAGATTTGTTATCACTGAGGAAGAACCCAAATCAGAACAACCTCAATGGCTGTAGGGGAACATGCACACACGCACGAACGAATGAATGCACGCACATATAAAACACACACAAACACAAACACACACATTCTCCCTCTCTAAAACATACACATTCTCCCCTCTGTCCCTCCCCCTCTCCCCTCTCCCCCTCCCCCTCTCCCCTCTCCCCCTCTCCCCCTCTCCCCCTCTCCCCCTCTCCCCCTCTCCCCCTCTCCCCCTCTCTCCCTCTCCCCCTCTCCCCCTCTCCCCCTCTCCCCCTCTCCCCCTCTCCCCTTCTCCCCTCTCCCCCTCTCCCCCTCTAACCCTCTCCCCTTCTCCCCTCTCCCCCTCTCCTCCTATCCCCTTCTCCATTCTCCCCCTCTCCCCTCTCCCCCTCTCCCCCTCTCCCCCTCTCCCCCTCTCCCCCTCTCCCCCTCTCCCCCTCTCCCCCTCTCCCCCTCTCCCCCTCTCCCCTTCTCCCCCTCTCCCCCTCTCCCCCTCTCCCCTCTCCCCCTCTCCCCTCTCCCCCTCTCCCCCTCCCTCTCTCCCTCTCTCCCCTTTCCCACCCTCCCCTCTCCCCCTCTCCCCCTCTCCCCCTCTCCCCCTCTCCCCCTCTCCCCCTCTCCCCCTCTCCCCCTCTCCCCCTCTCTCCCTCTCCCCCTCTCCCCTCTACCCCTCTCCCCCTCTCCCCCTCTACTCCTCTACTCCTCTACCCCTCTCCCCCTCTCCCCCTCTCCCCCTCTGCCCTCTCTCCCTCTCTCCCTATCTGCCTTTCTCCCTCTCTCCCTGCCTCCCTCTCTCCTTCTTCCCCTCCCCTCTCCCCTCTCCCCTCTCCCCATCTCCCTCTCTCCATCTCTCCCTCTCTCCCTCTCTCCCTCTCTCCCTCTCTCCCTCTCTCCCTCTCTCCCTCTCTCCCTCTCTCCCTCTCTCCCTCTCTCCCTCTCTCCCTCTCTCCCTCTCTCCCTCTGTCCCTCTGTCCCTCTGTCCCTCTGTCCCTCTGTCCCTCTGTCCCTCTGTCCCTCTGTCCCTCTGTCCCTCTGTCCCTCTGTCCCTCTGTCCCTCTGTCCCTCTGTCCCTCTGTCCCTCTGTCCCTCTGTCCCTCTGTCCATCTGTCCCTCTGTCCATCTGTCCCTCTCTCCGTTTCTCCCCCCTCTCTCTCTGTCAGACTGTCTGTCTGTCAGACTGTCTGTCGGTCAGATTGTCTGCCTGCCTGCCTGCCTGCCTGTCTGCCTGCCTGCCTGCCTGCCTGCCTGCCTTCCTGCCTGCCTGCCTGCCTGCCTGTCTGTCTGTCTGTCTGTCTGTCTGCCTGCCTGCCTGCCTGTCTGTCTGTCTGTCTGTCTGTCTGTCTGTCTGTCTGTCTGTCTGTCTGTCTGTCTGTCTGTCTGTCTGTCTGTCTGTCTGTCTGTCTGTCTGTCTGTATGTCTGTCTGTCTGCTTGTCTGTCTCCCTGTCTGTCTGGTATGTCTGTCTGACTCGAATGCGACAACCGACACAAGTTGTATGTGTCACTACTACTCGTTCGACAGAGGTTGGTCTTTCCCATAGAATACATTATCTAACATCGACGACGACGGCAGCTTTGTAACACCTAGGCCAGCAATCATCATCATCATCATGCTGTCGGTCGCGAAGCGACAAAGACTGCTTCCATCACTTGACTGTTGCTCTCCATTTATCTCTCTGCTGTGAGAGTGACGTCCAGGAGTCGATCTTTATGTCTCTCAGCTTCAGGTTTCTCTTGATGGTATCCTTGAACCGGAGACGAGGGCGCCCTCTCTTTCTCTGACCAGAAGACAGTTGGGAGTAGAGAACCTGCTTTGGTAGCCTGTCTGGGTACCTCCTCATGAGGTGTCCAGTCCACCGGAGATTCTTACTGATCAGAAGATCTTCCATAGATGGCAGCCCTGTCCGTTCGAGTATTTCCTTGTTTATCACTTTGTCCATCCAGGTTATCCTCATGATCGATCGCAGATGTCGCATCATGAAGGCATGCAGCTTTTTCACCTGTCGTCTGTACACTGTCCAGGCCTCGGCTTCGTATAGTGGTTGTTCCAGAGTCTCTGGCGTAGTCGGCCGAAAGATGCACTAGCCTTGGCCATCCTCCTCTGTATTTCATCGTCAATGCATCCATCACTTGATATAGTGCTTCCGAGGTAGGTGAATTCCAGAACAGAGTTCAACTTGTTTCCATCAACCATGATATCCTCCTCTCGGGTTCTTGTAGAGTTGGGTTGCTACAGCACCTCGGTCTTCTTGATGTTAATCTTCAGGCCAAACTTCTTTGACGCATTGGAGAAAGCAGCCACTATATTCTGCTTCTCTTCAGCAGAGTGTGCAACCAGTGCAATGCCATCTGCGAATAGCAGCTCTCACATCAGTATCCGAGTAGTCTTGGTCTTCGCTCTGAAGTATGCGACGTTGAATAGGTCAGCGCTCTGTCTGGACTGTATGTAGACGCCACCCCCATGTCTCGGAAAGCATCATCGAGCATTGCTGATAGGAAGATGGAGAACAGCGTAGGGGCCAGTACACATCCTTGCTTGACCCCATTTGTGACACTGAACGATTCCGAGACTTCCCCTCCAACACTAACATTCGCCATCATTCCGGTATGTAGTGCCTCGATCATTGTTGTCAACTTCTCTGGGCATCCATACTTCCTCAGTAGCTGCCATAGCCCGGTCCTCCCAAATGTATCGAACGCCTTACTGAAGTCGACAAATACCATGTACAGTGGTCCGTCCTGCTCAATGCACTTTTCTTGTAGTTGTCGGAGACAAAATATCATATCCACGGTGCTCCGGTTACCTCTGAAGCCACATTGAGTCTCTGGAACTACCTCGGGTGTTATGTGGGTAGATAGTCTGTTGAGGAGGATCCTCGCGAAGATCTTGCCTGCTATGGAAAGAAGAGAGATTCCTCTATAGTTCCCACAGTCTGTTCGATCACGTTTCTTGTAGATGGTTACAATGCTGGCATCCTTCCATGGTTGTGGTACAGAACCCACCTCCCAGGCATTGGTGATTAGTTGGTGCAGTCTGCTGAACAGATTGTCTCCTCCATGCTTCCATACTTCTGCAGGAATTCCATCTCCTCCAGGTGCTTTGCCATCTTTCAGGCCGGCGATTGCTTTAGCCATCTCATCCATAGTTGGAATCTCATCTAGGCTTGTCTTGATAATGCGCTGCTGGATGTTGTCCAAAGCTTCGTGATCTATGTCTCCAGGGACGTTGAGTAGCTTCTCGAAGTGTTCACTCCATTTTGCCACAACTCTCTTGCTGTCAGAGAAGGTCTCCATTCCATCTGCTGATTTCAGTTGAACAGGTCCCTTCTTTTTGGGTCCCCACACTTCCTTCAGTCCATTGTAGTAGCTCTTCATGTTGTTACTGTCAGCAGCTCTTTGCAGCTCCACTGCCTTCCTTTCCCACCAGTCTGACTTCAGTGCACGGGTATGTTTTTGTAGCAGTCTGCAGGCGTCTTTATATGCTGCAGTGGTGGATCTAGGGCTCCTGGTTTGCAACACTCTCTGGTGGGCTTGGTCTTTTCTGCTCATAAGAGTTTGTAGCTCCTTGTCGTTGGGGTCGAACCAGTCCTGGTGTTTTCTGTCAGGCTTGCCAAGATATGTATTGGCTGTGTTGTACACGACCTGCTGCAGAGCTGCCCATTTCTCGTCTCATTGGGCGAGAGCACTGTCCATCTCCTGCTCAACACTCTCCCTATGGCTGGTGGTACTTAGTTTTGCTGTGTTGAGCTTGGTCGGCTTACTTGTTCCTTGCCTGCTGTGCTTTTGTCGTATTCTGAAAGCCACTTTTGACCTCAGCATCTGGTGATCGGTCCAACAGTTTGCTCCACGCATGGCTCGGGTACTGTGGATGTCCATCTTATCCCGATACCTCATGATGATGAAGTCGATCACATGCCAGTGTCTGGAACGAGGATGCATCCAGGTAGTCTTGCGTTCATCCTTCTGCGTGAACATGGTGTTCGTCACTATCAGTTCGAACTCAGAGCACAGAGCCAGTAGAAGCTCGCCATTGGAGTTGCATTTCCCAATCCTATGTTTGCCCATGACCAAGGGCCACTTGTCATTGTCTCTTTCTATCATCGCATTGAAGTCTCCTATCAGCAGTAGCTTATCTGTACGAGGGATGCCACTGAGCACACTTGCCAGCTGGTTGTAGAAGGCCTCCTTGTTTTCGTCCGGGTTTGTCATTGTCGGAGCATACACGCTGATAATTGTAGCAAAGTTGTCCTTGCTCAGAGGTAGTCTCATCGTCATGATTCTGTCACTTACTGGCCGTGGCATTTCTGTCAGCTTTGTGACGATATTCTTTTTGATAGCCAGCAATCACACTCAACGAATTGCAATGCGATGTTGATTTAATGCCCTCCGATACACTACCCTCCGAGACGACGCTGTCCGGAATATGGACCGATCAATGGAGCAATTAACAACGTAATGAATGTTTCAGTGGCGAGAACTTATAATCAATCAGCCGTGTCGATGTCCACAGCTCGTGTGGACAGACTGTCCGGTTTCCTGCTTTTCTAGGACTTGTAAAATCAACTGTAAATTCAGGTCTGAGCATTGGCATGACATATAGCTTCGATGGTGCTTTTGTCAAGGTTATACTTTAGCCCATTAGCTATGTTAGTGATGTTATGATGATAACATCTTTGTCTGTAAATGTAAATAAGGTGTTATCTTCAAGACGTCATTAGTGTATATAGAGCGTGCAGGAATAACTTTATCACAAGAGAAGGTGACTGACGTTAAATGACATCTAGACATGGGACATGTTTGTTTCTCTCCTCTTGTACGGAACACGATCGCACAGTTCAAACGTCAACAGGTCGTGGATGATGTGCGAAGAAATGGAATATGCAATACTAAATATATCGAATTTTTATAATGACGAAATGAACCTATATTTCTACTATATTCCTGCTGTTTTTACGTTGGTCAGAAGTGAAATACACACACAGTTTTTTACTGAGGATGGCAACGTTTTCACGTGTGCTAGAAGAAACGATCATCTACTTCTTCTCGAAGTCAAGGAGTGTCACGGTTTCCGGACGAATCCGTGTTTCTAGAATAAACGCGTCCTTGTCAGCGGTCTGTAATTATCCAGTAAATATAGCCTGAATGCGAAGTTGCGCCGGTTTACCGTTGCATTTGTGGCGCGACGGAACACGAGCCTAACACTTGCGACACCACTGTTATTAAACAGAATGTGTGGTCGACCGATTGGTATTTCACAGTGACTTCGGCTTCATTAACCACCGTTGAAGAACACTTGACGTCCTTGTAGTTTTTCCTTTACCAACAACACGACTGTCAAAGACAGTCATTGTTATCTGATTACATTTAATGAGACGTTGCCGCCCCTATCCAAGCCATGAGTCGACGCATCTTCACCGGGTGACAATGAGAACGTCTACGCGACTGCCGTGGAACAGTTGACAGTTATTAGCCAGAACGCTGCGTCACACTGTCACCTTTGTGTGACAGAAATGGCAGTGGTGGTTTTAAAGGATACGCCCATATGATGTTGGTTAATGTTAAGACTCATAATTGGTGGAATTACCTTCGACTGAGTGTAACTCGAGACGCTCTACCGTTGTTGTCTTGTTAAATGCAAATTCAGATAAACACGTTTGGTGCTGAAAGAAGATTCAACAAGACAGATGGAAGCACGACACCTTATTGTTTGTCCTTCCTTCGACAAACCCAAATATTTGGACTGAAGGGAAACTACAGGTAGCAATATGTATAGAGTGTGTAAAATATAGCCAAGTCGCAGAATGGAAGTTGTCGAATTGCTAGAACAGAAGAAGAGTTGGCAACACAGAGGTATGAGGAGAAATGTTGGAACGATGACATATTTCTTAAGAAATCGCGCGATGGAGATACAGAGGGAGGAAGAAACAGAGAGATGAGAGAGAGAGAGAGAGAGTGGAGAGATGAGAAAGAGAGAGAGAGACATACACAGAGACAGAGACATATGTCCAGTCAGTCTGCCAGCCAGACAGCCAGACAGACAGTCAAACATACAAACTGACAGATCGGCAGACAAACAGAGTAGAGAGAGAAGAGAAAGGGAAGGAAGACAATGGAAAGATGGAGAACGAGGGAGCGAAGAGTGCACAGAGAAGGTGGGATGAGTGTGTAGGGAAAAGGCAACGTGACTTGAATGAGAGTTGACAGTTCCTATGATAGGCCAATGACTTTTATGGTTCAAGCCATCAATGTGATGTTGACCATTCTTTGTCTCACCCTTTCGTGTCCATTGGTGCGAACTGATGTCGGACCTGATTATGACGTTCGCAGTAAAGTTGTTAGAAGTCCACCGCGGGTCTCTACGCATCATCGGCCTGTCTCATCAATGCGGTTATTTTCGGAACCTCGGGATCCGGAATAGAAGACAACAACGAGGCTCTGTCTGCGGCTCTTCCGTAATCACTGAGCCGTTCTACATTGTTGTCGTCAATGGCGTTTTTCTGCCGTCTCTGTCAACTTGTAGTAACAACAACCGCGAATACTGGCGTGCGTGTCGTCTATCAGTGTTGTGGAAGAGAATGCAATATCTGTGCCGTGACGTGTCATCTACAGCTGCGGTGAAGTGTCTCAAAGCTATCGTCCAACAACCTGTTATAGCTCGCGTTATCTACTCGCAGGCAGCGACCCTGGTCTTTAACCTCAGCGGAAAATAGTGTGGGAGGATATGCGTATCTGTCAAAACAGAAAGTCATAAATAGTCGACATTGAGCTATAATTAATACACGAAACACATGGTAACGTGGGCGGTGGGATCTACAAACAAAACCGTAACAGTCAATACATAATTCGTAAATATGTTATAATACCACAAAATGGTTCTGTCGTTGGGATAATTAAAATGTAAGATGTATTTGCATATTTCGTATAAAAAACAATACATAACAGAAAACAAATACAATTAACATCATAGCATAAACGGTATAGCATTAGCAATGTACTAGCGTGTAGTTTGATTGATCTCTTCAGAAGATCATCATGTTGCTGGGGTGAAATGACAACTATTTAAGAGGTTTGTTTAGTCTACCGGAATGAGTCCTTACCCGTACTCCAAACTTAAGGTTTGTTTTAGTGCTATGAAAATATATGTTATTTTTACGAGATTTTTGCTTAAGTTGCTTAAGTCAATACGTATGGGGATATTGTGTTTTCAAAATTTATCATTACGAATTATGTTAATGGTATGGCTCGACGATCTAATAGTATAACGTAGGACGCACAACTATACTCCCTTGCAGCCTTTCGAAGCTCATGTAATGTTTTTTTTTTCAATTCACATTGCTCCACATGTTACCGCTGCAAACCCAGAAGGTGAGAACAATTTGTGGGCAAGCAACTTGATAACGAATTTGTTCCAGCATGGATGAATACTTCCCGGCAAATCAGTGTTCTGTTGGTGGAATCGACATGCCGCTTGCTGCTGCTGTAGTCGATCGAAACGTGCGCTTTCTTGGAACTTAAACATTTGCTACGTGACTAAAGATTTTTTGTTTTAAATAGAAACGTTGAAGTCAGTATTTAAAAAGTCTATATAGTGACAAAAGCCGTGAAGACGTATCCACTTAACACGCATTGAAACATAGTGTTTCTTATCGTTATGATCAAGTGTTTCTTATCGTTATGATCAATTTCTCTGTAACTCCGAAATGGCATGCTTCGTTACGGCATTAACACGCGAAGGGTGAACTTGCTTGTTATTTCCAACAAGTCGAGACGTCTGTATTGTAAAGTATGACTTGGTCCTAGAGAGCACTTATAATTTCCATATAACAGTATGATATTTATTTAACAAGATTTGACAAGATTGCCACCTAAAGATTCAACTCTAGATGGCAGGTGGACTAGGAAGAAAAATATTTCTGTCAATATTTTCATACCCATTCAATATTTTAAACACCTCAATCTGATCTACTCTCAATCTTCTGGTTTCTAGTGTTGTTAAACCACATTCCTTTAGACGCATTTCATAACTAATATTCCTGAGTTTTGATATCATTTAGAATAGAATGTCTAGGCGAATAAGGCATTCCTTAGCCACAAAATCTCTCATGTTGAAACCTGTGTCCGGCGCTTGATCGACAATTCAGCAATTGTTTCGTCTTCCGGGTAAGCGCCATGATTGCTCTCGCACACGCATAATCGTGTCTGCTGGCAAGGAGACTAAAACCTACCGCACGTGTGGTTTGGTCGTCCGTGCATTGCATCTTAAGCGCGTGACATCGATATCCAAACAATACATTAGCGCGTCTGTTCTCTTCAGGCAAGATTGGAAATTTCCTGTCACGCGCGCGCGCGATTGGCTTCGGGCGAGGGAACTCACCCGACAAGGTGCACGCTGTCTTTCTTTGGGGAAACGGGAGAAGGCGGTGATTCAGTGAATGCATCACTTAGCCATTGTCACGTTTCTGCTAACGCCCACACCCTTTCAACACTCCTTCCACCAATATCCTCCCCGAAGATGTCGGTTTTTACCCAAAATCCTCAGACGCGTTTCCTATCTTTCGAGTCTTTTTTCAACACACTATCTCGTCTTCAACTCTTTCGTCTTTTGACTCCTTCCGGTTGTTTCATTTTGGTTTGTACCATGACAGTCTAGCCACGTAGACTGTTTGCATACGAATTAACCCCGCTGAGGTAAAACAGTTATGTATTGCATGTATTTCTGAGAGCGCCAGTAAGGTGCAGTGGTAGGTTTCAACGTGGTCAATTTCACAGAGGTGTAGCTGGGTTTGTTCTTGAAATACGACCTCACAAAAAATCAACCACGGCACTGGCATGCAATCATTATGGATTGCCAATTCGCAATGTCCGCCGCTTTGTCTCGGTTGCGTGCTCCAAAGTAATTGCTGAACAGTATATTTGGCCCCAGATCAGGTGACCAATATATCATCAAACCGCTTTTGGGGACAATGCACATGATTTTATGCTAGGGTTTGATCCGCACACCAATGTTGCAACTTGTCTATTCTTCGGAGTGTATCAATATTCAGACGTAGAATTTATACTTTAAGATATCAGTAGCTGTTCAGATTGACAATTATGTATAGATAAGCAACAGCGCTATAACATGGTATACATCTATGGTAAATCATATACTACATACCATATATAATAATATATACTATATCGATGTTAATATAATGTACATTTATATGGCCTGATATTTTGGAAGACAGACATGTACATTGGGTACTACCCACAAAACAATTTATGTAAAATAAAATACCATTCGATGCATTTGTAATGTATTTCGTTTCGTTGATTCAAAAGAAGTTTGATATCGTGATGTATTCCTGGTGTGTGTACGTCTAACGCTAACGGTAGATGATTCAACATTCATGAACCATTGCGTGTTCAAATTCCCTGATCACTCGTAACAATTAAGTATTGTTTCACGTCCTCAACAAAACCTGCGCCACGCCATCCTTCCTCTCACGTGATGTTTCGGATGCCACATCTACTGTCACCACAAAGGATAGGCCTACCAGAGGCCCTGGTTTCGAGTACCACGGTGTCTCTTTACGCTGACCCGTGATTGAAAACCCACCAATCCCAAACCCAATGTAAGGACGCCTGGTAAAAAACACAACACTTTCAACTAAGGAAGAACTCTGTGAAACGCACACCTATGTGCGCGCCCTCGTGAGCACACCACCATAATTACGCGTTTGTTTCCAATAAGCGTTCCGTCTTTTTGCGGTAAACCGATGCCGTCTGGCAGCGTGAAAATATTGCTTATCGAGTTGCCCGGGCATTGTCGCAATTTCCTGTGCCGTTCTCGCAATATAATTAGGGCTCGGTTGACACAACAATGCCATTGTGTCCACGTGCTACGATCTCCTTCAGCCAAACAGCAATCTGCTGTTGACTGTCTCTTCAGCGATACCATCTTCTGCGTGTAGCCGCCGGCGAGTCCCCCGGCAATGACGCGTCCTATTATTCCGTACGTCGTAACGTGAAATTGTAAGCTTGTCAAATTTAACTTCTGTCAGCCGGCCGGTGGAGTGGGTTAGACTACCACCTTGGCCGATTACATACTACTGACAAATTTCAAATTAGTCAAATATTTGCTTTTCCAGCACAGTGCGGGCGATTTAGTTATACGGGTGTTTGGCCGTCGCGTTCTTTCATCTTCGAACGCGATCCATAATTGGATTGCATTCCAGCGGGAACAGTAGGCAGAGGAGAACGTTTCTTTTAAATGTGACGCATCCTAAATGAAGGACAAACCTGTTTCGTTGTCTCTGCGCGTGTTTTATGCGCATCGCAAACTGATGAGTGTTCTGTTGGGAGACAAGACAGACACCTAATTTATGCACGAATTCCCGTCGTGTGTGTTTTCTGAACTGAATAGAAGATACCTTTAGACAGTATGCTAGATGAGTTCAACACAAATAGGCTTTTATGTGCCGCAGGAGGATGTTAAGAAACGATAGGAGGATTTTACCAATTCCAAGAAGTAACAAGACAGAATATGTCCGTAGAATACGGTATGATCGATGGACTTCGTGTACCACAACCGGGAGGACTTTCGAACAGAAACAATCTAGAGGAAGACAGGCGAGAAGATGGAGAGACGAATTAGACCAATATTGGCAGATTTTAGCGCAAGATATGCAGACGTGGAAACAGCATGCACAGATCTTCGCCCAACCACGGGACACTGCGGTTGTACAATGGTGATGATGATGATGATTATGAATGTGTAGCTTATCAGTAGAATAACAGATTATGCACCACAAAGGATACGACAATGCATTGAATTCTGTGTTGGATTCAACATTAATAAAACATCCAAAGGTCCAGTGTTAGTAATATTTATTTTTCAACGTTGTTCTACATTTTGCTTCAGCAACTAACCCTTTAATCGATTCGCATGAACGCAGACGCACTGTAAGTCTAAAAACGTTGCGTTCCTCGTTGAAATGTATACAACTCATATACATTCGTTCTCTTTTTGTATGTGCAAGTACTATTTCACCGATACAATATGTATGCAAAGCGTTGGCCAGGCAGGCCATTAACACATACAATCGCTGTCACGATGCTTGTCTGTCACATTTATCCTTATCCCCAAGTGATCTCCTGACGCCATTACGCTGGACAAAAAAGGATGCCGCTGTGCAGAAAAAGGCCATGCGCGGAAAACCGCATGCTACCCAACACGTGGTGTGTGCGGGGGACCGTTTTGGGCGATTGTCAACCTGTGTAAATGTTGTCTTATCTTAGGTGACAATGTCTCTTCGGTGTCGTCGTTGGTGGTGGTCACACACGCTGTGTCACCAAAACAGCATGTTCAATTCTGTGCCCGTTTTCAACCGCACCACATGTTAACATGATTCTCCAAAAACATTAATATCTACCCGGTCATTTCACTTGTCATTTGCTTTGTTAGCATAATAAAGCACACCATAAGTGTGTGTTCTTTTTGTAACACAATGACAGGGTACCAGGATAGCAACGATTTATTAAAAGTGCACAAACAATCTTTAAAAAGTAACCATAAAATAGCTACCTCAAAGACAGCTATTTTGTGCGAAGGCACAAGCTGCTTCCCACGATTAAAACGTAGTATAAAATTTGAAATAAGTATGACTAATTATGATCAATGGTTGTCCAGAAAATTAGTTCAATGTTTGATATCATCACGAAACGTGTTGCCATTCATAATAAAGTTCTGAATATCACTGTTATCAGTAAGCATTAATTGTGGAACGCCTGAATCACATCCGGTTGGGTTAGAAAGAGTGGCCTTTTCAGCATGACTCGTCGAGCCGGATCAGTAGGTAATGGCGTAACGTAACGCCATGTCGCAATCACCGTTGCCGTCAGTTGTTCACGGCTCGTCAACGCCGAAACGAAGAGGTGTTAAATACAAATGATGTAACGGAACACGAGAGATGGTATTATATTTGAGAAACCCGGACGTAACCTCTTCCATCTATATTATTTGCGGAGTAGTATTACTAGTAACCGGGAAGTAAAATGTTGTGGTTTTTAGGGTATATATTTATTTTATTTTTGTTTACAATTTTGGTTTTGACGTGGTGCTACCATCAATCCACATTCCCCATACTTTAGGCCGCGCCTCTGAATAGCTCTCGACACCTCGTAAACCATCGTGTTTTATATTACTTACAGAGCTGTGGTTTCTCTCCTAATATAGTGCAAGACTACGGTCAAAGATGTATGTATGCGAAACACGAACAAACAACGCGTCAGCATGCCAACTATAACACATGTGGTAGTTCCAGAGGTCCTCGCCGGTCAA
>OZ024858.1:41797467-41812467 GCA_964017155.1 Oasisia sp. SBJ-2009
TGGCCACGTATACAGCTAAAATGTGTCACATATTATAATTAATTATATACCAGTGTGTAAATAATTGAATGTTCTTTTAAATAAATCCAACTTGTAGCAGTAAAATTCCAGCATAAAAAGGTTACATCGCAAAAAACAAAATTCAAAATGTGTTAGTCAATCAAGAAATGGTCAACATAAATACTTTTAACGTTACAGCAACAGGTACTTTTAATATCTACAACATGAATACAACAGTGATTGCAAGAATTGAATAATAAACGCGCTAGAGCAAATAAAATGGCGCAAGCAGTATTTTTAAACATCTAGGTCAAATATATGAGGAGGCGCAGGCTTGAGATTAAAATCGGCTGAGTGCTAATGGGTTAACTGGTCCCATGCCAACGATATTCGCCGGAAGACATACCATCAACTCACTATATAGGGCGTGTAAATATCGCGCGAGAAAACGAGGCTGGGGGCAGTTGGGGGCATAAAGTCCACATTCTCCATGTTAACATATAGGACTTTGTTTTGTTTTTAGTTGTACTAATCGGACTGTTGCCAAAATTTCAGTTATATTGTCGAAAGGATTACTACAAGCAAAAGCAATGGAACACTTTGCCGGTGACAATGATCACAGAAATCATGAATTGTAATCGATTATTATGGTGGTTGCCATGACATTAGCGGCAAGTACTTGTGTATGGCGATCTTGACTAATAATGAAGAGTGCCATTTTTCGCGCAGTACATCCTGTTTGGGGTAAACATATACATGTGTTATGATTATGTGCATTTAGACAACTTGTGCTTATCGAAACCACAACGAATTCTTGTGTCCAGTCCCCAATCAACTCCAGTCGCGCGGAGTCTCGCCATGTATCGTGACCCACTTACAGGCCCTATTTATCGGGACACGATTGCTGAGGTAACTTCGTAAATATTAACGCAGGAACACGCCATAATCATATTGCGCACTCGCGTGAAGCTCCACGTTTTGATCATTATTTAAATTTGTTCTGTGGCAAATAATTTAATCATTTGTTTTTTGGACAACTCCACTACCATATTGTAATGAATACTAGGTATGCTTGCGTTTTCATAAAAATAATAACAAAAATATAGGATTGGATAATTTAAATTGAGGCGACATCATTAACATTGATTGCAACATGTCAGGTCACAGATAACACCACGTAGGTTCCATTCAAACACACCAGAATAGTGGTGGCACAGTCGATTACTCTAATAACTTATGTTTGATCATCGTTAATAAAATACTCTTTCATGCGGAAGATTTGCAGGAGTGGTTGCAATTTTCACTATTTAAACAACAACTGCACAGGAGTTGTGGTTTCAGCTTGTGAATGAAGTTATTACGATCACAACCCATTCGACCGCGATGACTAATGATAAAAGATGTCGAAACTTCGCAACTCGATGCCAAATACAAACGATGATATCACCAGTTAATTAGGTCAATATAGTTGATCTCAACGGAGGGTAACGCGTTGTTTGCGAGCAGTTTGAATGCACCGTTGTTGGGTCGTGACAGCGGTACACGTGTCTCAATGGGGTTGTCACAATGAATGTAGTCAGGCCCAATAAATAGTATGACTGTGTCACTCGCACAGTCAGCAGCTTCGTTGTTGATTTTCCTGAGTGAATCAAGTTGTCCTGAATTGGACATGCCACTCGTTGTAGCACAATATATATATATATATATATATATATATATATATATATATATATATATATATATATATATATATATATATATAATACGGAACCGTGTAGAATAGTCACACACACACACACACACACACACACACACACACACACACACACACACACACACACACACACACACACACACACACACACACACACACACACACACACACACACACACACACACACACACACACACACACACACATTCGTCTTCATTATATTAGTATTATTTGTCTTCTCTTTCTACCCAACTTCCGCCATGTCATCCGGGTTCTTATCTTCTCTCTTATTTATCTTCTGCGTCTCCTCCTCGTTTCCTTTTCAGCTTCCAACTTCATATTATCCTTCTTCTTTTTGCACTTCTTTATGCTATAACTCCTCCTTTTCCTTTTCCTTCTTTCCAACCTCCTTTTCTTCTGTCAACTTCCTTCTATTTCTATTCCCCCTGCCGCCATTTTCAATCGTGAGAACGGATTTGTTCACCTCATTGTCACGCTGCCTGTGTCTTTCAGAAGAGCCACAAAACCCATTGGTCCATTCTCCTTGTAGCCTGCGCCACGGAAAACGATCCCACATGAAGGCCTAATGTGTAACCTACCCTGGATTCCTTCCTAGAGTGATCGTCGCTATCTCTTGCCCAGTGGTGGTAAATAAAAGACACGATAGCCATTGATCCCTTCCATCTGATATCTATACCTGGGGAAACAATCCCACATAGGGGTAAATGTGTAACCTGTCGTGGCCTCACTAAGTGGTGGGATCTGTGTCTCCCTAAGTCGCTGGATCTTGTTCCGAGTGAATGGAGTTGTTCCTAGATGAACGTGTAAGAGGCGCCGATCATGTTATATTGATAACCATCAATGTCGTTATCATCTCCTTAAAGGCAGTACACATACATAAACCAAACGGTGACCTGTCTGTAAGACATCAAAGAACGGACCACTTTATCCCACTACAACCCTCCCACCCGCAGCAGCAGAGAGATCAAAGTGGCACAGAAAACAATGGCGATGGTCCATGCACGCACGAGTCCACCCTACAACCATCAACCATCCCAGTCGAGCATGATGAACGATAGTCAACAACTGTCTTCTGCCCAACGAACCTGACACTAGCGGTCAGATCAACATACCCTGGATTCTATAATTACACTATCGGTGAAAAAACATCGGTTCTGTGACGCATTGTTTCGTCCGCTAGTTTCCGGTTCTCACAATACGGCTCTGTGTGTTGATAAATTGGGGAATAACTCCGGATAAATCGAGGCAAGATGAGTAGGTCGAATTGCTCGTTAAAAGCGCATCCGAATTTGAGCAACACGAATAGCCTTTTCAATACAGCTAATTCAGCCAAAATAAAAATACGGGTATACATATTATAATTTAGGTCAAGTTTTGCGACCTTTCTAGAAGCAATGGCGTGTTACCTTATGCTTGACTGTCCATTTACCTTTTGAATTCCCCTGTATTTTGTCGTACGTTGTACAGTCTAAGTGCAGACGTAGGTCCTATTTATTCTTACTATTAAACGTAAATACAGCCCAGTAGAGTAATACGACACAGTTGCCTGGTCACAGTCGATAGGTCGGTGAATGGTATGAGATCTTCACTTCCATATCAGAACATGAATAATTTCATCAACCTGATTTGTGTGTGCATGACGTTTTGGTCCCTTCTACCTAGTGTTTGTGTCAATGCGTTGGACATCACACTTTATGTGACAATAGAATAATATCAAAAAAACCTCGCCTGAACTGTGGCTGTAGACCACTGTACTATAGGTGAGGGTCCGTCTATATATATATATATATATATATATATATATATATATATATATATATATATATATATACATATATATATATATATATATATATATATATATATATATATATATATATGTATATATATATATATATATATATATATATATATATATATATATATATATATATATATATGAAAGCAACTAAACTTATTCTATGTGCTAATACCCAGCTGTGACACGAATTTCTAATAACATTCTGTAGACGTGTTTCTCGCCTATAGCTTAATATTGAAAACGCATTCGCACTAACCAATGTATTTGTGTGTGGCGTTTCGCAATACATTATGGTTGCATTTAGTGGTTTGTTTCTGGCATTTTAACAATGTGTCACTCAAATCAGGATCTTTCCCAACTATCCGGTTCGTCGCCTATACAACAGTAGTTTCCCTACGGCTAAACACCTTGCCAAGGACGAATAACAGTTCTCTAAATAACAGCACATCATTCTTAGTATTATTTTTACGGTTTTCACGTGGGATCAATACAGATAGTTTCCCTGTGAGTCATATTAAAAGATGCACAGAACGTTATCGGCAAGGAATGCGACCGATTGTTTCCTCAATCCAATAGCGATGCAGGTTGCTGTAGAATTATGGGATGTAGATAAAAAGACAAGGGAACAATATTGCGTGTTCTGGCTACATGCACAATTCATAATTTTCCCTTCAATGCTATGAACCTTTTCGGCGCCCTATAGTAGATCAGCGTTCGTTTGCCGTTTATCTGGCAAAAACCGATAAGTTGAGCTGAACAAACGTGGTCATTGTTCCCCCGTTTCGTCTACGTGCGCGCAATTTGTCTGGCTTTGCGATGATAAAAGGCGTTAACAGGCACCCATCAGAATATTTCGGTTCCGGTGTGGACTATCTCATCGCCTTGTCAAAGACGCTGCCGACATATGACACCTCCTAATTCGTCACGGTAATTGACCGCTCAGTTGACACAGAAACGAACCTGGCAGGTGTTGTCTGTAATGAGCATATCGACAGAACAAACCGACGGTGGTAGTTTTGTGAAGGTGAGTATAAGACCGCCATTGACGCTTCGCGCCAAAGAGACCACTATGAACGCCACTCAAACAATCACTAAGTGGGATTTAAAGGGGAGCTGAAACGCTTGAACAACCATTGCTATAATACAAGAACATGCCATTCAGAGAACATGCCACCATGATTTGATAAACATATATGCAGGATGTGTTGACCCATAACACGGTTACCAAGTACAATATGGCACCATACTTGTGTTTTCGCGCGGAATTGTCTATTGAAGGAATAAATCGGGGGGAAATAGAAAATTTACATTGAGATAACTAGTCAAACCAAGTGAAGCTTGAACGTAATATGGCGACGCCCAGTGGTCAAAGATATCCTAGTTTGCAACATTACTCATTTAAAATATACCGTGGCTCCGTGCTCATCAAATCACGATCACAAATCCTCTAAGTGGTGTGTTCTTATGTTTGAGCAATGGTTGTCGAAACGCCTTAGCCCCTCGTTTACCTATGTGTGACCACCGAGATTCTGTTTCGTGTGTGTTGAAGACAAATTACCGTCTCCGCGGACATGTATACGATCTATGAATGAGAATAGTAATTACCAAAAGAAAGAAAGCGCGCGTAGACGGAAGTCGTCTGCTGCAGCGCCCCGTGTAAGTAGGTCAGGGGACCGTTCACTAATGTTGTTAAGAGCTCTTAGATCTAATTTTAACCAAACAAAATTCAATTTTGATCCTTAACAGTGATCTTGAATACCTGAATATTTCCTACACCATCACGCGCCAGTGGGACATTTTCACTGGTGTGTCTTGGAAATAGAGTAATCGGTAATCAATGGATATTTGCGTTTAGGAAAACAATCATTTTATTTTATATCAAATGTTGTTTAATGATGAATTTTCCTTAATAGCTCTTTATCTCACCAGATTCCTGATATTTGCGCACATCGTTAAGTGTACTGCCGCATTCAAGTGGGCTCGTTTGTACCGTAAAGGCGAGTTGGTGAACTCGGACATTTTCGAACTCCCAGAGTGCACTATTTCTACATTTATGCAACTAGGTCACACAAGGGTCAAGAAGTCGTATTCACGGCAAACACGAGGTGATTTGACCGTGATATTAATCTACGCTATACTGTTATTAGTCTGCTCCCGCATAAGTCTACGTGCTGTGATCAGTGTTATCGAATCTCTCTTAATAATTTAATATAACGTAAACCAATCATGGATAATTATATACTAAGATGTATGTTCTCATTCAATTTATCCTAATCGCATATGATCGTGGCCCTTCGTGTACCGCGAACGATAAGTGTAGAGAGGTTACTGCGTTAATTAGTCGGTTATGGGTGCCGACATGGCACATGCATTCAATATCAACTTGTCATTATCGTGAGTCACAAGAATAATGTCATCTGGAGAACATAATATTTAATATAACTTAATATTTTATGGCATTAACATAATATGACTAGGGGCCTACCTCGATGAATATTAGGTGGTCGATTTACTTGAAGTGGAATCGGGATTTTTACGAACATTATTTTAGTGAAGATGTTGAGACATCTCCATGTCCTTTCTCCTATGCCGTTTCTCCGCCTCGTGAAGTAGACGATTTGTCTCAAATTTGGCCATTGCCAGGTATATGCTACGTGGACGATCCGCAGCCATAAGTTCCCATGTATTGATGTCAATGGGCGTGGGGGGGGGGGACGACCAGTTCACAAAACCAGCTGCACTTCCCCCTGATTGCGGAAGGACTTCGCTGGCCGCTTCGTCGTCACTGAGTTGGTCTAAGAATCTGCGGCAAAATGTACGGCCAGCTTCGCTTGCTTCTATGAAATCGTCAATTGCTGTTACTGGCTGGTTGATTCAATACCACGGAACGCACCAATTCGCATATGTACATATATGAACGTGCGTATGTACACTCTGCGTATGCACACGTGTCCCCTCTCATGCACACACGCACGCAAACATGCACACCCGCATATATACACAAGCACACAAACGCACATGTCACTACCAAACGTATATAGATAGATAGTCACTGACACCGTATTTATGTTACTTATATTATAATTTAAACTTGCTCATCTTGGTAACACTCCTGACGTCCTATGCGTGTGTCGTCCAGACGTAAACAGTCGGTGGTCGCTCGGTGAATGCGGGCGCGGACTGCCAGGACACTTGCTGACTTGTAAACAACGCGACCCTGATCTAAATACCGATGGTGACACCGTGGGCCGGTGTTGTGCTGACAGGGAGATAAGACGACACAGATCACACAAATAGTAGGACATCGACAACAACGACGGCGACGACGACGACGACGACGGCGACGGAGACGACAAATATGAATACGTATCCGAAAACGAAAACGAAAACGAAGACGGCGACGACGACGACGACGACGACGACGACGACGACGACGACGACGACGACGACGACGACGACGACGACGACGACGACGACGACGACGACGACGACGACGACGACGACGACGACGACGACGACGACGACGACGACGACGACGACGACGACGACGACGACGACGACGACGACGACGACGACGACGACGACGACGACGACGACGACGACGACGACGACGACGACGACGACGACGACGACGACGACGACGACGACGACGACGACGACGACGACGACGACGACGAGGAAAATAACGAAACATTCACCGATTGTAACGAAGACGATGATGGTTCCAACAACATAAAATAAGCAGTTATGCTATTGACATTAGCAGCTGTTCTATTGCTGCATTTCCCGTGGTATGATGCCTACACTGACACATCACTTACGTAACGATAGCGGCAGATACGAGAGGATAACACGTGTATTATAACCTTACGAAACTGTCGACTACATGACTACATCAAAACGAGCAAAAATACAATAGCAGGAAGACAACGTACACGATTCGCCCACTTTCAAAACCACAATCACAACCCGACCACAACCACGTGATCATGTTCAATACCACAACGACGAAACATACGGACGAGTGAGGAGAGAGTGCTAAAGATAATCTGAACGTAGAAAAGATGTGAGATGGAAAAGAGGAAGACCAGCGTAAAGAAACAGGTGCGACAGAGAGATGGGGGAGGGAGGGTGGGAGAGACGGAGGGAGGGAAAAGGAGGGGAGAGAAAGGGAGGGAGGAAGGGAGAGTATATATGTGGAGAGAGTGAAAGAGAGAGAAAGTGATTGTGAGACAGAGAGAGAGAGAGGGAGCGAGAGAGAGAGAGAGAGAGGGGGGGGGAGAGTGAGTGAGTGAATGAGAGTGATAGAGAGAGAGAGAGAGAGAGAGAGAGAGAGAGCTAGAGAGACAGCAACAGAGAGAGACGGTGATTGGGCGAGTGCAAGAGAATAAAACAACAATAACAACAACACCAACAATAACAGCAAGACAAGAGAAAGCTGAGACAAGAAGACAAAATAATAAGAAGAATATGGCAAAATCAACAACAAAAAGAAAACTTGCAAGGAGAAGCAAATTAGAAAATACGAAGAAATAGATATAATAATAAGATAGCAGAAACCAAAATAAGAGAAACAAAAAGAAGAAAAATAACAAACATATGAGAGGAAGAATAAATACAAGAAGAAAAAACAACAATAACAATAACAAGAAGACAAGAAACAAGAAGAACGACCTCAGCCTCAGCCCCCTCTGTAGAAACAATATTAAGGAAGACGATGAAAATACAACACAGACAACGACGTCGTCATTTCGGCGACGCAACTGTTGACACACGGGTTGACACACGAGGCCGAGGGGTTATTTTAGTTGACGCTATGCGGGGGCGCTTTCAAAGGATCACCTTGGCGGTAATATGGTGAGCCGCTATTTATGGTTCTACGTATGGCGCACAATGTACGTAACCGGAATCATGCAGTTCTGAATGGATGTCTCTAGTGTAAACACCTCCTACTTAATGGTATCGTGCGTTGTGGTTTTAGCTAGTCAATGATACATGCGATGGACCGCGTCTTGACTCATGGCGTTCAGTGAACAAACCTCTTCGTTTATAGTGAAGTCCCACCACAATTCGAGTTTTTGTGGCTTCGTTTTAGATTTGTATCGCAAAGCAGTATCTGAGGTAACACTGTAACTACCACGTTCATTCACATTCGTAATTTAACTATGGTGACATTATTTGATACTATTCTTACCTTATCGTGACACCCATCCGGTAAACAATTGATGAATAAAAGGTAGAAATGGTTCTTGGTCTATGTCGTGTAAAAACAGTCAAGTTAATCGTATGTTCACAACAATTTACGATCTAACGATATATCATATTTGTTCAAAGAATTTTGTACAAGTACACACTCTTTCAGGAAATCGACTGCGAAAACAATTTACACTACTTACAAATTATTATTAGAAAATCCAACAACCAGACTTACAACGAGCTACTCCTGTTGAGATGGTAGTTTCTGTTCCGGTGAAACGAACTGTGCAAATGGACATTGAATGATTTTGTCCCATTTCCAAGTCAGGACTCTCATAAGGAAATGTAAATCTCTGATGAAACCCGACGACACACAGACATACAGAAGCCAAGAAATATAAGCAAGTTTTTGAAGTGATACTATCAAACGTCTGGATGTTCTTTCTCTATGTGTCTCCTTTTCGCGGACATTTTTTGCCGAAAAAAACATGTAAGACTGTGTGTGTGCTTCTGGACTTCTGTGCGTCTGTGTGTCTGTGTGTCTGCTTGTCTGCGTGTCTGCGTGTCGGTGTGTCGGTGTGTCTATGTGTCTGCGTGTCTGCGTATCTGCGTGTCTGCGTGTCTGCGTGTCTGCGTGTCTCCCGGTCTTTGTGTTTGTGGTACATGTGATACATGTCTAAGGATTTCATTACAGATTTACATAGTGTTATGACAGGCCTTATCTTTATTAATTTTCTCAGTTACGCCAATTAGTGCACGGGGTTCCATTGAATAAAATAGTTCACTCGATTGTACAAGTGTCCGTACTACTGCAACACGTTATATCAACAGCTTTTCTGATATTTTCATTGCAGTACTAATGCATGGGTCTCGCTGCAGAAGGTACTGCTTGAACCTGGCAATGATGACGGATAGGTCAGCACAGGGGCGCGAAACACCGACTGAACTCGGCAATTATGATTGATAGATTGCCATAATAAAGTAGATAAGTCAACACTATAAAGTGCACCCGTTGTCCACATGCTTTATATATTGATGGGTCACGCATTTCGCGTTTCTTTCTGATATGAAAGCAATCAAAGTTGAAGTGTCTTGACGGTCACGCTTCGGTGACTCATCAAACGTCTTCTGTTTGGTCGCGTTGAGCGCCACCAGTGGCCGGTAGTGACAATGGCGTCTAGGCGGTTGTACTCTAACGTGTAAGGTTGACATCGGTGTGTATTATAGTGCGGACATGCTTGTCCGAACAAGTGTACTGGGTTAACTTTCTTGGTAATATTTACTTGTGCGCTTGCTTTTTGTCGTCGTAGCTGTTGCTGTTATTATTCGATTTCCTGGTGCATGGCGTATGACAAAAGTGTTAGTAATTGTGAGGTATTACCAAACATGTTGAACCTTGAACAAAGATTGTTATAAAAAGATAAACCTCACTTATGGCGGGCTGAAACACTTGTTTTCATGTGACATGTTTCTAGTCGTTGGGTAGCATAGACAGAAGGTCCTTCGGTAATTGAAGACAACGTCCGGTTTCAGTAGATAACATACGGCGATAGCATTTTCCATGTTGATTTTATAAAAAAAACTAAATAGTAGGATTTGATAAGTAACATAGGGGATTATACAACAAATGTATTTGAGGTCAAGGCTCTGAGCTACCTATGACTTCTGAGAACAGGACTGAACATAAATAAACAGAAAATAAATCCAACCATGTTATCCATACCAACCTCTGCACAGCCTCAACCGAACTTTCGCCAAGAAAATATTGGAGTAACAAAACCTGCAACGTGACGTAATCGGAACACGACATTTGTATGATGCCATGACGAAGATACCAAGCCAGGTAGTGTGACGACGACGACGAGGCCGCCGACGACGAAACCGACGACGACGACAACGAAGACGACGACGACGGTCGCAAATAAAAGCAAACAAATTGTACTGCGCTATTGTTACGGACTCCTGTGTCAACAGCAGGACATAGATTGGTGTCATAATAATCCCACTAATCGTGTTTTGTATGCTATATGAAACAACAGACATTTACATTAGATATAGACGATATACAAGGTACTGTTACTTTTGGCTTAGTTTACATAACCTACTTTACCTGACGTACGGATCAGTGTGTGTGTGTGTGTGCGTTTGTCCACTACTTATATCGCATTCCAGACCTTTGACTCCATATCACACACTATAAATCGACACATAGATACATAATTGTATGCACCTTTTTGATGTTATCCTTTTTTTTAGATAACGATTGATATTGAAATAGTCAGCATTTGCTACGTGTTTCTCACTTATATAATTATTACCAATTAAGTTTTTATGATCGCGCCGATATAACGTCAATTTTAATGAGTGGAGGAATAAGATAAGATATACAACCTTTAATGAAATATTAGGCCCCTATTCTGTAACCTTTCTGTGACCTTCGAGCTTTTCTATGTTCGGACTTCAATACCCTGGTACAATTGGCGAAAGACCGTACGGATTGGAATAAATTTGAGGGAGGATTGAATCCGATATTAAGATGATCCCAAATACTATTTATGCAGCAGGAAACTGCACCTTCATCACCATTTTAAACGATTGAAAGAGTTTCTGTAAGACTATAATTATTAATGTGTCATGCGGGTCTAACTAGTGTTGGTCGAATTTTTAGAAGATAAACGAAAACACAACTAAGCAGTTTGCTACATAACTCCCTTACAGTGTCTGGCTTGAGAACTCTAACACGAGGAAGTAGATATTTTGCTTATCATCAGGATAACTGCGCTTACGAAGTTGTCAGATTGAGTGTGTGTGTGTGTGTGTGTGTGTGTGTGTGTGTGTGTGTGTGTGTGTGTGTGTGTGTGTGAGTGTGTGTGTGTGAATGTGTGTGTGTGAGTATATGTGTGAGTGTGTGTTTGTATATGTGAGTGTGTGTGTGTGTGTGTGCGTGTGTGTATGTGTGTGTATGTGTGTGTATGTGTGTGTGCGTGTGTGTGAGTGGATGATTCCCAGAGAAGCCGATATGGTGTTCTATTGAACAGGTCTGTAGCGAGAACAGAGTAAAGCGCTTTGAGCAATCATAATGATTGCATATTTCGTTACATAAGGACTTACGTTAGTTTACTTGCATGCGTGCGTGCGTGCGTTCGTGTGCGTGCGTGCGTGCGTGTGTGTGTGTGTGTGTGTGTGTGTGGGTGTGTGTGTGTGTGCATGGGCGGGTGTGTGCGTGTATCTGCAAATAGTTCAGCATGTAGCAGAATTTAATCTCTGAGATAGTGATGGTCAATTAAAATTGCACCAGCCTCTATTTCTTTCGGAAATCCACGAAATATTATTATTATTGAAGAAACATGTCACATATTTTATAGTGTGTCGTATTGCTACCCAACATATTCGAGATGTCTGAATCAACAGATCTCCCATGTATGCCGTTTGACCGGTCCATACCAGACTACAAAGAAATCACAGCGCGTCTTAGTTTTACATCCCATATTGGTTTCGTAATACGTAGTAGATGTTTAAGCCGTCGACGGGTTCTCAAACAAGATGTTCAGGGTTTCACTCCTCTTAATTACCATCATTTCGAGCACATCAACTTTACTCCTAGTTGTTCCATGTCTCTCATGTGTATAAATGATATAATAATGTATGAACACTCTTCGCGCATTAACTGTTGCGTGGTTGAATGTATGTTTCACAGATAAATTGTGATGGTTTTCTAAAGAAAATGGGGTGAACCATAAAGAGCCTCAGATTGTCCTAAGAACGGGACACAACGTCGTATAAGAAAATACATTAAATATGTTGGCTACCTATTGCTTTCACTCCTTAGGTTTGTCAAAGCTAATGTCACGGATCTTCGTCAACATTCACAAGTCACATGGTATGTGCAAATCGTGTATATTGACAACGACGTTGAACGTGGAATGTTAATCTTTCAAAAAGACATCGTGCCAAAATACTTAATCATAATTATATTCTACATAATTCCGTAATATTACAGTGCGACGTGATATGAGATTTGAACCTTAATCATGGTTTGGAATTGTAGACGATGAACCGAGGCAGCTCATAAGAATGATCTCATGCTAGATTTAACTTACACATTTCTGACACATAAACAAGAGCACGAAAACTATTGATGTCAATATTCATTAAACTATCTACGAACCCATCCATGGAAGACGAGTGTAAGATGATATACCACAATTGATGACTGACAATATGGCGACTGACAAAACAGGTTGAGCTCGAAATGTGGATTATAAATAGTTTCCTGATTATGCAGGTAGTGTGTAATGATGTCCCCCACACTAACCGCAACAGATTCTATTTGTGAGTGAGTTTTTGTTCTGGATTTAGTTGGCATGACGTCGATCGCGCCGATGAGAGGCTCTAAGAAATAATTGTACCCACAGAAGAATCAGCCCGTGAGGCGATAATGGCAGTGGTATTGAGTCTTCGACGAGAACAGTTCGGCTCAGTGCTTTCGAATCGAATGAATAGGTACGTTTCACCGCACCGCCCCCAGACAGTTAAGGAAGGTAGGGGACATTAGAAAACAACCTACATTAATCGTTCAAACCGGTGGGGAAAGCTTGGAGAGTGAGAAATAACGTCTCTGCCAAGGCGCATTCAAATCTAGATTATTCAAATTCCGGCATGTGGCGCCACTGTTGGTTGTTCTCGTGAATCACAGGTTTTGAAATTACTGGTGGCGCCTCTGGTGCACAATATAACACTACATCTATGTAAGGCATTCGGTTATTGTAAACTTTACGTGAGCGAGTCTATAACAATGATATATTTATTCCAGCATATTTAGCAACTTATCGGGTTAGCAATTAATGCATCGTTTTAGCAATGACGTTTAATGACCTTTAATGACCTTTAAGAAGATCGCAATGCAACAGAACACAAACGCACGTCGTTCGACTTCGTGCTCATAATAAACGTCTACACCCAGCGCGACCATGATCAAATTGACCGTAACTATTGTTTCTGTACTAACGTGCACATTTGTCAGACGTCTAGCATAACACTTTCAGCGATTCATCTATGACCCACCGGGTTTTTTGTTGTTGATATTTCCCATTGATTAAGGGTCTTCGCCGCTTCTTGGATTCATACAGATTGTTAGATGAACTGGATAGCTCACCACCATACACACGTCAGCGTTTTATACCATTGTCCCGCGCTATATAAACTGGATACTAATCAGTTGGCGGCTGTTTTGCGTAACTTGCATTATGAACACCCTTTGAAATCCGTGAGGTGGCAGCACCTTTGAGCCAATCAGCACGTCTGGGGTATCATGCTTTGCGTTTGTGACCGCCATAGGACCTCACCCCAGTATAAGGTACAGACGCTGATTGGCGCACAGGCCGAATGTGAAATCAAAATTAAATAAGTATACCTTTTATAAGATAATACTGTATTAAAAAATCAAAATTAAACATATAAGCACAAATAATTTTTTGTAAGTGAAAAACGTACAAAGAATAAAAGAATATTATGTTTATATGTTTCGTTTTTATTTTTTATTTTCTACTTTTAATTCTGTGTATCGTTATTTTATTACTTTGAGTTTTATCAAAAGCATGCATACTATATAAACATGAATTTTTATTATGCACATAAACCTGTGAATTAATCCTAAACAGCAATGACAGCAGTGACACTACATAAGGGTTACATAACCCTTTCACCAGACTATATTTTCGGTGAAGTAACGCAATTAATTTTGGGCTGACCTTTCCTCATTCTTCCTTCCCTGGTTGAGGCGCCGTGAAACAACATACCCCAGTCGATTCGGCGCTGCTTACACGAGAGTTTGCTTCGAGAGATCCCGCACTTCTTTTTTGGTAATGAGTTCGATGTCCAAAATCTTCCTGTTGCAACTTGAGTCGAAAACGTCACATTTCTTTTCCTGGTTTGAGTTTAGATGCCAAGTCAATTTTGTAATTTTAATTCATAAATATGACTTCACGTCTTCTCGTAAGAAATGTTATGTTATGCAACGATATCGACATACAAAAAATGCAATATGTTACACAAAACTTATATGTATCAAAACATCCGAGTGATATTTAACTGCAGGGTTTTTCCCTTTACCAGTCGCTGGTTGGTATTAGTCTTTAATTTTCTTGTTCTGTGTTTTGACTCTAAACACCTCAGAATATAACATTTTAATGAGCTCCTCTGATTGATGTAAGTATGCACTGTGTACTATCTGGATTAGATTGATTCACAGCACACAAGAAGGTGGCGC
>OZ024858.1:41827467-41832467 GCA_964017155.1 Oasisia sp. SBJ-2009
GTTCTGCAAAGTCTACGTTCTGCAGCAAAATACAAACTCTCTTAAATGGTTAGCGGGTTCAAAGACCATGTTAAGTATTGGATGCTACAAGCGGAAACTACATTTTCAATAACCCAGCATAATGACTCCATTATATCATGTATGATATAAAGATTTATATATCGAATACGTTCCATATACTATGTGTCAGAAGAAATTACCATAAGAATAAGTATTCCCTTAAAATCGAAAAGAAACAGAAACAAATATTTACGTATTTGTTTAGATATTGCTGAGAATCATTGCTGAGAATCAATTGTATGTCTGGACAATGTCAACAGCGGATTAGCCAGGAATGCCATTCATGGCAGACAAGCAAGTTGACAAACCACTCACGACTGGACTTGGCAAGTAAACTGCTACACAGAATCACGGAGAACACAAATGTGACTCCTGTATTTACCGTGTTCCAAACTCTTCAAAACCGCAACAGTTTCGGGGTTGCCACCTTCACAACTCGCCCTTATGTCATCGAATGATCACGTTCATTAGATAGATGAAGACAAGAGTGAGATGGGTTCATGCTCAGTTTCATCATGGACTCTTGTCCCTCATTTGGCGGTTCCGAACTAAGAAGATCGGGTTTACATTTTGGCGGGAGTGCAAATGTTACTGACTGCGATGACATCCGTCAGTTCTATGTAGGATAATACGTGATATTAACAACAACGAACGAAGCAATACGATGAATTAGGAATGGAACACACTCACATGAGCAACATAAAGTGTCGTGAAGCAGCCGAGAAGACGTTTCCAGTGCGAGTAATAAGAAACTTGATAAGCAAACAAATGATGGCGGAAATGTTGACTTTGGTAGAGAACGGCGGACATGTGGACGACTGGAGCCGCTTGGATAGAGTCGTCGTGCAAATGGAAAGGCTGAATGGGAGAAGCCAAAACCTTACATCGACTAACACATATATTTGGTGACTGACTTAACAAAATACAGTATGAAGACACATCAATTCTGCGAGAAAACCCATTACCACTGACGAAAAATTACTGAACTTATGAGCCGATTTGACAGAGAAGACATTTACGTCAGCTGGTGGAGAGGCGCCAAAAGGTTGAGTAAAGAAGACGAAATCATTTACGAGGAGTTCAATAAGCTACCGCGTATACTTCAGATTCTCAAAAGCAGCCCTAAGCCCATTGTTTGTCATTGTCCAGAGGATCTGGAATGGAGAAGAGGCGTCCGATGTTTGAACAATCGGAATGTAATCAAAATGCATAAGGCATATGGGCAGCAGTGAACTACTACAGTAACATCGGAGCGGTCTGCCTGCTCTCGAGCGGCTAACATGAGTTATATATCATCATTACACAACGACTGGTCAGAATGTTGAACGACTGGTTCTAGGAATCCAACACGGATGTCAGGCCCAGCTGCGTCGATAACATCACATTGTCGTTGAAGGTATGACAGATAGCATCGCTCTTATCAGGTGGGTTTAATTCATCTTTGAAGATGTCATCGGTTGAACACGGTGTGACAGCAAAGGTGATTCAAGTGGTGCGTGTGATATATCGCTGACCCAAGGCCAAAGTACGTTGTAAGCAGTGGAGATAGGTTTTCAATGAAACTTACTGACACTTCGAGGAAGCAAAACAAATTGCCTTTGAGTGAGGTATTACAGTATTACAGTATTGCTTCCGGACTGACTACAGCATCTGGCATCAAAAAACGACATATTGCTTCCGTTGAGTAAAAAACATATTCACTTTTAGAGATGTTCTACGATGATAACATTTCATTCAACTGAAACGGATACAAATACATTAAGTTTGCGCAAGTAAGGTGCCTATTTAAAGGTAAGTGCACGCAATGTGCGCATCACAATTAATAACATTTATTCCGATAAAAATGGAACCAACCGGATTCTATTAGTCACGCTGATTCATGACCATGCTGAATCTTATCCAGGACATTTGCATGACCTGGTTTACATTCTTCAAGATAATACAGATATTTGTGATCGTCTTCTGTTTTGAACAGCAATACTATCGAATTATGCCATTCATTTAAATATCAGTTAAAGTTAAGAAGATTAATTAATATGTTCGTAATAAAGACGGTTTTGATTCCTGTATGTACATTTTAAATTGATGTTGACATGGATATATAATATATCTTTGTATGAATGTATGTATGTATGTATGTATGTATGTATGTATGTATATATGTATGTATGTATGTATGTATGTATGTATGTATGTATGTATGTATGTATGTATGTATGTATGTATGTATGTATGTATGTATGTATGCATACATGTATGTATATATATATATAAATATATATATATATGTATGTGTAAATTCATGTATGTATGTATGTATGTATGTATATATGTATGTATGTATGTATGTATGTATGTATGTATGTATGTATCATGAAAGTATCTATGTATGTAATTATGTATGTATGTATGTATGTATGTATTAGCTAGTACGTATATATATATATATATATATATATATATATATATATATATATATATAACCCTTTTGGTTATTTATCATTCATAACGGTGGAATATATATGTTATTTATTAATAGCTTATTGCTACGTAGAATAAGAGCAAGACAGTAAAATAGCCCTTCAAGTTATTTATCATTCATAACGGGGGAATATATATTATATATATATATATATATATATATATATATATATATATATATATTCCCCCGTTATGAATGATACATAACTTGAAGGGCTATTTTACTGTATTGCTCTTATTCTACGTAGCAATAAGCTTGCATAACCTCATTCAATGATTCTTTGGTATTTGTCCTACAGGCAGGAGACGTCCCTACCGCCATCGAGCACCCGCCTGAGCTCACCGACAGTTGGAGGTCGCTATGATTCTGCATTCGAGACTTCTGCTTAGCAACCGATCTCGCTGACTGGTCTGTGTGCATCTATAGTTGTGAACGCAACATCTTGTTTGTACGTGTTGCTGCATTTGGCTGACACAGTCATGGCATAAAGCGTCGCCAAGCACAAAAGTATCGTCTAATGTGTCAAGTCGTACATCAAACCATACCGCCGTTCTGTGTTGGTCAATCACACCACAACGATAACACAGAGAGGAACTAAAATATGACTGTTATGTCGTTATTGGTGATGTGACCAGCCGAGAAAGCCACACAACATATATCACCTCGGGGAAATTTCCCGGAAGTTCAACTACTTTCCCACAATCCTTCTTTCCCGGGGCGGACGTACACAAGATGGACACGAGGCATTACAGTCAGCGCACGACAGACGTGTCGACGTTTGTCCTCAACAGACGGACGCTGCCCGGCGTCGTTCTGCTCATCCTGGGCATGTTGTTCGTTCTCGCCGGTATCATGCTGATGATTGCGTTTGGTCTGCCGCGAGATGTTCTTGCCCACCCGAAGCGGATCATCGGCACGGCAGTCATAGCCCTCGGCGGAGTTTTCGGTCTCGCCGGCGTCGTGTACGCTGTCACCATCAACGGACGGTCGAACAAACAGTCGACACCGGCTGAACGGGGCGTCACACACCGCTGAACAGACACGCCAAGTGATGCGGAAACAGTGGCGTCTTGTGACGGCAGTGTCTTGAGTGGCGGGAGTCTAGTGGTGTGTGTAGCTGAAGGGTTCATGACACAGTTAGGTTTCCTGTGTGGTTACAACGTGCAGAGTATTTTAATAATGATTTTTTCAACATTCATCTGCTGTGACATAAGTACATTTGACCTGTCAGATTTCAAGGTGTGATTGTGGACGCTGTTGACAGTGAAATGGTGCAATTTTATTTGATTCTACTAAGTGGATTTGGCTTGTTTTGTCACCTTCGGCGGATTAGTGCCTGCGTTCAGTTGTAAACATTGGCGGGTGTGACACATAGCGGAATTTTCGAGAGGTCGAAATATTGGATTTTAACTCAACTACACCAGAGTGTCAGTGAGATGACGGTAGCGGCAGGTAATATTGTTTAAAACCTTCCTGCGTCTGGTTTTCGCGTCATCCTACAAAACGATAACATGGCACCCAATAGGAAAGCCAATTGTATGCCTACCCGTGAAATGAACACACGTCACGGGCGCGCGAATGAATAAGTTGGACGATACAGTAATAACAACATGTGCCGTCATGCGAATTAATGGTTGTGTGGTCTGTTGATACGATAACGTTTACATTGTTTTCTCCATATCCGCCAGCATTCCTATCTTACACAAAATTTCGTTTTAGAAATGACTCCTTGATTGCCTGATGTAGCACTGTTACTAAATTATTAAATAAATAAAAACATACACAATAATCTTTCAGCAATAATCAACTTTACAAAATAAATCCAGCGTAATTTGAGGAAAACATGTGACGACTTTTGTTAAACGTAAACACAACTAAAACAAGTTAATATTGTAACACGTCATGTACCAACTGCACTTTCACACACACACACACACACACACACACACACACACACACACACACACACACACACACACACACACACACACACACACATACACACACAAACATATGTATATGTACATGTATATATGTCACACATATATATGTGTGTGTCCGTGTGTTTGTGTGTGACATACAGACATACGCATATATATGTGTATATATATATATATATATAAATATATATATATATATATATATATATATATATATATATATATATATATATATATATCCACCTAATATGAAAGGACGATATCTCTTTTTGTCCATGATGGATAGCCGCAAAGCATCCCACTTGTACTTCTGATATCCCTGCAACTACAACTTTCTAACATAGCTACAAAACAGTATTGCACTGCTTAGAATATTGCAGCATCATTACATATTGATTGAACAGTAGCATTAGTTGTAAACGAGTGATTGAAATACCGACTTTGACTGGTCATTTGCAGTCAAACACCCAACGAAAGATCACTGCATTAACATTGACATGGACATTGATAATAGTAGC
>OZ024858.1:41837467-41844967 GCA_964017155.1 Oasisia sp. SBJ-2009
CAATTTCTTTTACGTCCGCTTCCTTTAAACGAGTGTGCAAGCTGTTGCTCCCGCTCTGTGCCCGTGGCGGAGTCGGCATGGAGCAGCGAGACGGACCCGACGACATGGTGCCAAGATGACGGTCGTCAGAGTCTGCTGGAACAAGCGTCTTCGTATCCTTGTGATCCTCGTCGCACTGGCTGGGTTGCTGTCGACGGAGTACCTTGCGATACACGCCGGGTATATATCGCTGTCAATACTCCAACGCTTCCGTCGACTGTATCACGATGACCTGTCGTTGCCGATTATCAAAGTCGGAGCGGTAGATTGTTATCGGCTGTTCAACGACGATCCGGTCGAATTGTCCCGCGCCGATGCGTACCACACGACGGTGACAAGGGTCGCCGCCACGGACGGTGACATCGAGTCGATGGCGAGAGACTGCGACAACTTCCGTAGAAGGCGACAATACATCATGACTCCTGTCACCATCGAGGAAGCTGAGTTCCCCATCGCATTCAGGTGAGCACGATTTACGGTTCTCTCGACGCACGGCAATGGGCCGAATGGAAGGTCGCTGGCCTACATATCAGTGGTGATGGACCGTGTTATTGTTATGAGCATGCAGAATGTAGATAGAGTAGTGACCACAGCGTAGATTGGGATACTGGTTCGTCTTGTTTGAGTCTAGGTCATCGTTGCTGTTGTCTTTCTAGTTTAATACCCACCTGTATTTGGTTGAAGATGTTTTCGTTTTGGATAGGATAATTTGGCGAGAGGAACGAGAGAAAAGAAATTAGTGCGATTTAGTGGTGTATAAACTGAGCGCGATATAAGGTGTGTGAAAGGTGTCTTAAATGTTCAGATGTGACACTGAAACGTGGGATCAAAACAGTCACTTTGTGCGCAGATGCCACGTTTTGGAACTTAGAAAACTGAAATGCTTTTATCCTACTAACAAACCAATTTCAAGTGATATCAAATAATTTAGTGTTTTAGTGTTGTGATTTGGTACAGAAATGTGGCGTAAAAGAGCCATATTTGGCGCAGATACCACGTTTTGGGGCTAGCTATTCTATTGGGTTAAAGCTCCGTGCAAGGAAACGGCGCTATAGTTGCGTTTGGAAACTCTTGACTTGTTTGCAATGTTACTGAAAGATGTGTCCGCAAAATGTATACAAATATTCATTGATTAAACACAGTTGTTAACGACTGACGCCGGAAACACTGACGTGTGCATTATGTGAACTTCCGGTTAATAATCACCATCGCCTCGGAATGGAGTAGATATTACTCCAGGGATCTGTTCGTTCGTTTTGTGTAGCTCGAGTGGGTTAAATGTCGCCTGGTCCGGTCTCTGATGAAATGTCTCATCTCTTCACCAATTCTAGCCGCACATAATTTATACTCGAACTTCCTATCTCAAAAAAGTCCGAAGATGGTGTTTTACTACATATGTATTTATGCGCTGCTGCCATTTTGTAACGTTAGCGATACTTTAATATGTCGTGCACTTAACGTGGAAACGTGATAAGTCGTGTTCAGACACACACACACGCACGCACGCATACACACACACACACACACACACACACACACACACACACACACACACACACACACACACACACACACATATATGTAATAGTTATTAGCCAATTTTAACAACTTAATCATTATGCTTCATTATATATATATATATATATATATATATATATATATATATATATATATATATTATATAGAGGGTATGCACTGACGTCACGAAAAGCGCATACTCCCGGATGTGCGGCCATGTTGGCGATAACAACCGCAACAACAAGCTGCGTTATGCGCGTGTCGTCCGATCATTTTCTTGTATAGCAGTTAAATTATACCATTTTCGTGACATAGAAGCTAACAAAGAGAGTGTTATGGCGTCTAGTTATCGTGATACGTTGGATAGTTCAGACAGGGTCCGATACGATGCGAAATTAAGTCTGATAGGAAACCGGGATCCGTATGCATTCAAACAATCAGACTGAACTGACGAGGTGTCACTTCTGCCGTCGACCACGTACATCGACATCATGAACTACCTCGTGTTTTTGCCGATTCCATATACAATGGATGTTTTACGAGCATAGCAATACTGTAGACCCTTACAATCAGTTTGTTTGCGGATGGGTCAGGGTCAGGGAGAAACAGCTGTGCCTGAAAGATTAAGACTACTGTGTTGTGACAGCCAGAGTGTTTTTTCAGTTAAACTATGTCTATGACTTGTGTGTGTATATAATTGTTTGTAGCAGTGTGATGCAAATCCTACAACTAGCTTATTTTATGATATGTGTTTCTTTGAATGTAATTATAACTTATTAACTGATTAAGTTGACTGCTTGTGATCCAGGGTTGGCTAAAACTCTCATGTAAAATCTAAAATGTAAAACTCAGTTCAGGTCGTTAATAAAAGTTTCACATTGTAAATGTCATGATTGTGTGCAAATAGATTTTAGTAACTAAAACAAAAATCATAATATTCCACTTAACAAATATGAGTTAACTATTCATTTTCTACATCTAGATAAATTTAATAATGCTACGCATAATAAAATATAATATTCCAAATATGGTATTGTCCAGATTGTAGGAAGCTTCCACAATTCAAGCGTAGTAAGAAAACAACTGCAAATTGAAAACTCATGTTGCTACAGTCAACATTGCACACATTTATTTACCAGAAAATAAAATGAACATTTTATATATATTCATGTGATAGAAAAGATGCCATGCCATGTTTCATAACTTCACAAACAATTGGCTGCTGATACAGAAGAACATGTAGAAAGAACAGGTCATGTTTTACAATTACACAAACAAGTGACTGCCTATTTGTAAAAACCAATAAAACATTGAAATTATTGTAAATATTTAACTTTCATTTGTGATATTTGTATAGAATATCAATCCAAGAGTGCTCTTTAAAAAAATGTGTGCATGTACTCACCAAGGAAAAATATCAGTCAAATGAGACGATTCTCAGTCAAGCGAGACTATTGGTTTGCACAACAAACATGGCACATTTTAGCAACCATTGTCATGTCGGTTTCATCTTTAGTTATTAAATAGTCAATTGGTAAGGTGCTACCAAGTACAGTATATTTCTGACGAACACACCCTATGACACGCTCAACATGGATGCGGCAGTTAGCAATCTTTCGTGTCATTTCTATTTCAAGAGGGGATAACTGATCTTTCCCCCTGGTGAATGCTAGGATTTTAACTTCTGCACATTGGCTACCGACAATATCTTGAATATCAAAGCCTCTGTCGGCTAAGACTACATCACCTGGAAGAATGTAATTTAGAAACCCACAGTGCTCTGTTATATGTTTATCTGTCACTCGACCACCCCAACCCTTTGAAATTAAAGAAATTGCACCCTGTGGTGTTATGCCCAACAAAAACGTTACTGCCTTGTGGTGCTTGTAAGAAGACCATGTTTGTGCTCTGGCCATGAAGTTTGAGGGTCTTTCGATAACAATTTCGAAGCAGTCTATGATTACAGCAACTTTTTCCCCATAATATTTCCGAAATTGCATTGGCATTGTCTTTTGCAGTTCCTCTCGCTCAGGCCAGAACACAAATGGTTTTGTTCTTATGTAGAGTACATCAATAACATTGCTAAAAATCCTACTTACAGTGGTTTGTGAAACAGAAAATTCATATGCTAAAATCTGCTCAGGCATGTTTAGTCGGAGACGCAATAAAGTCATGAGAAACATCTGAAATGATGTCATCGATTTTTTCTGTGGTAAAAATGGCAGAATATAACTGAACAGGGTGGACAGGACAATAAAAGATGACAGACCTGTCAAATATTTCACTTTGTCATCTTTCCCTTCCAAATTTGTTAGGCTCAGTTTTGACAAAGCAGCTTGCTGTTTCAAGTCAATGTTTTCTGCCCTTAGGTCTTTTAGCTCGTTGTTAATACCCTCCATAAGGGTGCTGTCTATGTCTGTTTGTGTACCCACAGACATATCTTCCTCTGGATTTGCTGGTGAGGCACCATCGTCCACATGTTGCTATAGTAACAAGGACTGAGCAGCAGCACTTGCCTGTTTCTTCACTTCCCGCTTTTCCACTGTCTTGTGTCGTTTCTGTTGCATGTCTGGAGATGTCAATTTTTCGTGGCCCATCTTAACAGTGGGTGCCCAGTCCGGATTGGTTTCATCGTACAGTGAAGCTAGTTTCCCTGTAAAATATGATGTATAATTTAATAATGAAAATTGAGTACACTGTAGTCTCCTTAAAAATAAATGATGATACTACTGCTGTAATGTACAACACTCAACACTTAATTATTATAAAAAAAATTATTCCTGCCTTATCTAATAAAAAATTCTAAAAATGTTCCTTGGTCAGCCTACTACATTAAAATAACTGCTTTTTATTCAAATAAGGCTTACGTAACATGTGATAGATTACGTCTTCTGTCGACAACATAAACCACAGGATGCTATAATGACATATTACAACGTAAGCCTGTAACTGGGTTATCATGGATATAATAGAGCATGCCTATGCTAGGCCCAGAGACAGGCTACATTGCTAATGTTTTTGCCAGTGAAATCCTGGTTTAGCCTAGGTTTGACAACCACTTTCTCCTCCGTTGAGTCGATAATTCCTTGCAAACTTCACCTTGGTTGCGGGTATCCTCAAGAAAGAACGATCGACTTCTCTGCTTCCTATGTTGCTACAACCGTAGACGTGACAGTAATTCACCATCGCGCTCAAATGTTCTTATATCGATTCAGTAAACACGGACAACAGGCACTGCCGGCGGGTTGTCTATGTGGTTGGTATCGCCACAATGGCCGCGCATCCGGTTGGTGACGTCACGTGAATACCCTCTATACTCAGGCTGTATATATATATATATATATATATATATATATATATATATATATATATATATATATATATATATTATATATACTCAGGCTGTATGTATATATATATATATATATATATATATATATATATATATATAACAACTTGATTATTATGCTTCATTTTATATATATATATATATATATATATATATATATATATATATACATATATATGTATATGTATATATATATATATAATAATAATAATAATACAGCTTTATTGCCATATTCAACGTGTAAAAATTACATGGTAAATTGGAATGTAGTCTGGCGTTGACTTACATAGTGCCTAAATATACAGTAAAATAGAATACGGCAAACAAATATAAAATATAGATATAAAATATACATTGTACATGATATGTTCTTTAAAAATTAAAACAAATATTTTAATATAGTAAATAAATAAATAAATAAATAAATAAATATATATATATATATATATATATATATATATATATATATATATATTAGGTATGCAGGTATTGCAATGCGGGTATTGCATTACTTCAGGGAGTTTGACGCCCCTGCCATGCAGAGTTGTAAACCACTGCCTTATGGTACAGGTTCTTGTCAGAACCGAAGGCTAAGGGAGCAAACCCTAACCAGAAAACCATGTCACTGTGGCAGCATCAAGGGCGGTTGATGTATGGAACTCCCAACATCTCTCGACCAGCCACTGCAGGGACAAATAGTTTGCGCCTGTCTTGACATGTTCTTGCCTGTGTGAGACATCTATTTGTTCCCCGAGAGAGTGTCGCTAGTAACTTGCAAAACCCAGCGGCACTTCAACAATTTTTACTAGCAGCTTCCGTGAAATGTACAACTGCACGAAACATGATACCGGATCGGCCGTCGCCCGGGTTACCAAGGACCGCGCTGCTCGACCTCATCTTCCATCGACAGTGAAAAATCAGCTTGGAAGAAGAAGACAGAAGAAGACAAAGAAGACAACTACTGACAATTGGACAATGGAACGTCAGGACTCTCCTCGACCGAGAAGGAGCTAACCGACCAGAAAGACGTACGGCACTAGTAGCAATGGAACTTGCCAAATACAACATCGACATCGCCGCCCTATGTGAAACAAGGTTCTCAGAGTTTGGTAGTCTCAACGACTTGGAATACTCTTTCTTCTGGAGTGGCAAACCCGAATGAGAAAGAAGGGAGGCCGGAGTGGGCTTTGCTATCAAAAAGGATATCGTCACAAAGCTGACAGAAATGCCACGGCCAGTAAGTGACAGAATCATGACGATGAGACTACCTCTGAGCAAGGACAACTTTGCTACAATTATCAGCGTGTATGCTCCGACAATGACAAACCCAGACGAAAACAAGGAGGCCTTCTACAACCAGCTGGCAAGTGTGCTCAGTGGCATCCCTCGTACAGATAAGCTACTGCTGATAGGAGACTTCAATGCGAGGATAGGAAGAGTCAATGAAAAGTGGCCCTTGGTCATGGGCAAACATGGGACTGGGAAATGCAACTCCAACGGCGAGCTTCTACTGGCCCTGTGCTCTGAGTTCGAACTGATAGTGACGAACACCATGTTCAAGCAGAAGGATGAACGCAAGACCACCTGGATGCATCCTCGTTCCAGACACTGGCATATGATCGACTTCATGATCAAGAGGTGTCGGGATAAGATGGACATCCACAGTACCCGAGCCATGCGTGGAGCAAACTGTTGGACCGATCACTAGATGCTGAGGCCAAAAGTGGCTTTCAGAATACGCCAAAAAAGCACAGCAGGCAAGGAACAAGTAAGCCGACCAAGCTCAACACAGCAAAACTAAGTACCACCAACCATAGGGAGAGTTCTGAGCAGGAGGTGGACAGTGCTCTCGCCCAATGGGAGGAGAAGGAAAACTCAACACCAGACGAGAAATGTGCAGCAGGTCGTGTACAACACAGCCAAGACATATCTTGGCAAGCCAGACAGAAAAAAACAGGACTGGTTCGACCCCAACGACCAGGAGCTACAAACTCTTATGAGCAGATGAGACCAAGCCCACCAGAGAGTGTTTCAAACCAGGACCACTAGATCCACCACTGCAGCATATAAAGACGCCTGCAGACTGCTACAAAATCACACCCGTGCACTGAAGTCAGACTGGTGGGAAAGGAAGGCAGTGGCGCTGCAAAGAGCTGCTGACGGTAACAACATGAAGGGCTTCTACAATGGACTGAAGGAAGTGTGGGGACCCAAAAAGAAGGGACCTGTTCAACTGAATTCAGCAGATGGAATGTAGACCTTCTCTGACAGCAAGAGAGTTGTGGCAAGATGGAGTGAACACTTCCAGAAGCTACTCAACGTCCCTGGAGACATAGATCACGAAGCTTTGGACACCATCCCGCAGCGCATTATCAAGACAAGCCTTGATGAGATTCCAACTATGGATGAGATGCCTAAAGCAATCGCCGGCCTGAAAGATGGCAAAGCACCTGGAGGAGATGGAATTCCTGCAGAAGTATGGAAGCACGGAGGAGACAATCCGTTCAGCAGACTGCACCAACTAATCACCAATGCCTGGGAGGTGGGTTCTGTACCACCACAAGCATGGAAGGATGCCAGCATTGTAACCATCT
>OZ024858.1:41849967-41852467 GCA_964017155.1 Oasisia sp. SBJ-2009
CGTCCCCGTCCCCGTCCCCGTCCCCGTCCCCGTCCCCGTCCCCGTCCCCGTCCCCGTCCCCGTCCCCGTCCCCGTCCCCGTCCCCGTCCCCGTCCCCGTCCCCGTCCCCGTCCCCGTCCCCGTCCCCGTCCCCGTCCCCGTCCCCGTCCCCGTCCCCGTCCCCGTCCCCGTCCCCGTCCCCGTCCCCGTCCCCGTCCCCGTCCCCGTCCCCGTCCCCGTCCCCGTCCCCGTCCCCGTCCCCGTCCCCGTCCCCGTCCCCGTCCCCGTCCCCGTCCCCGTCCCCGTCCCCGTCCCCGTCCCCGTCCCCGTCCCCGTCCCCGTCCCCGTCCCCGTCCCCGTCCCCGTCCCCGTCCCCGTCCCCGTCCCCGTCCCCGTCCCCGTCCCCGTCCCCGTCCCCGTCCCCGTCCCCGTCCCCGTCCCCGTCCCCGTCCCCGTCCCCGTCCCCGTCCCCGTCCCCGTCCCCGTCCCCGTCCCCGTCCCCGTCCCCGTCCCCGTCCCCGTCCCCGTCCCCGTCCCCGTCCCCGTCCCCGTCCCCGTCCCCGTCCCCGTCCCCGTCCCCGTCCCCGTCCCCGTCCCCGTCCCCGTCCCCGTCCCCGTCCCCGTCCCCGTCCCCGTCCCCGTCCCCGTCCCCGTCCCCGTCCCCGTCCCCGTCCCCGTCCCCGTCCCCGTCCCCGTCCCCGTCCCCGTCCCCGTCCCCGTCCCCGTCCCCGTCCCCGTCCCCGTCCCCGTCCCCGTCCCCGTCCCCGTCCCCGTCCCCGTCCCCGTCCCCGTCCCCGTCCCCGTCCCCGTCCCCGTCCCCGTCCCCGTCCCCGTCCCCGTCCCCGTCCCCGTCCCCGTCCCCGTCCCCGTCCCCGTCCCCGTCCCGGTCCCGGTCCCGGTCCCCGTCCCCGTCCCCGTCCCGGTCCCGGTCTCGGTCTCGGTCTCGGTCTCGGTCTCGGTCTCGGTCTCGGTCTCGGTCTCGGTCTCGGTCTCGGTCTCGGTCTCGGTCTCGGTCTCGGTCTCGGTCTCGGTCTCGGTCTCGGTCTCGGTCTCGGTCTCGGTCTCGGTCTCGGTCTCGGTCTCGGTCTCGGTCTCGGTCTCGGTCTCGGTCTCGGTCTCGGTCTCGGTATCTCTCTCTTCCTTATCACTCCTCTCTCTCTCTCTCTCTCTCTCTCTCCCTCTCTCTCTCTCCCTCTCTCTCTCTCTCTGTCTCTCTCTCTCTATATATATATATAATATTATATTATATATATATATATATATATATATATATATATATATATATATATATATATATATATATATATATATATATATATATATATATGTTTCTCTGTTTCTCTGTTTCTCTGTTTCTTTGTTTCTTTGTTTCTTTGTTTCTTTGTTTCTCTCCCGCACTCTCCATCTCTCGCTCTATCTGTCTCTCTCACTCTCACTCTCACTCTTTCTTTCTCGCTCACTCTCTCTCCCTCAGTCACTCTCTCTCACTCCTTCTCTCTCTATCGCTCTCTATCTCTCTATCTCCCTCTCTGTGTGTCTCTCGCCACCTCTCTCTCTCTCTGTATTCCCTCCCTCGCTCCCTCCCTCGCTCCTTCCCCTTTCTCTTTGTGTTTGTCTGTTTCTTATTTTCTTGAAAGCTGACACCCCTCGTATAGTGCACAAGCAGTTGTATAATATCAAGCTCACGCCAATATTTAACTACCAAACACACAACATTGGGGTAAAACATTTTCATCATCTCCGAATGCCTGCACCTATGTTGACGTACTGTTGGTGCTTCTCTTTCAGCCAAAACTCCGCCGACAAAGCCCGTTCGAAATATGTACATATCCCTGGAAAAGGAAGCAGAAAAATACTCAAATCTCCCCCTCCGCACGGCATTAGGGTCGTGAAAGGTGGAGTCCAAGTGACCTTATCCAGAGCTTTCGTTGACTTCGTCCTACACGACCAGGTGGCGCTCGACTTCCGGGAATGGATCCAGGACGCCGCTCATCCGGACGAGATGTTCTTTTCATCGCTCAATTATAATCCTCACCTGGGCGCACCTGGCGCCTATCTAGGTACGTTCATGTCCCCGGTACAACCGAGAATCAATTGCAATAAATGTCAAAATTACCATAATTTTATAGTCTGTTTAGTGCGCGACTGAGTATTGCGATATCGGCAGTAGGCGAGAGGAACTGTGTGACGTGCGTGTCTTCGGGTCGGAAAGTACGCACCTCGCATGCAGATACGTGCACGCGCGCACGTACACTCACTGACTCACAGATAGATAGTCACTTGTTTGTGCCTACATGCACACAGTTGCACGTGCTCAAGCACACACACACATACACACACACACACACACACACACACACACACACACACACACACACACACACACACTCACACACACACACACACACACACAAACACACGCTCGCACGCGCGCGCACACACACACACACACACACACACACACAAACACACACACACACACACACATACACACACACTCACACACACACATACACACACC
>OZ024858.1:41857467-41867467 GCA_964017155.1 Oasisia sp. SBJ-2009
TATGTGGAAATTGTTACTTTGTATAAACTCTATGAGGTGTATGACACGAAGCCGTAGCCTTTTTTTGTCCTTTAAGATGGGGCAGTGAAGTATCATTTGTAATGAAAGTTTAAGGTGGGACAGTGAAGTATAATTTGTAATGAAAGTTTAAGGTGGGGCAGTGAAGTATCATTTGTATTGAACGTTTAAGGTGGTGCAGTGAAGTATAATTTGTATTGAACGTTTCAGGTGGTGCAGTGAAGTATAATTTGTTTTGAAAACAGGTGAGGCAGTGAAGTATTATTATCACGAGACACTACAGTCGGGTAGAGTCAATGCATTCCGGTGACGTCATTGCTCGTCTTTGTTCAGCATAGTTAACGTGACGTATCGACAGTCATGTGTCGGACAGTCTACGTGTGTGATGCGTGGACGGTTCTTAGTGGGCATTTAAGTAAACGGTGTTTTTAATGTAATCAGCATATCGCTATAGACTAAGGCCTTGTGGAGATTCCGGGCGACGATAATCCCCTGAAATGCTACCGATGTTCTTGTTTATGTTATATTTACAGATGGGTTGTAATGTTGTTGGTTACTTGTATTGTCAGATGCTTTGCGTCGTCTATTGTTTCAATAAATGTTGACTAATATATAATTACCACCTTTCTAAATGGTTCTGATATGTGTAACGTTAGAAACTTTACAGTGACATAACACATATCTTTAAAACAAAACCGTGTCATAAGATTTCGGTTCGATGAACGCTGTAGGCTATATTTAGATTCGCGTCTTTCTGCGCATGAGTAAAATATTGCGTGTTCATCGCGAGTAGGTGAAAGAATCCCGTATCACTACCTGATAAGACATACCTACAGATAACATAAACATAGATTAAAATATATCCATCAGCAGCTGGATCACATTGGAAATAAGTGTACGTTTGTGTGCTTTAATGTGTTTATCCTTGGTAATATTATACATATGCTTATTCTTTAATTTTATTTTGCATCCAAACTATGTATAATTGTCATGTGTATGCTTTTACCAAATAAACTCACGCAATCATCACTCACTCACACACTCACTCACTCACTCACTCACTCACTCATTCAACTGACCATTTCAGTTGATCTCACATCAGACCGATTAATTCTAAACGCGGGTCTTCACTATGCAACGCGATTGAAAGCAACGAGGTGATTGAGAAAGGTCAAGGCCGAACGATGTTGCTTGCAACGTGGTTGCATGCAACACCTCTTGCATTTCTACACTGTGTAACACGGTTGCTGGGACGAGATGTTAACTGGTCTCCAGCCCACCGTGTGGCGCCACTCTTATATAGCAACGGAAGCATGGCACTAGTGGGGAACTATTTGGGCACCAGTATATGCGAGACGCGGATTCCTTTTGTCAGACTGGGTATGAAATCACTTTCATCCAGTATTTAAAAAATCAAACCAATACAAAAGAATCTCAAAATGTTAACTTATTTTATATTTGATAAGACATTTCATTGATACATTACTGGTAGAGGCAATGTTATGGAGCCAACAACCTTAAATAAATAGTCCACACTAATACAAACATGCAAGTTTTTAATTAAGCTAATTGCACACATTACTTGAAAGTATTGAAAACAAATCACATATAAAATGACATGTGCGGACATTAATAATTGGCTTATATACCAATTATTCAAGGTATACGGATAGCATAGGCGGAGCACAAACTAGAAACGAATCTGGAGTTGTTTTTTGATATGCTGTGATGGTAGTAAGTGATTAATAATACACATTTGTAGCGAAATCTACGCAGATAGTTATAAGTGATATGAAATATTTATGTTAATATGATTACTTTAAACTACGTACATTACAGTTTACCTTTCTTAAAGAATCCCTTTAAAGGGATTTTTGGGGACACAAAATGGGATTCTTTTATCTCAGAAATAATAATGAGAACGATTTATTTGATAATACAACACTCATTGTAATATGCACCATTTTTAATTAATATAATTACTTCACGTTACCCCAATAGAATAGTGATCACAATCTGAATCATTATATTTATAAGTAAAGTGCACACACTCTATGAGGCACTGCGTATTGGCGTAACATTGTGGATATAGGCGTTAAAACAAGTACGCGCCACTTCGAATATTGTCAACGATACCTACCTTCAAATACGTATCGATTCTTCAATGCGATGGAGCTGACACGACCCGTAATGATGGTACTTTGTGTGTATGTATAAAAAAAAACCAATGTCATTGTTCATAGAGGTTATGTAGTTTCATTAGCAAATAAACAGTGTAGACTAGATATTACCCAATTCTTATCTTCACAATGAACAATCAATTAATAGAACAGATTGCCAGTTGATTGTGTAGGTGCTAGTAGTGTTAATAATTATTATGTTTAAAAACAAAATCGACATACATCTAAGAAGAGGGGATACACTAAGATAGACAGGTTGGACTCTCGATAGGCCAAAGGGCTTCCTTGTCCACCTGCCATCTAGAGTTGATTCTCTACGTGGCAATCTTGTTAACTCTTGTTAAATAGCGCACACGTACGCACGCACACACGAATGCACTCAAATAGATACACACCCACATCCACACACATGCACATACAAATGCACACACAAAAACACACACGCACGCACGCACGCACGCACGCACGCACACACGCACACACGCACACACGCACACTCACACATCTGTTGCGACATTTAGTCCACCTACCACCTCGTATCTCCTGTGTCGACATATTATTTCAATGCCGGATTAATATGTTAAATGAATTCCTCCTGGTAAATTGTGATTAATAAACGCTACGAATATTTTTCGCAATTTGAACGTAATTTATTTTCAAAATTGGTGATTCTAGTGAAACCTCACAGCTTATGCATTAAGACGCGTCTGCGAAGATTGACTAATAAGCGCATTGAGAGTCTTTAACCGCGACACTGCTATGACGCGTCCAATGCACCTGTGTACTCTTACGTCAACACATATTTTGGTTTCTCGTATTCCCTTTGGTTAAGAGGTACAGCTACATGATAAAAATATATCAACGTATTAGAAAGAACTAAAGGCAATCTGCTAGAGAACTAGAAAAGCTGACGCAACTTTTTAAAGCCTTCAGTGGGGCACCTTCCGAAGAAGAAAAATCAAAAGTCATCAGACAGAATATAACCTTATATATCCTACTAGATCGCCATATCAAACGAAATAAAAGATGCTCTCGTAAACATGGCAATCAGTTATAACAAATCAGGCACTCGTTAAACGTATGTGCTTTTTGGAAATGTAATGGAATTCTTTACCTTCAATCTCTACACTCATTCAAAAATAATGTAATCGAATAGTTTAGTAATTGAATCAAACTAGCCACCATGCGTGATGTGTCCATAGGACAGTTTGTCAGTCACGTATACAGTCTGTTATGCATTACTTCCGTGGATTAACATCTTAATAGATTCACATTGACGAAAACTAGAGTAATAGTCTAAATTCGGTTTAGTGACGAATTCAATAGCGTAGGCGAATCACAACGGTGTCTTCGATTTGATTATCTTAAAGGACAAAAAAAGGCTACGGCTTCGTGTCATACACCTAATAGAGTTTATACAAAGTAACAATTTCCACATACACTCAATTTTTTAACGTCAGCGGTTTACTCAGAATGTGACTTTAAAGTCTAAAATTCTAACGAAATCCACGATGGTCTAGACGCCGCCATAGGTGAAGGGTTAATTTGGCTTGGCCATTCAGCGCGCGGCATTCTATATCTCGGTCAGCTTCCGGCGACGCTGTTAAGGGTCAACAACTTCGAGTCTTCGACAGTTCGTTCAGTTGGCGTGACATCTAGCAGCTGCTTATAGACGTATATCTAAATCTTTGGTTAAATGTATGGTAAACTGTAGTAATTATGTCTTCGTGTTCGGCATACGGTTGCAATAATAGTAGAAACAACCGGTAGTATTGAAGCAATGGATTCACGTTGGTGATTTGCGGGCGTACTGTTTGGCACTTTGCTCGGTCCATTTTGAGGAGAAATGCTTTGATGTAGACATGTATCATCAGTTGATGGGATGATTTCAGCGATAACAATAATAGACAACTTTATATTTACCGTCATCAGCATGTTACGCACGTTGCCGAGTTGCAGCCATTTCATGACAACAGCCAAACCCTATGCAGGGAATCTACGTGGAGAGCGCCTCGATCACCGTCGTGACGTCATTCTTCGTCTAAGATGGGGTAGTGCATAGAATTTGGATGGCTGGGTGTTAAAAAATATTTTTCTGGTAAACCGCTGGCGTTAAAAAATTGAGTATATGTGGAAATTGTTACTTTATATTAACTCTATTAGGTGTATGCCACGGAAAAGTTAACTTTGTTTGTCCTTTAAGTCAATTACATAATATATGATACATTTGAAATCGGTATCAACTTACCGATATTGACGCCATCATCACTATTCTAGGTAACATATTTCACAAGACATAGAAACACTAATGATTATGGCCGCCATCTTTACAAATGGCGGATATCAATGTCGGACAAGATCATCTATACAAATATTTGAAATATGCATCCCATGAAATGTAATATTAACCCCAATATGTTGGCTTTACGTGATGCAGTTCCTGATATTTGGAAAAAAAAACTAGTGTTTGGTTTCGAGATGGGGCCATTTTGAATTTTGCAAAACATAGTTGAAGCCTCAACATTTCTGTGTCAAATTCCATGCTTCCATCCTGATGTGGAAAACATATTACATTAACATTCATCATGACAGTAAACTGCTGGCATAATGCTATTGATTATACTTGCTAATGGCTATTTTTTATCAAACATTTTACATGCATAGATATTTTTATGCATACAATCAAATCAGGCGCCGCTAACCGAAAGTGCTGGTAAATTGTGAACAGTCAACGTGGTTTCTGCGACCAATACCGGAAATGAGTCTATGTAGTCAAGTATATCATTGAAGTTCCTTCTAATTCCACTATTGGTTTGATGATTCTGGGTCGTTGTAATAAATACCAACTAAGTACAAAATGTAATTCAAACGTTCAGCATTGTCATAATCCACCGTAAACTTGAACGGTCCTAGCTTCATTCAGTGACATATCGACGTGTATTCATTGTGGGAGTGAATATGAAAACGGACGCAAATATCTACCACGTGACATGGTATGATATCGCCATATTCTTCGAGTGACGATGCAATCGCAGTGCATCACGGGACAGGCACGTTGTCGTCCCCCTCTCATGTTAATTAAATTCCAAACGCCCAACCGGAGCGATGCGTTGAATCTGTTCACGTCACGCGCGGCAACCATTGGGTCAATAATCCACCAATCGTTGCGACGTAAAGCCATAACGTCGGCGCACCGGACGTCTGCGGCGCTCTGTTGCAGCCATTCGTGTCACACGTCTCGTGACACACTTTCACGGCGACATTGTCACGTTGGTCGTTGCCGGAAATGCACACGGGTTTGAAGTAGGCCGGACTGCAGCTTCTGGAGAAGGTCAACAAAGTCCCTGGAAGAAACCGGCAGACAGCTGTTGGTTGATGCGTACTTTAAAGGGATACTCCAACCAGTGAGAGTTTCGCAGCATTTACTTACATATGTATAATATATTGGTTGTGCATAGTAATTGTGCATAAAGATCGTTAATAAACAATGAATTATAGTATAATTGTACCAGAAAAACTCCATGTTGTATTCAGGGCGCTGCCATCTTGAGACTTATGCGCTAGTGACATAAACCGCTTACGTCACTGGACATGCACGTTCGTACAACCTATGCCTGTCCAATGGTATTGGATGTATCCAGTACGTCGCGGATTGCTTACGTCACTATCACAATTATTAGCGAAGATTCCGCCAATCCTTGAGTTTTCAACAATGCGCCAGTAAATGAGAACAATTTGGTTTACGTCACTGGCGCATAAATCTCAAGATGGCAGCGCCCTGAATTTAAGATAGCATGTTTCTTGATACTATTAAACTATAAGTAATTGTTTATTAACGAACTTTGTGCACAATCACTACGCACAATCAATATAGTATAGTTATGTAAGTTAATACTGTGAACCTCTCACTGACTGGGGTATCCCTTTAAAGCGAAGGTGACAGCTCCTGTGATTTATGTTTATTTATTTAATTTACCGTTCTTATTATTACAACTTGCATGTTGAAGGTTTATTCCCTGCCAATTTGTGTTTAGTTGCATTATTAAACTCGGAACGATATTCGAAATTTAAAACATTCAACCCGCAACACTTTCAAATGGAAAACAAAACATCCAGTTTCAAAATAAAATTCATTGGCAGTATTGCCGAGGCGAGCAGAATTAACTGCATACCCTTTGATGTTTAGCTATCCCACGTTCTAGAGAGCAGACTTCCCGTTACAAATCCTGATCTAAGGAGCTGACGCCTTCACTTTAATACAACATCAGATTCGTACAGTCGTGTGTTAGACAGTCATACATGTATATTTAACTACGATATGTTCACATTTATATACTGTGGTTTAGCCGAGAAGACAGTCTAGTGATTCTGCATGCTTTTGAATCTTTATCCGCGTGATCTATACAATGTTGCCACCTAACGGACACTGGTTAATCCTACCGTAATTTATATTTTTATAAACAATTGCAAATTTATATTTATATTTGATTTTTCTTAATATAAGTTTAATTTTGAATAGTTTTTATAATACAGCATCATTTGATACAAAGGAATCCATATTTAATTTGTATGTTATCCGTATGGGGCTAAACAATGCTGCCACCTCACGGAAACTGGTTAATCCTGCCGTAATTCTTATTTTATAAGCAATGTAGACCTTCTTGTGTTTGTCTTAATATAAGTTCAGTGTTGAATACTTTTCATAGGATATCTTATAAAAGTATATCGTTATTTTTATTTTTATTTCATAGTTGGCCTGAGTGCCAATCAGCAACTCTACACTAATCTGGGGTAAGGCCGCCCTGGCGTATAACAAATGCAAAGCATTTCTTTCCCCAGGCAGAGTTGAGGGGCTTAAAAGTGCTGCCACCTCACGGAGCCTGAGTAAAAGAGGCTAACCGTTCGACCATTTCTGTGAGCCGCTGGTTGTAATCGTGTATGCAGGTGACTACACCTTCATCCCAAACGCCACTAGAACATGCACGCAAGCAATATTATTTGTTGGTCTTATGGTCAACATTTTGTAATGCTAAAATAATGTATACGTTACCGTTGTGTGAATATTTACGAACGACCAGGCAGTGGTCGAAGTTGGCGTATAGGACGCAGTCGTTGTCGACTATTGTCAGGCACACCGTACAGTTCTTCGGAGCCGGAGGCGTCGTCTCGCAGTCGCCGAGCCCTCGCCCGGGCCCGGCGTCCTCGCAAACCACACACATTATCGCCCTCGCTGAAGAAGAAGAAGACAGTTCGTTACAATGGACACCCGTCTGTAGAGGATAATAGCTCCGTTCATAGGGACACAAACGAATCTAGAACGTTCGGTTATAAGTGAAATATATTACCTATGAAATGCTTATGATTATTCTTGTTCGTCTTAGTGATTGACGATAGCATGTTGTATTTATCTTTGTTACGTTACGTTACGATACTTTATGTTACATTACGTTATGTAACGTTCAAGAAAATCTGCCTGCCTGCCTGCCTGCCTGCCTGCCTGCCTGCCTGCCTGCCTGCCTGCCTGCCTGCCTGCCTGCCTGCCTGCCTGCCTGCCTGCCTGCCTGCCTGCCTGCCTGCCTGCCTGCCTGCCTGCCTGCCTGCCTGCCTGCCTGCCTGCCTGCCTGCCTGCCTGCCTGCCTGCCTGCCTGCCTGCCTGCCTGCCTGCCTGCCTGCCTGCCTGCCTGCCTGCCTGCCTGCCTGCCTGCCTGCCTGCCTGCCTGCCTGCCTGCCTGCCTGCCTGCCTGCCTGCCTGCCTGCCTGCCTGCTTGCCTGTTTTCAAACTTAAAACAAATAAAAAATAAAACATGGAAATTTGCCAACAACAACCATTCGTATCGTCCCTGATGGACACTAAGTTGATACGATATAAAGAGTGACCTAGAGTAGAGTAATACTCGTGAAATTTCAGTCTGTTATCATTCGAAACTACACGTCGTTTATGATCTGATGTCGCATAATGCTATCGACCTAAGAGCGCGAAATCTCACTGAACTGGGTCTATACCACTATAGTGCTCATCGTCTGTGTGGTTCTTAATGGGAAAGCTAAGCTGTCAGTATCACGAACAGTGCAGCTGTTTCCTTGCATCATGGTGTGATATCGACTCGTCAGAGTCCACTGGCAACAAGACATCGCCGCAGGCAGCGCGTCATACATCTGGATTCATCGGATTGTTCGAAGTATGTTACACTTCACCAGTGGCTTTGCTGTTTGCCATTAATACACACCGTCGGTGTCTCTGAAATTATTAATCTTCGCTTTAGTTATGTGAGTGCAACATATGGTGTAAAAAAATGAATCAATGTTTTCTCTCAGTGTGCCGACGTTCTTACATGTCTGAGATTTGTGTCGACTGAATGAAGCATCAATGACGTAAAAAGACCGTTTATTAATACCTGTGATCGTGCTGATAATCGACCATTTTTAAAGAGCGTTCTTCCTGTTTTGACTGGGCATGGCTATATCATCGAATTCGGGTATCTGTTAACAACAGTTCTTCGCCCTGAACTCGGGCCAGCTATCACATATCCTCATTTGTTTTCTCTTGCATGAGCGAGATGTTAATCACACATCTGATCCGTCTCATCTATCTCAGCTTGCACGAGAAGGAGCTTTTCTGTTTTCTTGAGGGTCCATGTCACCGCCCCACAAGGACTGACCGAATCACCGTGCTTGCGTGATTAGCAGATGAGTGTAGTGCAGCGATTAAGACAGGATCCTCTATCCGATATGGCTTCTTGCAGTACACAGCTGAAGGCGGATTAGGAAGGCATGCATTATAGACGAGTGGTGGGTGCGAATAGAACATGTAGCACCTATGGTCCAATACACTTAGTTGATTGATAGCGTCGACCGTAGCTTCCAACGTCTTACAACGTATTCATTGTGTTGAAATATGTGTGTGTGCGTGTGCGTGTGCGTGTGCGTGTGCGTGTGCGTGTGCGTGTGCGTGTGCGTGTGCGTGTGCGTGTGCGTGTGCGTGTGCGTGTGCGTGTGCGTGTGCGTGTGCGTGTGCGTGTGCGTGTGCGTGTGCGTGTGCGTGTGCGTGTGCGTGTGCGTGTGCGTGTGCGTGTGCGTGTGCGTGTGCGTGTGCGTGTGCGTGTGCGTGTGCGTGTGCGTGTGCGTGTGCGTGTGCGTGTGCGTGTGCGTGTGCGTGTGCGTGTGCGTGTGCGTGTGCGTGTGCGTGTGCGTGTGCGTGTGCGTGTGCGTGTGCGTGTGCGTGTGCGTGTGCGTGTGCGTGTGCGTGTGCGTGTGCGTGTGCGTGTGCGTGTGCGTGTGCGTGTGCGTGTGCGTGTGCGTGTGCGTGTGCGTGTGCGTGTGCGTGTGCGTGTGCGTGTGCGTGTGCGTGTGCGTGTGCGTGTGCGTGTGCGTGTGCGTGTGCGTGTGCGTGTGCGTGTGCGTGTGCGTGTGCGTGTGCGTGTGCGTGTGCGTGTGCGTGTGCGTGTGCGTGTGCGTGTGCGTGTGCGTGTGCGTGTGCGTGTGCGTGTGCGTGTGCGTGTGCGTGTGCGTGTGCGTGTGCGTGTGCGTGTGCGTGTGCGTGTGCGTGTGCGTGTGCGTGTGCGTGTGCGTGTGCGTGTGCGTGTGCGTGTGCGTGTGCGTGTGCGTGTGCGTGTGCGTGTGCGTGTGCGTGTGCGTGTGCGTGTGCGTGTGCGTGTGCGTGTGCGTGTGCGTGTGCGTGTGCGTGTGCGTGTGCGTGTGCGTGTGCGTGTGCGTGTGCGTGTGCGTGTGCGTGTGCGTGTGCGTGTGCGTGTGCGTGTGCGTGCGCGTGCGCGTGCGCGTGCGCGTGCGCGTGTGCGCGTGTG
>OZ024858.1:41872467-41874967 GCA_964017155.1 Oasisia sp. SBJ-2009
GAACAGGAGTCACACCAAAACGTAACATAAAGACGGGTTGTTGACAAAAAAGAAGGGTCACATCAGAAATAGCTGTACAGCAGAACGAGACATCAGCCTTAGAAAAATAAGCACGTGAATTTCACTACAGATCAATCAAATTCAATTCAAATTGAGTTCAGAATAGTAATTATAGAGTATTAAAAATACATTTAAAAACAAAACCATTACCATCAGATGTATCCATACATTAATTATTTAATTACCTATGTTAATTACGTTTTGATATAATGTAAAACATCCAAACCACAATATGTTGTGTATCGATGTTTTTGTCATATTTGTGAAATTTATGAGAAAACCTTCTAAGACTAACACATTATAATTCATTTATTTGTAAGACTTATATAATATAAACAGAAACTTAGCAAAAATACATTTTCATCTGGTATACAATAGAAATTAGCAGTATCAATCCTACGCGTAGTACATTACATCAAACATTGTTGCGCTATGGTCAAAATCTGGCAAACAATGTGTGTACTACTGAAATGCTAGTAGGATTAAACATGGGACAGGAACAGGGAGGAATGGCTGGCCAAGATGTCCGGACGGGAACGGAAAGACAAGAAGAGGGCGATCTATATTCCGCATGGAGGATTCCGAAGGCGATATTTGAAAGGATTAGCAGAGGAAGCAGAATGAAATTAAGACGAATGTAGTCGTTTTGTGGAGACAAAAGTACAACAAGCAGAAGTCGAGGAACAGCTTATTGTACTAGGTATTTAACTTATTTATTGCACCTATACGTTTTAGGCTTACTACCCATATGTGCAATTGTTGGTTTACTGTATAATTCAATTTACGACTATTTGTTGCTGAACTTTTAAATTATTTAACTGAAAATTGTAATGTTCTAATTTGCCAATATATTTGGTGTTATGTTATTGTAAAGCGCCAAAGAGCACTCTGGGATTATGGCACTATATAAATATCGTATTTTATTATTTATTATTTTATTATAAAACCAGAAACATCCCGACATAAACAGAACGAGGATATGCAGGGTACGAAATGTCAACGGAACGCCATTGACAACGACACGACCATAGCCACGACCACGGCCACGACCACGACCACGGCCACGGCTAAGGCCACGGCCACGGCCACGGCCACGGCCACGGCCACGGCCACGGCCACGGCCACGGCCACGGCCACGGCCACGGCCACGGAAACGGACATCGGACTCCGGACACGGACACCGGACACGGTCACGGAAACAAGCGGACCCGGACCCTTTCATGGAGACAAGGGGACCCGGACACGGACACGACGGAGGGAGGGGACATCGAGGCGACGAGGTAGCGAGCGACTGACCGGTGCCAATGAAGCGGACGACGGTGGTGCAGTGGTCCGAGGCAGGGTCCGAGCACTCGGTGGACGGAGGTGGGCGGGTGGCACACGCCATGCCGTTCTCCTCTGTGTTGCACTGCACGCATTGGATGGCGCCGACTGCGGCGAGAAATGACGATAATAAATTAGTATTGTCTCGCTACGTTAGCGATTTCGCGCTTACAGTTTTCCGGGCGTTATAAACTATCTAGGTGACGATTCAGCGCATGCGCGATAAATGTAAAATGCAATGTGCAGCGAAACGCAAAGCATTTATGATATATATGTCACGGGCTGTTCGTTAACTCTTCTGTGGTGAATATTGAAAAGAGGTGCTTAACATTTCATACACTACTTTATAATATTACGTTTGTTTAAATCACTGTTACATTTGCGCTTGCTATGAACACATGCCTCAAAACTTGTTTACCTTTAATTTGGGACAAATAATTTTGCTGAAGGGTTTTGTATGTTCTAACGACCAGCCCGTGGTATTTATACCATAAATCCCTTATGTTTCGCTGCACCTTGATGATTTTTCCATTTTCGCGCGTGCGCAGAAACGTCACCCGAATAGCTTATAACGCCAGGGAAAAGGTAAATGCAATAGCAACAAACGGTGCTTTCTGTTTTGTCGCCTGGAACCACTATCGATCGGCTGTACTGGAAGATCTAGTAATACAATTGATGGATGCAGATGACGTAATACATATACATATACGTTTAGTATGATCTCGGTGAAATAGTAATTTACCAACAACGTTTTCATGTTATACTACAATATTATGACCCTGATACTTTTGCCAAATAAATTACTCCCGCATGCAGTACTCGCTTAACAAGTGTTTTGACGCTTAGACATTGCTAGTTCTGAAGTATAAGGTAGGTCAGCTCACAGATCAGCGATTGTGTGTGTGTGTGTGTGTGTGTGTGTGTGTGTGTGTGTGTGCGTGTGTGTGTGTTCGCGCACATGATTGTGAACGGGTGTACACTGTCATATTACTTCAAAGATACCGTGTCGCTACCAAGCAGAAACTGGTTATGCAAATACACAAACACAAAAGACTGTTTCGACAAACACAAACACACACACACACACACACACACACACACACACACACACACACAC
>OZ024858.1:41884967-41907467 GCA_964017155.1 Oasisia sp. SBJ-2009
GTGAAGTATACAAGAATCGGACGCGGCATTAGGTCTTGTCCGATTATGTAGGTTGGTGTGCCACTCAAATGGCCACGGGAGGTAGAATGGATGGACAGATGGATGGGCGGACGGACGGGCGGACGGGCGGGCGGGAGGGCGGGCGGGCGGGCGGGCGGGCGGGCGGGCGGGCGGGCGGGCGGGCGGGCGGGCGGGCGGGCGGGCGGGCGGGCGGGCGGGCGGGCGGGCGGGCGGGCGGACGGACGGACGGACGGACGGACGGACGGACGGACGGACGGACGGACGGACGGACGGACGGACGGACGGACGGACGGACGGACGGACGGACGGACGGACGGACGGACGGACGGACGGACGGACGGACGGACGGACGGACGGACGGACGGACGGACGGACGGACGGACGGACGGACGGACGGACGGACGGACGGACGGACGGACGGACGGACGGACGGACGGACGGACGGACGGACGGACGGACGGACGGACGGACGGACGGACGGACGGACGGACGGACGGACGGACGGACGGACGGACGGACGGACGGACGGACGGACGGACGGACGGACGGACGGACGGACGGACGGACGGACGGACGGACGGACGGACGGACGCAGTGAGGCAGGGTGGCAAGGTGTCAGGGAGGCAGGGAGGGGATGGAGGGGAGGGATGGTGGTAAAGCGGCAGAGAGGCAGCGATACAGCGAGGCAGGGAAGGGATGGAGGGGTGGAGGGATAGGGGTGGTGGTAAAGAGCGGGAAAGAGAGAAGAGAGGTTGATAAAGAGGGAGAGGGAGAGAGAGAGAGAGAGAGAGAGAGAGAGAGAGAGAGAGAGAGAGAGAGAGAGACAGAGACAGAGACAGAGAGAGTACGAGAATGAGCGCCACAATTTTTTTACATTCACAAATACATAGATACAGAAAGACATACAGAAAGACCTACAGAAAGACATACAGAAAGACATACAGAAAGACATACAGAAAGATATACATACATACATACATACATACAGACATACATACAGACATACAGAAAGACATACAGAAAGACATACATACATACAGAAAGACATACATAATTGAAAATGTACATCAAATCAATACAAGTTATAATATACAAAACATATTTATTTGGAATAGCTCGACATCGCATGATCGAATGAATACGATAGGAGCAGTTCCTATAAAAGTTATAATAAGCACAATACTTATTTAGTTATTCATAACCTTTGACATTGTCCTTTACTCTTATCCAAAAGACGAAACTAGTCATTTGTACAAGTGTTTTCGTTTCACATGTTCGCCGAATCCAGATAGTAAACTGAGAGAGTGTCAGTTCACCGTGGTACGACAGTAGAGACTTTGTATTGGTAACACTCGGCAGGCAGTGTGCGTCTGGCTAGTGACAGCGATCACTTCACGGTATTCTGGTCGTGCTGTTCTGTCTTCATTGTTGTGCTCCATTTATAGTTTCCCCTTGTATTTGAAGTCGACTCTCTTGATGTGGCCAACCAACCTGCAACAGAAAATACAATCGTGAAAGGACGACACTCAGTTGTATGGTGGTTTATCTTAGAAATGCGTGGACCATTAGCGTGTCAATAAGCCGGCTATTCGACCATTCAAAAGTAAGAGTGAATCCACTAATCCGTACTTTTATAGGCATGTAATTTGGTGGAATTCATTCGAAGTGTATTTAGCTAGGGGTCATGCTACGTTCTTTGACACAGTAGTTGACAACTTTATTGTGTCTTCATTCCTTGGTAAATCGTCCGGTCAATTGCATGACTATTTTGCGACAAGTGTGGACATTTTTACGACATGTCTCCTTGGTGATACTATTTGTATATAGTGCTTTTGATTGGACGTGTTCTTGGGACAGGAATGAACGGCTCTGACATAGAATTGTGGATCTGGTGAAAATGTAAAAGTGTTCAGCGATGTTTTCTGACATCAGCAAAAGCACACTCACCATTTCTTGGCCCACGTTATAACGGCGTAGTCTATTGGTGCTTCGAGTTTCTTGATCTTTGCTAAGAAATCGTTGTGGATTTTCTGATGGTTGGCGAGTTCCGGGAATCGTGCCTTCTTCATCATGCCCTGAAGACCACGTATGATCAATTATACAGGAATCCACCTCATACGAACGAGTATTTAAGAGAGCATTTGCACGTCTGGAATTGCTCGTGAGGCGCTTTTTGTATTGGTGGAGAATTAAGCCTATACATTAGTGTTATGTTCGTTATGTCAACCGAATATTTGCAAACACAATATTAGTTAGTTAATTATATCGTGCTCTCTTGTATTAGTTTTCATTAATTGAAAATGCACAGGAAGCTCCTGAATTATGGTACATACAAGCTAATAATAACATTGAATATGGATTACAAGAAAATTGCCAAGCTTCCACGAGAACGACGTTTTTGTATATTATATGCTGTGGTAATTGATCTAAGTAAATATACGGTATTGGATACGGAAAGGTAACAGTTAACACAACCAAATCAGACAACCAAAATACCATAAGACAGGTGGTGTAACGTAGCCAAATGTTACCTCTTCGTCTACGAAGTGATCTTCCGTTACTTTGCACAGCTTCTCAATGTGGGAAGCACTCGACGGATTCTTGGAACATGCGAAGATGGCGGCAAAGATCGCCTTGTGTTCCTTATCGATGTTGTCGTACTGCAAAGAACAACGGTACATAAACAAATACTCATTATTAGTAGTGACTGAACATAACACCATGTCTGCCATATATGCGTAACCCCTTTTAAAATTAGATTTAAAATGTATTATTATTATTACTATGACTATTAGTAATATTATTATTGCATTGCTATAGTTAACGAAGTTAGAACCAACAATTCGTAACAAGCTGACTGCACACATAGTCGGTTATTCAAAAGCATACTATATTATGCAGGCATAGAAGAATTAATTATGAAATTCGTTAAATAATTCAATTCAAAATTGGAATATTTCTGTAAACATTCACGGACAATCGGCCTTGTGTAGATGCTGATATCGCCGGCGACAACGGCAACGTAACATGCATGTACATCATTCGGTGCGCGAAAACTACGAATATTTAAGATAAATGATATATTCATGATACTAGTGTACTGACAGTTCTATTTTCCAATTCCAGTTTAATACTACAGGCCGCAGCACACTCACAAACACACGGAAGGATTCGTCCCACACATACGGCTCCGGAATCACGAAAGACATGGCGACTGGCTTACGGCGACTTGGAAGACCTGAAGAAAGCTCGACAGTTGTCAAAAGACTGGTCCCGAGTTAACCATCTGACAGAACTTATAGGTTTAACACGAGCATGAGTACGTGAGCTTGTCCATGCCAGCGGTGCAGGTGTGTTCCGTTGTTCAGATCAACGACAGTAGACAATGGTTAATCGTCGACAGTTCGACGAACAAAACCAATCGTCGCCTGTAATCCGATTACGATTTTCATGGCGCAAACCCAAGCACCGTCTATTCTGCGGTCACCGCTCTCAAGAGTTTCACCGAGTGCGACCACGGCGGAACTGACCGCTTTAACTTGTCTTTCGCAGCAGATCGGAACCAGCACAGTGAGCGGTGAGTTCTTGCATAGTGGTACTGGCACGGAAACGAGATTTTTACTGGAAGCCGAAAACCCGAACTTCAGAAACATTCAGCTTGCGTTGTCGTCTGCACCGCCATAACTTAAAGGCAAAAAAAAGTTAACTGTTTCGTGGCATACACCTAATAGAGTTAATATAAAGTAACAATTTCCACATATACTCAATTTTTTAACGTCAGCGGTTTACTGAGAATGTGACTTTAAAGTCAAAAATTCTAACGAAATCCACAATGGTCTAGACGCCGCCATTAAGTGAAGGGTTAAATTGACTTGGCCATTAAGCGCGCGGCATTCTATGTCTGACCCTTAAAGGGGAAGTGAAACACAGCTGTAACATTCCATATACCTAAATGTACACTATATAAGTATACATTAATGGTGGCAGAAGCACATTCACTTATCAGACAAACTGGAAAAAAATTATTTTTCAATGCCTAAATCGTCGTCATAGAACACTGCGTATCGCCATCTTTATTCCAAGCCGAGTGGTTTGATTACCTCCTATCTAGCCCATGTAAAATTTTGGTTTTTTCCGGTTTTCTTCATAATTAGACATTTCTACGCAAAAACAAAAATATGGTGCCTTATTGTACACGATAGGTGTCCTATGTATCCACAAATAATATTTATTTGCATTCGAAATAAAAAGGTGAAATTAAATACCGACGATTTTGAACCAATGAAACATTTTCATTTTTACGCTCTCTGTGTTGACAGCCTTCAAGGGGCGGGGCTTACGACCGGAAGGTCTATCGGGACTATTTCTTATTTTGTTTACACAGATATCGGAAGTGTTTTGCGTTAGACTTAGCCTTAGAAGAGTCAAGAGGCGCTAGTTGTTAGTGGTTTTGGATAAATCACAATAGAAAATGGATCCGACAGAGGAATAATTTGTAGCACAAGTGAGAGAAGCATCTGTTGCACAAGTGACACACGTAAAGCCATTTTTGCTTCACCCAGCGTGCGAGCCGAGGTGTGAGATGGCGAGAGAAGATCGCCATGTGATGTGGCATGTTTATGGTCATCTTTGATTTTGGGATCAACGTGCTATAAAACAATGTGAATGTTGCATGGTGTTTGTGTGGATACTGCGTCCCGATGTCGACGCACATCGTTGTATGTTGTCTGGAGATAGCTGACGACCGAGCCAGACCGTGCTGACAGATGCCTGCATGGACCATGACTGACCACGATCGAGTGGCACGACAGCTGTCAGTGACAATGTTGGGAGTATCGGTCTGTTGTCTAAGTGCGATTTGCGTGCAGACTCGTTCGTTCGACCAATAGCTACCCTCGGGGTAGTAGGTAAGTAATACGTAGTTCAACAGGTATCGAAAAGTAATTTAGCACTTCAAACCTAAACAAAACAATTATACTTGTATGGCCACACAATGTCAATGACATATGTATAATTTAAATAATAAAGTCATTCTATCTTCGAATTCGTAACGTAAATCTATTACAAACTTACTTTTTATTTCTGACAAGATGTTATATGATGTGTGCATCCTTTTAATATAATTAATTAATTTCTAATTTAAAATGCTAATACAATTTGTTTAATTTATGTAAATAATGTTATTTACATATGCATGCTGCCATGCAATTTATAATAGTCTGAATAATAAATATATGTGTAATAAGGACATTGTGCAATTCACATGGGAATATTGAGGTGGAGTTTTAATGTATTGTGTACTATGTATTGTATATGTGCGCGTGTGTGTGTGTGTATGTTATCAAGACCACATCATGACAATGAATCATAAATTCATGTGTTTGCAAAATGCTGTAACAATTTTACATACAAATCATTTGTTTGTAAAATACTGTGATAATTTTATTAAAGTATTTCACAAACAAATCAACCAATGCGCTGACTTTGTGATGTGATATTGATAAATTACACAGTTTTGCCAATTACTAATACATGGTGTAATTATAAGATAATGATTGTTTACTATAAATCAAATGTCAGAATGTATCGGTTAGCTGCATATCATCACTGCACATGTTCAATGGGATGCTTCCATGCAGGCAGCAGGCATGTTATAACAACCAGGGTGTTTTGCAGGTGCAGAAAAGAGAAATACATTTTTTCTCATTAGTGGCAGAACTGCTTCAGTCATCATCAGTGATATTGCTGTCATCCGCTAACACATATTCTGCATAACTCTTTTCAGTGTTTTCCGTCTGTCTGTTCCAGACAGAATGATCTGAAGATGGCGACAGTGAGACTGGGACATCCAAGGTGTCATCCACATTGACATGACTGCCATGGTCAGTCGAAGAAGGCATGCAGGACTGCGACGACAACTTCGCATACCCATGGTCATGATGAATATTCAATGGAACAACAATATTATCTGTAATAATTGCTGCATCGATAAAGTATCGCATTGGCGACATGATCACTGGCTCTGTTTGAGTTTGACACTACGAGTTAATGGCGTTGCAATGTGACACCCGTACTGCCATGAGGGACAATATCATCTGGTGCACTGGATCCTTTGAAAGTTGTGTTCAGTATTTGTGAATCCTTCATCTGAAAGAATGATACATATGTATGAGGGTATGTATCTTCTGTGATATACATATAAATAACAATGTTTTGACATCTTTTGTTTTCTCATCGCAGTACCTATACATCATAAAAATAAAAACTGATTAAATCAACTTATAATTAGCATTTCGGAAAGTGTTCAGGATCTAATTTTGTGTAGATGCATAGATCTGTGGATATTGTAACTATGCATGAGAAATCTAAATTTGATTGAATTATTTCGCAGGCCCCATATGGTCCTCCATGGTCCCCCAGACTATTTTTCCACAATTGTTAAACAAATCTACTTTTGCATGGTTGTTGCATGTGGTGGTGCTGATATACACAAAAAACTGTATTTTATTACATCATTCTATGGGCCTCAAAACACAAAGTAATGCTGGTGATTTGGTTTTTGAGAAGGTCCCTTGAAATGACCCCCAGATCAGTTTGATGTATTAGGTATCTGCTTTCTGGCTTGTCTGCTGCTGCTAGCCAAGTTCATTGGTCAGCTCTTGTCTCAATGAAACTAGTAGACAGTGGGCTGAGCAAGGTGTTGTGTTTCAATCAGGGAACATTCATGCAATAAATAGAACATTACCTTTTCAATGGTGCATTCTGTGTAGATTCCATTATATTATGACTAACCTTCCTGGCATATTTTAATATGTGTGTATCCCGAGTCATTCAAACATCATTACAAACAAGCAAACCCACTCCTACATAAGCAACACATAAATTACATGGTAAACCAATTATACAAGCCTACTTGCACATATAAGAAAATAAAATGTTTAAGTTAGTTACGTGCAATCAGTGTCCTCCTTGGTCCAATCAGAGACAACTACTTGGCCATAGTCAAAGTCATACTTGTATTTTCAAAAAGTACAAATGTCAATTTAAGACTAAATTTGTTTACATTGGGTTTTATATGTAAGTTTCATTTGTGGGTGGGGTTTTGTCCAACCGAGTCTTTTTCGAGATATGTAAGTTTTTTTTATTGCAATGTATAAGGTTTTCTAAATAGACTTCTTAGCCATTTTCCTAATAAATAATTTTGGGAAGTGATTATGGACACCTTACAGTTATCAAACACTAACTGCACAAACTGCAACTAACTGAACAATGCTGATGTCTGCGGTACTATTGAAAGCAAAATACATGCCTTATCAAAATATAATTTTCGTACTTTATATTCTTATTTTAGTCTTATTTTGTTATACGCAATAATACTATTCATTTCAGATTCAATATACTAGTCGTGTTAGTCGATAATCATTCTACAACAGCCATGAACCCCAAACATTTTGAAGTTTTATTTAAACACTCAATTTAAAGCTGACCTCTGTTGCACTGGTTTGTCTTTTCATCATGCTCTAGCACATGACTGTGAACTGGTAAGAAATGCAAGTGCACTAGAGAGATAGTGGGGCTTTGTCCAGGCAGTGATGTTTGTATTGGGTATGGGTAGTCTTTTCACTCTTGCTGGGAAACACAGGACACTGGTAAGATTGTGATCTTATTGCCTAATTTGCACTAGGCTATTAATGGGAATTAGTAACAGCAGTCCTCTGTTGTACTTTGATCATGATGTTTGCAACCCTTTCCAGTAACAATGGAGGCTATGGGCTAATGTAAGGTTCCAAATGTTTTTTCACCCATGTAACTATTAATTTTAGTCATGGGATCAGTGATCTTACTACCTGCTGTCAGGAGACTATTCAGATCCCCACCTAAAAAATGTGTGCTTGTTTATCACTTGGAAAGCAAAACTGCAGATTCTTAAAGGTGAGATCCACATTTGGGTGCATAATGTTTTGGGCGATAAACAAAACTGTTGTCTTAGATTATTTAGAAATGTATTAATCTGTCAGTGTTTAAATATCGGATACTACCCCTGGAGGGTAGTGACTTATTATGTATGTCAAAACAGTTGCTTAAAAAAAATTGAAATAAGTTCCATGTGTTTTGTGTATTTGGACCACAGTCATGCATTCTACAGCAATAACAGAATGTGCATACATGAAATTATAAAATATTCTACGGATATTTTATGAATTAAAATATTAAATGTGTTCCCAGGTAATATTGCCAACTGACTTGGGTTATGATGGGTAGTGTCATTGGATAGACACATTAACATGCTTAATAGTGACACTATGTTAAGTGTGATTGATTCTGTAGCATGTTTTATTGTTGTTATACTAATTATTTTATAGAAAGTTGTGCGATGCACACATGTACATATGTTACCAGAAACAAATACAATGATACCATAATCATAATGATAATAATATTTTACTGACCTGCATGGCTGCCGCTCACCGTTTCCTACTTGTCGTTCTGGTATCTTGCTTTGATGATATAATGCATATAAACAGTACATCCTCAGCTTGCATAATGTCAAAAACAGTGTCCTCGTGTAATGGCCAAGATTAAATTGTACGCAAACTAGTGATTAACAGACAGTATTCATAAGTCAACAGCTATGTCTGCAATTCTTTGCTGTGATGTTAAAAGCTTGGGGATTTTTTTTCACTCTACATTTTTCCAGTTCACTCAGCTGTATAAATGAGTACCTGCATGGCTATAGACAGTGGTGGATATGTGTATGAGTAGCTTTTGCGAATTAATTGTAGCATATTGCTGGATGCTTCCCAGATAAGTTGAGATGGTATATGATTGAACAGGTCTGTCAGGGAAATAAAGTGTAAAGCGCTTTCAGCAATCCTGAGGATTGGTTACTACGCTCTTTAAGATCTTACCTTTATAAATCAGCAATTAATAAAAAAAAATCTTTAGTGATTTTAATCAGTTGATTTATGGGGTAAAATATTTTTTATACACACTAGTGTTTTATTGAATGCAGTTAACAGTCTAATTTAAATAATAACATAAATTAGTATTTTGCTGTTTCTGTTAATTCATTATAAATAATGCCTGTTATATATCTGTGTCTGTGATTCGTGACTGTTCAACAGTTGTTGACTAATTAGCGAGTCACCCTAATTTAAGTAATTAGCATATGACGACGCTAACAAACACGTCATACGCCTGATACGGTCGTAGCTGGCATTTCTTTTTATGTCACTATCTTGAAGAAAATTATTCCACCACTGTCTATGTCAAAAACATTTTTTTACTTGTACCTAGAAACTCGAGCTGGTTCTAGCAACCAACGCACCGCTAGATCTGGCGATCTGTTGACCTAAACAAATTCAGTGGATTTTAAACATTTTTATTTCAAATTAAATACTTGTATCTACACATAGATTTATTTTATTACATTCACATTTCTTACTACATTTAAACTTTTCTTAGGTCACATTCGTGTATTATGCAGACAGTGAAATACAACTGTGGGATTAAATTGTAGTCGTAACGATACATGACGGAACTCGTGAGTGCCGAGTCGCCGGCTTGTCACTTCCTACGCGCCGAATCACATTCCAAATAAGGAAATCATGTCCGGTTTTCCTGTCGAGTTCGACGAACTTTACTTCGTCGCTGCGTACTTATATGCAAGCCAATCAATCAAACACGGACCTGTAGCTCTGGTCGAAGCTTATGTTTTGAGGTTCAGCGCCTCGTTGTGCTCGTCACATTCGAAATTAGGCTTACAATCGGCGTTCGAAAGTGACCACAGCCGACTCCGCTGAACTCGCCGCCGGCGGACACGCAAACTTCATCATCTCAAACCTGCTTTTTCTACAGGAATCCTTTGTGGAAGTATGTGAAATAATGCTTACTAACAATTATGGTATATCTATTAGGCATACAGTGCATTAATGTGTTTAATTATATTTGGTTTGAGTGCGTTTCGTCCGTTTTTGCGAGAGCTATGCTGCGCCGCCTATCGACACGTGCTTCCGGTGATTGTAAACAAACCCGAGTACAACCAGCAATATGGCCAGGCGGAATGGCGGCGCCCTGTGTCGAAAGTAGCTCACTTTGAAAATTTATTAAAAATATACCGTGACACTGGGATTGTCAAATTATGGTCACTAGTGCTGTAAATTATATGTTCTTATGTTTGGGCTGTGGTTGTTCGGCCGCTTCAGTCCCCCTTTAACCTGCGACGTTGTTAAGGGTCAACAACTTCGAGTCTTCGACAGTTCGTTCAGTTGGCGTGATATCTAGCAGCTGCTTATAGACGTGTATCTAAATATGTGGTTAAATCTATGGTAACCTTTAGTAATTATGCCTTACTGTTCGGCATACGGTTGCAATAATAGTTGAAACAACCGGTAGTATTGAAGAAATTGATTCACATTTGCGGGCGTACTGTTTGGAATCCCTCCAGTCCAAGTACAGTTCACTTTGCTCGGTCCATTTTTAGGAGAAATGCTTTGAAGTAGACATGTAGTCATGTATCATCAGTTGATGGGATGATTTCAGCGATAACAATAATAGACAACTTTATATTTACCGTCATCAGCATGTTACGCGTGTTGCCGAGTTGCAGCCAAACCCTATGCAGGGAATCTACGTGCAGAGCGCCTCGATCACCGTCGTGACGTCATTCTTCGTCTAAGATGGGGTAGCGCATAGAATTTGGATGGCTGGGTGTTAACAAATATTTTTCTGGTAAACCGCTGGCGTTAAAAAATTGAGCATATGTGGAAATTGTTACTTTATATTAACTCTATTAGGTGTATGCCACGTAAAAGTTAACTTTGTTTGTCCTTTAAGATCTACTTACCTGTTCTTCTGTCCATATTTGGCGCAAGGCAGTAATTTGTAACAGGACGACAGCCGTCACGAACGTACGAACGTTAAACGTAAACGAGTATTGCGATTAACTGCTAATAAATAGCATTATTGCTATTCAGCTTTATTTTGAAAGTGGATATTTGGTTTACCAGTTGAAGTTGTTGCGGGTGTAATCTTTCAAATTGCGAATTTGTTCCGAATTTAACAACGTAACTAAACTGGCAGTAAACCTTTTAAAATGTATGCTTTAATCATAAGAATGAAATATTAAATGAAAACAGAAAAGCATTTAAAGGAAGCCAACCAGAAAAAAACGTTCTGTAGTATGGGTACACATGCCCTTTAGAATCTAAGGAGTCCTTATCTTCCTCTTTGCTCTTTGTCAGTGTTAGATTTTAGGTTGGTGTGTTTGCTTCTTATCAGGATCGCGTCAAATTGTATCGATGTAGAACAAACAGGCCGTCATACCAGACCTGGAACCCAAATGTGACTGAACGTTCATTGTAACATTATTTGTTTAGAAGACTTGAAGGACCTGTGAGCTGACACTGAATGACCTGAGCTTGCGTAAGATAAAATACAGCTTCTGTTGGCGTAGACACCTGTATTAGGGCCACATGTGAGCATGGCGGAGATGTCTGTGTTATTTTGCCCTCCGCACACACTCACTGTCAATGGCTAGATTCTTGAAAGGAGCGGCCCGGGAAATAATGAAATAATAAGTTCTTCTGTCAGTATTTATAACATCAGCTACAACACTATCACACACTTGGTCAGAACAGAATAGGTCACCGATAGCTGTGTCGTCGCTGTATTTGATGATAATGTTAGGCGACGTCTGGCGGCTGTGACAGTCATCTGTCTCAAGTGTGAATAGAACAGAAGATGTCATCGAGCTCTGGGGAGCATTAGTGAATACATAGAGGGAGTTAGACACAGCACCATGATGTGCCACCATCGTATTGCACTATTTGTTAAAAAAAACTATTTTATCGATTAGAATATGTGTGGATTCATATGCATATTGATAAGTTTACTCATCAACATATGTGTGTCTAAATGGTGCGGAATGCCTATGAGAAACCTGAGAAACCTGAGAAACAAATTCCGCTTTTCCATGTGAGTATACATACTACGACAGGGTGAGGACTGCATCCTCCACATCTCGACTGTATTTATATACAGATTGGAGGGGATCCAGACGATCTCCATTGTGTTGCAGTAGGGGGCGAATTACGAGTCGCTCAAAGCACATCATGATGACTGAGATAAGCGCCACTGACGGGTGGTCGTTGAGAACCGTTGACGCAGATGTTTTTCGAACAGGACAGATGAAACACGAGTTCCAGGGCAGATGGGTGCGATGTATGTTGCTTCAGAAATCAGTCGAAAAGGTCGCTGAATTTAACCCCAGCTGAGGGTAACTCCCTCGGGGACCCGACCACTGACGTTGTCATGTTCAACTGTCTTGCATGGGGTTAACGCGCTTGAAGGTGTCAGCCAACGACCCCCAACGCTCACGGGAGAGTCATCACTCACTTCCGCTAACGTTGCGTTTGATACGACACGTTTGCGACAGTCAACGCCGAATAGAGTTGTAAACCCATCTACCTCGTGCGCATATTTGGGTTGGTTTTTACACCAGCTTAGTGACTATGGTCTGCGTTTTAACAACACTGGCTCATTTCTGTATCAGTGTGGTTGTTAGAAAAAAAATCCCTCGTTTTATGTTGATTTTTTTTAAAGCGCTTTGATATGTGACAATAATTCCACTGCTTCCTCAAGCGACGTGTTCAATGTCCACCTTTTCCCTATTTTTGCCCTGCTTTCTACCTCTGTAGTGACGTTCTATATGCCGGGATCAAATGTACCATATTGTGGTCGGGTATGCCGAATGCCATCTACTTCACTGACTTGTGCGCGCCCTTAACATCGCCTTAATAAAGATCTAGGGTTACAGATCTAATGATCAATATGAACAGACAATCGGTGTAATATAACACAACCACAGAAATGTTGATCATATAATGTATTTATTATGTGCCATGTTACAGAGCAGAATATTACAACGAAACTAAATAGTTATTAAACTGTTCGTCATCGGCAGTTCCTTCTTCCAGTATAATATATCCAGCAACACGTGACATAATACTGAATAAACAAGTAAATACAAGACATTACCGTAAACAATATAAATACAATTACAATACATTAATGCATCGGTATAACGACAAACATTGGACGTAATCTCCAGACAAAACCATACTTAAAAACACAAATTTGTTCGACCGGGTAATTAGGTTAGTACATTATCTTCTGGTCAATGTCCCGATGAAAACGAATCAGATACACTTTGGGAATATCGCATCATCTACGTTTCATCCATCATTCATCTTCGTATAGATGACAAGTCATTTGGAACGATTGGCCAACGAACACTGAATACAATTGTTCATACACATTTGAAACTAAGTGGCTGTTATGTGGTGTACTTCGACAATATTCAGTGAGACAACAATTCAAAGGCATAAACAGCAATCCCAGGAAAAATGCTTCACTCATCGTCCAGTGCTCAACGATTTATGTAACTGTAGAGGGGAAGGTCAGAATTCCGACAATGCTGAGAAGGAACGCTGCGTAAATCACGCGTTTGTTTAACTATTCAGGCAGACGCTCTGATGTTATAGTCTGATTCACGAGTCACTGAGTCCTTCTGAAATATTTGAGTACTGCAGATTGGTTGTGAGGTATGAATGTACACCGTACACCGTCAATGATGACGTCACGTGGAATGGTCGACGGACACGGTCCATCTGTCCCCGGTTTGCAACGTAGTGTTATGTTCAATTCTTGTTGGTTAGCACCTTGTTCTTGAGTCACGTTTAAAGCTTTCCCTTGTACTTGAAGTCGATGCCCTTGATATGGCCGACCAGCCTACAATAGGAAGTTGACCGTGGTTTACATTTAATCAATATTTCTTCAATTATTCTTGCTAGTAGTAATACATCGGCTATTTCACACAACAAAATTGACAACAATAACAAGGAAACAAAACAAGACTTCCATTGTGCTTCTACAAAGGCATTTATAAAACGGTAAGTATTAAAGTTTATTTTCTTTGAAATGACAGCCTATGATATTAAGAACAAAAGAGAGAGAGGGGGGAAGGAAGAGAAAATAAGAGAGAGAGAGAGAGAGAGACAGAGGAGAGAGAGAGAGAGAATATGGGCGGTGTGCTGCATTCATATCTACTTTAAATATATATTTAGCTAACTAAAATGATACGTTTCTAAATTACTAGACAATTGTTCCATCCTAGTTATCTGGGACTTAGTGCAAAAGAGACACTCACCACTGCTTGGCCCACGACACGCTGGCGTCATTCAACGGAGCCTTCAGAGTCTTGATTTTCGCCAAGAAGTCGTTGTGGATCTGTCGGTGATTTGCGTAGTCCGCGTACTTCGCCTTTTTCATCATGCCCTGAATACGAAGAACAAACGTATTGAAATTAATGCATGTGGAACACCTTTGAAAGATCGCAGTACAATTTAATGAAGCATTGGGTATGTGTATTTACTTAGCTTGAACATGACAGAGAGAGAGAGAGAGAGAGAGAGACAGAGAGAGAGAGAGAGAGAGAGAGAGAGAGAGACAGAAAGAGAGAGAGAGAGAGAGAGAGAGAGAGAGAGAGAGAGAGAGAGCGACTTTGTGTTATATTTTTTCGAGACGTCGAAAATCAGATGTGCAACAATTATTGATAACTGCAGCAAAGTATATGAATGTCCGACGAATCACAACTAAATATTGCCAAACGAGTAAGTACTCATACAGTGCTGTGTCCGGTGTAGACTGCCTACGCAGCACTTCTAGGCTGATCAGTTCAACCGAACCTCTCTCGGAACTGAACTACAATTACTGAACTTCAATTATTCGTACACAGCTGCGCACCGCTCACAGCAGCCAGGTACTCCGCCATATAGTTGAGTAAATAGATAATGAACGTGCCAAAGGTACTTCAAAATGTGATTAGTTATTCCTTAAGAAATACTGCTATAAAACCAGCGTACCTCCTCGTCTACGAAGTGGTCTTCCGTCACTTTGTACAGCTTCGCGATGTGGGCAGTGCTTGAAGGATTCTTGGAGCAGGCAAAGATCGCCTCGAAGATGGCCTTGTGTTCAGCATCGATGTTGTCGTGCTGGAAAGCCAATGCGCAGAAAAGTTAAACAATCTCATCCAATGCAATACGATGTCCTGCTTAATGTCAAAATACCCGCGAATTTGAGTTAAGGACCGAATAAAAACAAAGCGTTTGGCTGGCTGAACTGGTAACATACTTCTGAATTTGTTAACAGAAAGATTAATAGTCTGATTTGCTAAATAATTATGGAGTTTTAAACAGCACCGAAATGTTCCTATGTTTCAGCGCATCAAATATTAGCACTGACTTAATGTAAATAACTAATGCTAGCTATATTCCACTGTGTATTCTGTAAATGCTAGCAACATGTCGACCAAGACTAGATTGTATTTAACGAATGCCGCTATATTAACATGCAAGTATTGTCTGACTGACCTAACTGGTCTGGTGGTATTAGAGCAGTAAAGAGGGGGTTCATCATCTGTTATCATGGCTCATCATCCGTTAGTCGTCATTAACAACATGTATATATGTAAATAATTTAAAATATATTCATGATGTACTCACGAACACTCGGAAGGACTCGTCCCACACGTAGGGCTCTGGAACCTCGAAAGACATCTCGACTGGTTCTTGGCGACTTGGAAGGACTCAAGGAAGCTCGACTGGTGTCAGAAGACTGGTGCCGAGTCGGTCTTCCGATGAATGTTATATAGTCGTGGTCCAAGAGGTCTACGTGACTGCCGCCACACCAGAGTCTACGGTGTGTGTCCATTTTTCAGCTGAAACGGATTATCTCCAATTGTAAGAATAGTAATAATAACACTAAAGACCTCTAGAATGAACCGACTAGTACTCCTAAGCCGCTAACCGTCTGTCTAATGGTGGCCTAGCGACATGTTCACAGAATCACCATATCTGACCTGGAGCAACTGACCTGGCGAGGAAACAATGTGGTCTAATAACTCGGAAAGACCTTGAACTTGTTCTGTCCCATGGGCAAAACATGTAAACAAACATTAGATTTACGAAAGATAAGCCAATTGTTTATGCACAATTAACTGTTCGTTTTAGATGGTGTTTCTGCGGTTATGATGAAATGGGTGTAAATGCCTTTCATACATAAACTTAAGGTGGATGGAGACCACTGAAAAGACCAGGACTTGTCCGTGGCCATGGAGGATCAAAAGCAGTTCCCCGAAGCTCCTATGTTAAGAACATGCATTCCCAATTTTCCCGATAACCTAACTACGTGGTTATTAATTTGTATTGTAAGCAGTATATGATGAGAGATAAGATGCGTTCTTATATAGCGCAGTACCCTGTTCTCATGATTGATCATAGCGCTTTATATGTTTACAATAAAATATGGCACACATTTCTATACCCAAGAATATCACCACAGTAGCTGACTCATTGTGTTTACAAGAAGGGCTAAAGAATTGAAGGAATTGTTCGAGAAGTATGGTGAAATGAAATAACGACATGGGGTGTCTTCCCACTAGACCCCCATGTCTCTAACCTCCATCCCGGTGCCCCCTAGGTGGAAAACTGAGAGCCCCTTTCCGTATATTGTTTGTTTAAGACACACCTTTGTAGATCATTCTAATCGTTGCTGGAGTCATGTGACCACCCATAGGATTTTTAAAATCATTTGTTTGCGTGGAAAGCTCACTGTTCAGTTTGAGATGTGCCAATCTCACTTATACTGGAATACATGCTGTGTTACAGTGGAATACAGGCATAGCTTGGTGTCATTGGAAACCTCATGTAGAATGTCATGTAATTTCATTGACATTCCTGTTAAAACTTTCTCATGACAATATTAATGCCTTGAAGACTATTGTTTATTTTATATTACCATTTAATTTCTACGGTTTCCCTCCAATCAAATAGTCCGACATTCCATGAATCTGCACCAGATGATTGACTATTTGTTTTAATTTAAATCAAATACCTACAGTTTAGGTGGGACAGAATACAGAATGGAACAGGCAAGTAATGTTTGTAAAAGCAGAAGTAGCGCCGCTAGCCCCCGTTTGCCCCAACAGCCCCCATGGCATACATGTTTAGTATTCCAATGTTTTTTTATAACAGTATTATTATTATTATTCATGGAATTATATACTACTTTAAGATCTAATTTGTTTAGGTTTTAAATTGTTTTCCTACTGAATTTGTAAAGCGCCTACGAGAACATCAGATTAAAAATGGCGATGTACGTATTGTCATTAGGGTCATCATTATTATTATTATCATAATTAGTATCATCATTATTATTACATTTTGTAAACATAGCTTGTGTTTTTGTTTACATGTCGTATCATTGGGACAGAACCAGTGCAAGGTGAAGGTTATTAGATCACAATGTTGCCTCGGCCGGTCGGTTGCTTCAAGTCAGACTCGGTGTTTCGGTGAATCGTATGAGCGTCGACCGGTCACTAGTACACAGGCGGTCAGCGGCGACGGAGAATTAATCGCCTCTTATTAGACAGCCTATTGTGTAATTCGTATTACTCAAGATTATCCATTTTCTGCCGACCATGATCTGATCGATGGATAAACCCCTCTGGCGTAGCCCACCTCAGGATTACTCTTCGACTACAACTACATAACACTCATCGGAAAACCGACTCGTCACCAGTCTTCTGACACCAGTCGAGTTTCCTTGAGTCCTTCCAAGTCGCCAAGAACCAGTCGTCATGTCGTTCGAGGTTCCAGAGCCCTACGTGTGGGACGAGTCCTTCCGAGTGTTCGTGAGTACATCATTTTAAGTATATGAATATATAGTTGAAATAAAGTAAATATATACGTGTTAATGACGACAATCGGACGGGTGACTATGATACCAGATGGTGATCTCATACGTTATTGGTCCAGCACGGTCAGTTTATGAGAACTTGTTTTCTTTACCCGAGATCTGTGCCGAACCATATCGTTAGCATGACGCAGATGGGCTGTAAAGAATACATTGTAGCTGATCCGTGAATCGACTAGGTGCGTAGTTGTAAATGCCGCTTAATGTGGGTTGATAACAAAAGAGGCATGATGACAAAGAAAAATATACGAAATAGAAATATGTTTAATATTGAACGGTTATAAGGATATTCATAGAAGTACATTATACAAATTTAAAGAAGGCATTCGAAACATAGAACAAATTCAGAAGTATTCATTCCTTTCAGACAGCCTTGCGCGGCTGTTAACTCAATTCGCTGGCATTTTGACAAGATGTCTTGTTGTAAATTTAACTATATTAAATTAAATTGTTTAACTGTTTTCCATTTTGGATTTCCAGCACGACAACATCGATGCTGAGCACAAGGCGATCTTCGAGGCGATCTTCGCCTGCTCCAAGAAGCCAACCAGCATTGCCCTCATCGCGAAGCTGTACAAAGTGACGGAAGACCACTTTGTAGATGAGGAGGTACGTCTGTTTTACGATAGTATTGCTTTGTGAATATCTAGTCACATGTTGAACAATATTAACACAAAGATTATCTATCTTAACTGTGTATTCCCCTATCTCTCTCTTTCTCTCTCTCTAATTCTCTCTCTTTCTCTCGTGTTCAGTTTAAGTAAATGTTAAATTCATGTATCCAAACCGATCTATTTAGCCAACACTGAATACTTCATTAAAAGTATCGTGATTTCAATGTCCATTATTTTCAGGGCATGATGAAAAAGGCGAAGTACTCAGACTACAGAAAACACAGACAGATCCACAACGACTTCTTGGCGAAGATCAAGACCCTGAAGGCTCCATTAGATGAAGCCAGTTTGGCGTGGGCCAAGCCGTGGTAAATATCTCTTTTGTATTTAGTCCCGGATAAGTCAGATGGAACAATTGTCAAGTGCCTAGGAAAACTATGCTTTTTTAAGATACCTAAATATATCGAACTATCTCGCTTTGAATGTATGTATGTATGTATGTATGTATGTATGTATGTATGTATGTATGTATGTATGCATGCATGCATGCATGCATGCATGCATGTATGTATATATATATGTATATGTGTATATATATATATATATATATATATATATATATATATATATATATATATATATATATATATATATATATAAAATTTGTGTTTGTGTGTATACTTTTCTTATTGTCATACGAAATCGTTTCTAAAACACCGAATTTGTAGTACCTAGAAAATAAGAGGAACATTTGTGTAATCACAATGGAAATCATGGCTTGTTTCTTTTCATTGCGAGAATTAACCTGAGTAGAAACGAACGGAACTGCTTTACTACTCACAAGTACCCATTAAAATGTTATTATACTTAATTCCTCACTAGCAAGAAACAAGTAGTTATTCAATGTTAAACAATCACTTTGCTATTGTAGGCTGGTCGGCCATATCAAGGGCATCGACTTCAAGTACAAGGGAAAGCTTTAAACGTGTCTCACGTTCAAGGTGCAAGCCAACAAGAATTGAACATAACACTATGTTACAAACCGGGGACGGATGGTCCGTGTCCGTCAACCAAACCACGTGACGTCTTCAGTGACGGTGTACGGTGTACCAACAATTTGCTCACACTCCGCAACAGTCAAACCTTTCACAAGGACGATACTATAGATCAGATTAAAACGTTAGAGTGCGTTTGTCTAAATAATGTGTAATTTAGCCAGTGTTTCTTATATGCATTGGAGAAGGTTTGAAATGTCACGGTACAGGTTATTGATATCCTTGAGCACTGGATGATTTGTGGAGAGTTATTCCGCAGATTATTTATGTCATTAAATCATTGTGCTATTTATTATTATCCAGAATTGTATTCATTATTCCTAGCTCATTCATATTAACTGACTAATAGTGAAAACGTAGATGCAGCGATATTTCCAGTGTGTATATAAACTTGATTCAATTCAACACTGACCTGTAGATTGTCTGCTAGCCTAACTACTCTACTATACCAATTTGTGATTTAAATATGTTTTCTTTGGAAATTTTGTCCAACGATTTTCGTCTTCGTCGGTAGATTATTGTGTGGTATTTAATGTATACATTGTTAATGTGCTTATAATATACATGTTAATGTGCTCATATGAATATGTATTATTCTTAATCTAAGTCTGTATTCTGTTACCTGTTGACAGTTATATGTCGCAAGAATAAACTACCAAAGACGAACACTTTGGGAACTTAAAAATGTACATTAATTGTTCTATTATAATATGCTGCAGTGTAACATTGCACTCAATATTATTGTAGTATGATTTAACTTAAACCATTTTTGGAGCCATGAACAATATATTCAATATGATCAATATTGTTGTGATTGCGTTTCAATACACCGATTATTTGTTGCTACTGCTATAGTTCATTGCACCTTTTCAACGCCCTCCCAAATAAAAGGAAAAGATACCGAGGCGATGCTCTGTAGCGGCCACGGGCGGGACTACCAACTGCTACCGACGAGAGAACGTCTAGAACAGTTGTAATTGTTCGTTGGCAATGGGCTTCCACAAATCCACGTTAGTCGCTAGAGGCTGCAATACGCAACTAGACCTTAGTTGTGTGTCAGCGCCGCCAGCGACTAACGCGGATTTGTTTGCGCTTTGCTGAACGCTTGTTTAAATCATCCTCAATTAGCTAATTTACCGTGCAGACGCGTAGCCAGCGATTGTTTGTATGTCGCTAGAGGCGGCAATACGCAACTAGACCTTAGTTGTGTGTCAGCGCCGCCAGCGACTAACGCGGATTTGTTTGCGTTTTGCTGAACGCTTGTTTAAATCATTCTCAATTAGCTAATTTACCGTGCAGGCGCGTAGGTCCGTGTATATACCGTTTTTTCCTTTTTCGTTTTCAAATTTGCGAACGAAAAACGGATAACGAATTCCTTTTTCGTTTTTCGTTTTCAAATTTCCGAACGAAAAACGAATTCCTTTTTCGTTTTTCGTTTTCAAAAGTGAAGTAAGAGAAACGAAAAACGAATTCGTTTTTCGTTTTCAAAAGTGAAGTAAGAAAAACGAAAAACGAATTCGTTTTTCGTTTTTGCATTTAGGATGCTTCGGTCGCACTGCCACTTCGGGTGGCCGGTAAAATTGGTAGTTTCGGCGGGATACTTCGGTCGCACTCGCAGCTTTTTGAAAAGAAACTCGCAGAAGTTGCATCGGCGAAATGGTATATCTAAGTACCTACAGGTTAATATTGGTCGTTTCGGCGCTGTTTTTTATGTTTCGACAATTTAATAAACTTTACCTAACCTTATATATAATAGATCGAAATATGGATAAATCGAGATAAATTTATTTTGTAACTGCAACTATGTGATGCAATAGTTATTTTAAATTTAGTTTGTAAAATATTTGACTTAGGAGGCCTCTATTATGACTAATAAATAGTCACTATCTCAGGAGCCACTTTTGGTTTTTAAATTAGCTATTTTTTATGTAATTATTGAATTCCATTGACGGACCATTACGGATAGCCCAATTGTATTTAGGAGCATATATATTCCTGAGTATTGTTTATTAACATTTACTACTTTACGCATATTGTAAGTATATGTGGTAAAAATATAATACGTTTATGGCTTAATGTGCTGCTAGAGTTAGTGTTAATTCGTTATTGTTTTGCATATGTAGTAATTTACAACAGTAGAAGTATGTTTGCATCCGTGTACAATATGCTGCTTTACCTAATGCATCAGTCTTTTTAAAATTGTGATTGGTTATGTTTTGATTAAACAAATATAGGTATTGTTTATTGTGTGAGGCATACTATTTAATACTCTTTTTTACAGATGTATATTATGTCCTGCATGTATGTATTCTGCTGTGTGCTGGTGTGAAATGATTATGCATATTTCTGGTTTGTTTTATCTGCCAATTTTGAAAGTATGCGGGTAATGTTTTATGTTTATATTTATAATAAAATTATAATATAATTACAATAAGTTGGTATTCAACTTTTGCTTAAACATTAATTCTATGTGGGAGCTATATTTGTTTGAAAATATTATTCTTACAATTTATTTTGCAATTTGTTTATTCAATTACATTTGATCAGTAGATGGTAATTAGTGTGAGGCAATATTATAGAATTATGGAGTGAAATTGTTATTCTAGTTTGAATAATATGCTTTAACCTAGTTATAGATCTAATTGTTCGAGAACATCTGTTTGCTATTTTATCAATATGTTTAATCCAGTTTAAATGCGGGATTAATGTAAAGCCCAGAATATTAAACTGATTATATCTCTCAATATCTACACTGTCAATTGTTAATGTTACTTCATCAACCTATTTATTAGGCATTTTAAAAAACCTTTTGTTTTATGAATATTTTAATGATAATGTATAATAATAACACAAGTTTTAGTGGCAACTCAACTGAGTTGGATTGAAATTATACAATAAAATACAATTAACGCATCTGTATGTAGTTTTAGCTATATGTTTATTATAGGTCTTTATTAATCAAATATTCAATATTCACTGTGTTTCTGTCATATGTG
>OZ024858.1:41912467-41917467 GCA_964017155.1 Oasisia sp. SBJ-2009
AAGTGTTGTGTTAAAGAAAAGGTATCTGTTACAAGTGTTTTGTTAGCGAAAAGGTATATGTTGGAAGTCACATATTTTAAATATGTTATGTGAACTATGTGCTAACGATCAGACATGTTCGATGCTTGGTAATGTTGGCAGTGAAACAGTTTCAACGCATAGGGCCTTGTTTTGGAAAATATGGGTGGCGTAGTAAGAGAATCAAATTAATTTGGTTACCTTTGACAGGAGCTGTCGGGGGGTTGTGATTTTGACAATTTGTTTATTACCTGCAAATCAACGACATGATGAAAGTGACCACAAAGAAATTTCAGTTATAAACATTCAATAGTAATGGTTTACTTAAACAGTATTTTTGTTGTATTCATCAATATAAGTTTCTGGAAATTGAGGACAATCAAGTTTTTTGTGTGAAACCCGATTTAAATTAACTTGATAAAATGGAGGCTAGATGTTAGAATCAATCTAAAGTTGTCAACCATTTTTTTAGAGTTGATAGTATATCAACTCAATGCTGCTGTTGAAAATTCATGATGTCAAAACGGTATTAGGTTACCAGTAAGCAGTCTGGATAATACCAATCAGATGCTGCCAGTGAACTTTATGTATTTGTTTTCTAGTTTACTTTGTCAGTGTGATAATTGTAAGCCCCACATCATTGATCTGACTTTGTAATGTAATGTAAGATTACGTTTAATATATTGGTCAAATAGGCATGGGAATGTTCGTTGAATATTAGTGTTATGTCTTACACCAGAGGCGCCACCGGTTATTTCAGTCGCTTCCGTAGCTTGGATGACATATAGGCGCCGTAAGGTGCCGACACATACGACGCTCTTTGAATTCTTGACGAGTTCACGAAGGTGGAGGTGCGTGGCATTAACAGATTCTGTCACATATTGTGTCGTCGTCACATGTGTAGCGATTCACATCAATGCCATGAAAAAGTCACTTGAACCAAATGCATTTAATGCCTGCGTCTTAAGCAAGGATGCAAAGCAAATCGTTTTAAATCAAGTAATTAGGATGCATGGATTTCCATATTATTGGTAATATTGCGAGAGGACAGCTTTAAAAAAATATGTCCTGGACTACAAACAAAGGGAATAAGAAATATAAATGTGAACAACAATTGTTCACATATATATAATTATGTTCTTAAATTCATTCTCAGTGGCGCCTTGTTGAGATGTTATCACAACCCTGGAAAAGTAAAGCATATCACTAGCCCATGACTAAACAGCTCAAAATGGGAACCGTCGTTGGGGGCCACTGTACCTTGGAGGGGATACCATTACATTTACAACTTTAGCATAGCACTTTTAGGTGGTGATTTAAAAACTTTACGTCTCCTTAATAATATTTCAAGCGTGCGTGCGTGCGTGCGTGCGTGCGTGCGTGCGTGCGTGCGTGCGTGAGGGCGTGTGTGTGTGTGTGCGTGTGCTTGTGCGTGTGCGTGTGTGTGCTTTTGCGTGCGTGCGTGCGTGCGGGCGGGTGTTTTGGGGCGGGCGGGCGGGCGGGCGGGAGGGCGAGCGGGCGTGCGTGCGGGCGTGTTAGCGGGCTGGCGGGGGCGGGCGGGCGGGCGTGCATGAGTGCGTACGGATTTGCTTGCATGCGTGTGTGCGCGTGTGCGCTGGAAAGTAAGGTGACGTCAATTTGTGGTCAGCGTGGGCTAAGATTACGAACTACATTGACCGCAGTGCAAAGACTCGCATGGTCACTGGTCACAGCAGGCTATCTCATGTACTTCGAAATGTTAATCTCCTTAGATAATCCCGGATAATGCTGCTTATATCTAAGTTCAGATTATAGGAGTAAACCTATTAACACAGAACGCTACAACTACAACACTAATTTGGCAACCACAAACCACAATTTTGAGATATCTATAATAATGGGAATCCGTAGAAATGTAGAAGCGCTTTTCGAACGAAAGATTTTAATTCCACACTCTAGCATACACTACATTCTTGACACACTGTAAATGAGACGAAACGTATCCAGATGCATGTGCACACATATAACACACCAACACATACACATTCACGCGCGCTTGCACAAACACACACGCACGCACACACACATACACATGAAGATATACGCGCACGCATGTTTGAACGCATGCATACATGCATACATACATACATGCATACATACATACATACATACATACATACATACATACATACATACATACATGCATGCATGCATGCATGCATGCATACATACATACATACATACATACATACATACATACATACATACATACATACATACAGGCTTATACACATTCAACACAATGCATACATAACATTAGAATATGTATATATGCGATAGCATAACGGATGCAACTCTGTACGCATTCATAAATATATATTTATTTTGATTTATTTTACATAACAACATATTATAAATTACATAAGAAATAAAGATTGCTCCTCAATTATTTTGTTTTTGTCTGAGGCTTGTCCAAAAGTAGGTGATGTTTTGTTGAGCACCCATTCAACATATATTACAGTTGCAGTTGTCTACGATTATTCTGTTATATATTACATTATTATACATTATCTGTTTATCAACTTAGGCCACGTGAACGCTCTTAATTGTCGAATCCACTAACGCCACTGGTCGATAAGCATAGCAAGATAAATAATGTTCATATACAATGCAGGGCAGTACGTAAAGGCAAATAGTGTCACTATGTGTTCTCGAGATTTCACAGATGTCACAGATGTCGCGTGCACGTTGTCTTACAGACAGGCTGGATGACGCGTCAAATGTACGTAGTCGAGACAGCTTGTCACCATGTTGCGTGCGTGACGTCATCGACCATCCTGTTGTACCATCTGACAGCAATCACTGCAGACTGTTTGCAGGCGCCGCGTGTTTTGTCCTTTGGTCTTCTGTATTTACAATTTTCCCTTGTACTTGAAGTCGATGCCCTTGATGTGGCCGACCAGCCTACAATCGAGAATGGAACCGTTTGTAACAGTGAACGCGCTACCACAGAAATGTCTCCTCGTTGACACGCGTGCTGTCGTGTGTTTGATATACCCTATGGATTTTACATAAACAATAACATCGACGTTATGACGAGTAGTGACTGTAGAGAAAAGTAGCTGTAGTACTTCACATATTTTAAACGACAGCACAAACATCACTCAATGTTTCGAATAACAACTCGACGTACAGGAACCGTTCATTGTCTTTTATCACAATTCCATATATCCACTTATGAAAAAATGCATTAAAATAAAGACTTAATTTCAACACGAATAGACACTCTAAGAAAACACGTATTTGGCAAATTATCTTTTCAACTTATCTGACACTGAATACAAAACAATAGACACTCACCACTGCTTGGCCCACGACACACTGGCGCTATCTAGCGGAGCCTTCAGTGTCTTGATCTTCGCCAGGAAGTCGTTGTGGATCTTCTGGTGGTTAGCGAGATCCGAGTACTTCGCCTTCTTCATCATGCCCTGTAGCAGAGGAAGACACAACGGTGAACATACTTTATAGGCATATTACATTTACAAAAGAATTTCCTTTATTTCACGTCAATGCCGAGACCTATTTTTGAAAGTTAATTTCAAATTGTTTTGTTGACATAATGAACGTATGTTTAAATTCCAACTTACTGAACATTTTGAAATTTTTCGCTAACAATAAACAACATGATTTTAGTATATGCAAGAGTCCTTGTGCTACGTTATGCTTAGATTCAGAGTGGTTCTATTTGAAAGTATTCGTTTAACTTATTATAAGAACAATTAACGTAATGATTTAACAAATATAATAGACAGCTAATTTCAAAACTGGATAACATTTTAGCGAGAACGTTTGGTAATATTTTATTATTTGAGTTGTATCACTTAATAATTTATGACCTGCTATATTACTATCCATATTGACCAGTGATATAAACTATTTAACAGACACCCACGTATCAACATAACTCTCCAAACAAGGTGAAGACATTTCACCATGCGACCAAGAGTAGTAGTAAAAATGTATTACCTCCTCGTCGACGAAGTGATCTTCCGTCACTTTGTACAGCTTCGCGATGAGCGCGGCATCTGACGGCTTCTTGGAGCAGGCGAAGATCGCCTCAAAGATGGCCTTGTGCTCAGCATCGATGTTGTCGTGCTGAAAAGAACGACATTGTGAAGCATTAACCAACAATAGCTACCAAAGTGAGATACTTCTGAATGACATATGATACATACACATTAAATTTATAGCAAAATGTTTTCGAATTTCGTTGCTTGTATTTTATACTATTATTTGGAGAAAGAACCTTCGATTATTTAAATCATTCACATAGGACCTACATGATTTCGAATATAAATATTTTCTAGAATATGCATCTGTGATAAGAGAATAGCGAAGGTATATCGATGTGTAGCATAAACAGTATGAGTACAGGAATAATCAAATCCATTATAATACAACGTAAGTAATTGCTTTATGTTTCTTATAACTACCCAGTTTACATCACGATTGTTTGTCACCTTACGTGAACTCTTAAAGACCTAAAATACAACAAACGCACCTTTGAAAACAGGAGAACATATCCTGTCGAAGGTATTTTAAGCAAAACAAATGCAGTGTGTACTTATCGCAAATACAAATTCTACTCACGAACACTCGGAAGGACTCGTCCCACACGTAGGGGTCGGGGATCTCGAACGACATGACGACTGGTTCTTGGCGACTTGGACGACCTTGAAGAAGCTCGACTGGTGTCAGAAGACTGGTGCCGAGGCGATCATCGCTCGCAGCTTATATAGTCGTGATCTTTGGGGTCTACGTGAGCTCCGCCACACACGCGTCACCATTGTCCGGCCGCTTGACCATTGACCAAAGCTCAGCCGTGCGAGCAGCACGTGAATCCGCGGGAGCCTTTGGGTCATCAACATTGTGTCTTTAGAATACGCCCGTTTTGAATATCAATCTGCATACGAATAACGAGTCACCGCCCTGGTTGAAAATCC
>OZ024858.1:41922467-41929967 GCA_964017155.1 Oasisia sp. SBJ-2009
CATCGAATTGGAAGCTACTGTGAAATCGGCGAGAGAAATCTTGGCTTGTGCAGTTGGTTTCTCGTGTACACAATGAATAACTTACTATATTCAACACACCTCCCAGTCTGGTACGCAAACTACAGTTGGACCTCACTTAACCTCACTGATGCGCAGAAGCAATAACTTGACTAGCTTTTCCGGGGTTTGCATAAAAGGGAAGTTAGAGCATCTGGTATGAAATTGTTTAATTGTTTTGTGGTGTTTTGGAAAATTGGGATGAGAGAATAGAGGTTCTCAAGGCAGTGGATAACAACAGGAAAGACAAGCTATTGCAGACACCTGTACTCGTTGTCTTGCTCCATATAGTCCTGGCTCTGCCATATAGGCCCGTAAAAATTTCGAGGTAAACGCAGTTTTGCTTTTGATTTGTATTCTACATACCCTGCCTTTCAACAATCCAGGAGGGGCTTTTTGAAAATCCGTGGCATAAGGTCACTGGAGCGTGAAATCCAAAATGGCCGCCGCTGACCAGGTTTTCATCTATAACTTTGGATCTAGAAGGGCTAGATAGCCAAACTTGGGATCAATTCCGCCTAAAATTGACATTCCCGACACGCCTGACCTATCCATTTTACGATTTGACGCCATATTTGATGATAAATCCAACATGGCCGCTCATCCACGACGACTGTCGACTGCAGAAATACAATAAGCCGTAACTCTAGATCGAAATGAGCTAGAAACTGGATTTTTATGTCCCTCTCGATGATTGTGATTATTCCCAATCAAATACATATTATTTCATGACCTTTCAGGTTGACCATATAGGTCAAAGGTCAAGTTAATGGGTAAAAATCAACATATTAAAAGCATATCTGGTCACAAAACGGGATAAAACTGGTATATACATGAGCCAGAGGTCGCATCTCAGTTGCTATCACCATAGCTCTGCTGAGACACAGTCAAATTTATGAGATTATATTAACGTTTAAAGGTTGTATGCGCTCTGTCAAGGTCAAATGTGCCTAAGCATATGCATAAATCGTGTCCTCCTTTTAATATAGAAAACCAAGAATTGAAAGTGATGGTCAATTTATGATATCTGACATAGGTCACACTGTTTATTTTAACATATTATGACAAACAAAAACTATTGTAATCTTTCAAGTAATTTATAAAATTAAGCACCTGTAATGTACTATATATCTAGCTAGCATGCATACACGTACAACAAACTTTCCATCCCACTTTTAACTAACAACGATTCTGACAGTTTCGAACTTGTGATTTGTGGCAATAAATGACACACATCACCACACATTTCCTGCACGGGCACTGCACATTACCACATGTGCATATGGATAGCATATTAGTAGATAGGGAACTATGACATGTCAACGGTTTGAGGGTGCCTCCGTCACTTTCCCACCCACTCTGACAAATAATATCTAGGCGCCTTCCTTCACTGGCTATAAACCCTTGAAAAACAATATAATACTCTGGTGATGTGTCTACGCACAACACTCGATGCGGGGGCATTTTGGTTATGGCATTGGGAACAGAGACACTGGTGTGGACCTGGAGATGCAATTGATAAAAACTTCTTTGCCTATGGCTTACATCTTGCACCCGCCCAACCCAGCAAAAGGTACTCTTCTACTTGCGCGTTCACCGTTTCCGGTAGCTCTGCTCTATCGACAAACTCAGTCAGATATACATTGGGATTGCAATGCATCATTGCATGCTTGGTGCCAATTCTGCTGGTGACATATTTTCCAGTGAATGCGTGAACCTTCTCTAGAACAAGGCCGCGATGCTCGCCCACAAGGCCGCGATGCTCGCCCACTCGCGATATAGGGGAAGGCTCTCTCTCTCTCTCTCTCTCTCTCTCTCTCTCTCCTCACTTGTCCCAAACTTGACCTAGAGGTTTTTCAGATTATCACGGACTAGCGTATGGGTGAAGTGCAGTAGGCGTATGCCTGTGTCTGTATCATTTAACATAACGACTAAACGTTGGCAGCCATGTTGGACTGCCCAGATGGTATGAGGCACGATCCTTTCATCTGCATCTTTCAATAATTTTGCAGGCTCTGGAAAATCACTATTGGCTGTCGACTCTCTACTATGGAGGGGCGCTGGAACTTGTTCTTGGTTTACTACCATGACACTCAACACAATCGATACTACAAAAAGACTGACCAACCAGTATTTTCTGAATAAGTTGCAGCAACTGATCCTTTTTATCTCCGATGATACCCAACATTTCTCGATCTGCGTTGTGGACTCATCCGGGATAGAGCTCGCCTGAGACTATATTGCTAACAACATGACTCATCAATGTAGCTACCACAAATAACCTGGAGGGCTTCACAAGATGAAGATACAACTATCCGACCAACAGGACTTTGTTTACAACTCGACCTAAATTGTCGAAGCATGATTGATTGGCGTACTGCCAAACCTTTGGCATAAATCCCGGCAGGGTCACTGTTTGAACTCTTCATGAGATAGGTCTCCAGTAGTTGTATTATTGTGTATCGTCAGACACTACAGAACCACGTTATAATTATATTCAATCCCAACACCAACATCATCGATGAGATATGCCTCCAATTGAGCCACGTGGGACAGAGGTAAACTCGCCATCAAACAGGTGGCTGGTGAGGAGGTGGTCGTCATGCGATGGTGGTGGTGTAGGATGCTCTATTAGAGTTGGTGTCAATTACCGACAGTATCACACTTCGGCAGGTTACACCTGTGTAGTGTTACTGCAAGCTTCTTTGTCTTCAAAAACAGCTCTCTGGTCTGTATCTTTTCTCCATTCTCGAACACATCCATTATTTCAGCACTCGGTAGCGAAGTTATGCAATCTGACGCCAGAGGCATTGCTAATAAAGGGATGTGTTACAGCTCGCACAAAGTCAAGAAGACGGGAGACGTTGGCATAAAAAAATAACGGTCGTGATGCTCCTGAGTTCCTGGTATATGATGGTCTTATGGTGCTCCATCATCCGCTCATCTGTGAGCTTACGGCAGTTGTTCTGTATGATCAGGATCTCATGGGAGATCAGCTCAAACTCCGCTACAACTGCGAACATTAGTGTCTGACTCTTTGATGCCCCGCTGGATGGACTGCTTCAACTTTATATCTAATTCGACGTCGTTGAAGCTGTCACACATATAGGGTTCTGAGGCTTCCGCCTCTAACAACTAAGTTTTCCTAACGTAGAACGATCCCTAACAATTGACTCCATCGAACTCCTGAATAACTACCGCAACATATTTACATGCAGAATACATGTATTGGCCACCACCATCTCTCCCGATCTGAAATGGTGATATACATGAATAGGTTGAACATAATTTTTTATTCTTGATGTTTATGTTGAATGCTGCCATATCAAACTTAGCTTGATACTCAATCGGGAAAGTGTTGTACTTGATAAGCAAGGGTTGTATGAGTGAAAAGACATGTGGAATGTGCTACTTCGGTATTCTTCCCGCCCATAAGCACCTGCAGGTGTATTAGATCATCAACCTCTCAACTGAAAATATCAGTCACCTTGAAAATCATCAGCATGATTGGCATTGATCTTTAGTAGTGACTTCCGGTGAGAATTGAAATCAGGACTCGCTTCACGAAGAGCTCTGTTTCGAATATGGCATCCTCCAGGTCACTACCTCTGATGTAGCAACCAATGCATCGTGGTAGAATCTTCGCATAGTGAAACACTCCAAACATGCCATAGATGTCCACCACCAATGTGACTGACTCAGAATATCTGCAACTGTGTGAAACACGCCATCATCTCAGAAAACGGGCATCACCGTCTGAGACAGCTGCATGCGGACATTATGACGTTTCTCGCAATGGTATAATCTGTCACAGGGTTTGAGCCGGCTGGCGGGAACCCCCCACACATCAAAAGAACATATGCAATGGTGATAAATGCCATCATATGGACGTAAGCCTCCATGGGGCACATAGGGAAGACAAATACCAATCATCAAGTAAATCAATTGCGCAGTATAGCGGGCTTCATGAAGGGATGAGCGACCTTTTGACCTTGACATAGCGCTTACAACCTTTAAAAGTTAACTTAATCTCATCAATTTGACTTTATCTCAGCAGGACTATGATGGTAGCAACTGAGTTACGACATCTGGCTCATGTATATACCAGTTATAACCCGTTTTGTGACCAGATATGCTTTTAAAATGTTGATTTTAACCCATTACCTTGACCTTTGGTCAACCTGAAAGGTAATGAAATAATGTGTATTTGATTGGGAATAATCACAATCATCGAGAGGGACATAAAAATCCAGTTTCTAGCTCATTTCGATCTAGAGTTACGGCTTATTGTGTTTCTGCAGTCGACAGTCGTCGTGGATGAGCGGCCATGTTGGATTTATCATCAAATATGGCGTCAAATCGTAAAATGGATAGATCAGGCGTGTCGGGAATGTCAATTTTAGGCGGAATGGATACCAAGTTTGGCTATCTAGCCCTTCTAGATCCAACCTAGATGAAAACCTGGTCAGCGGCGGCCATTTTGGATTTCACGCTCCAGTGACCTTATGCCACGGAATTTCAAAAAGCACCTCCTGGATTGTTGAAAGACATGGTATGTAAAATACAAATCAAAAGAAAAACTGCGTTTACCTCGAAATTTTTACGGGCCTATATGGCAGAGCCTGGACTAATACTGTCCACCACAACGAGAATACCATCCAAATGGCTCGCGTTAAGTCTTCACGAGATGTCTCTCTCCATGCACTGTCACAGGTTGACGCATCCTGTCACAGGATCAGCAGCCCCAACCATTCAAAGGTCTCCCGAGAAGAGGCTGTTTTTCAATATTAAACTGTGGCCTATACTTTTATTCGTACTTGTTTAGTTGTAGGGACTTTCGTTTTACGTTTACGTCTGCGTCTGCGTCTGGCACGGCACAGTTATATACACACGCACGCACGCACACACACACACGCACGTACGCACGCACGCACATGCACACACACAAACCCACACAAATCCACACAAACACGCACATACACATACGCATACACACCCACCTACCCACACACCCACACACCCACCCACCCACCCACCCACACACACACACACACACACACACACACACACACACACACACACACACACACACACACACACACACACACACAAACAAACACACACACACACACACACACACACACACAAACATACACGGACTCTATTTTCCAGAGTTGCAATAGCGGAAACTACAAAGACCTAGAATTAGCCGGAATGTAACGTATTTGCAGTCTGAATGTACGCGCTTTCTTGCTATTTGTTTCGAAAGGCAATTTTCATTGGTACATAACAAAAAGTGGTAGATAAGTTTAATGATGTCGGTTTGTTTACCATCTGAATAACAAGCTCGGGACAACAACAACAACACTTATCACAACGACCTATTGTGTTTTAATTGTCTATTTATGTTTGACCATGGTCAAACGGGTGCTATTCAACAGTCACGTGAGTCTGTTTTCTAGGCATATGACAGTATTGTTATGTCTCGGTTAATTCTACACAAACATCATGTTAATGACCCAAGGTATCTACAGTTCCAGGTACAACTCGCGCGGATGGTCTTTGTCCAATGGTCAAGGCGCCGGACAATGGTGACGCGTGTGTGGTCGACCTCACGTAGCCCCCTCGTGGCTCGACTACTTAAGTTGTGTGAGAAGTCCAACTCGGCACCATTCTTCTGACACCAGTCGAACCGTTTTCAGGTCGTCCAAGTCGCCAAGAACCAGTCGAGATGTCTTTCACCATCCCGGAGCCGTACGTGTGGGACGAGTCGTTCCGTGTCTTCGTGAGTATCATATTTAACGACTTTTATAGTAGTTTGATTTTGTCATACATTTGTATTCTGAATTGTATTAGAAAAGGATCGCGTGTTATTGATTGAAAATATTATTCACCATTTCATCACGATGTTAATCTCCACGTTCGTTTTGTAGTATCTGTATGGGTACAAACTATTTTTGTGAACCCTGACTGGGTTTTTGATAACACATTCTTATTAAATATGGTAAAAGTCTTTAAATCTACTATGGAAGTAAACAATACGATGCGTTGTTCAGAAGTGTGCCACGTTGCTGTTTAAACATTATTATAAACTGCGATGTCGTTCTTTCCAGCACGACAACATCGATGCTGAGCACAAGGCCATCTTCGAGGCGATCTTCGCCTGCTCCAAGAAGCCGTCAGATGCCGCGCTCATCGCGAAGCTGTACAAAGTGACGGAAGACCACTTCGTCGACGAGGAGGTAATGCATTGTTTTTCTTGAACAGATTGCTTAGTTACATAACATCCACCTGCCAATAATCATCAACGAATGCCGACAGTAACCAGTACTTTACATCAATGGAATATCGAAAGGTGTTTGCCCGAGAGTATGGTAGATTTACATTTGGGGTTGGATAATTTGGTGAGCTGATTTTTGAAGAATGAATGTTGTTAATGCAGTTTGAGTGATCGCTAAAAATGGGGCTCCACGCAGCTTTCCATAACACGATGAACATACTTTTCTAAACATTTCATTCCTGTCCATGGAAACCTATAAGTAGTACACTATGTGAGAAACTCAACTAATAGTCAACGACTCCATTAACCTGTATTTCCAAAGAGTTTTCAACCACGTTGTGTCCCTCTGCTATAGGGCATGATGAAGAAGGCGAAGTACTCGGATCTCGCCAACCACCAGAAGATCCACAACGACTTCCTGAAGAAGATCAAGACACTGAAGGCTCCGCTAGATAGCGCCAGTGTGGCCTGGGCCAAGCAGTGGTGAGTGTCTCTTTTTGTTAGGAAAACCAGTACAATCGACAGGAAAAAATGGGTTACATCGCTTAATCGAGGAAAGATGTTTCCATGAACATGAACGTATAACGAATATAATTAATTATAGCATAGAACTAAAAGGAATTATGCAAATCGTTGTTAATGACAAATTACATTTCCAATTTTAATCATAGCGCCAAGTTCACCATTTGCAGAAGAATATACAAAATCCCATAGAGTCGATTAACTATAACATTTCCCGTATCATTGATAGGTAGACATTACTGTAATTGTGTGTTCCGTGCTAAAAGAAATAAACTGTTGTGTTCCAGGCTGGTCGGCCATATCAAGGGAGTCGACTTCAAGTACAAGGGAAAACTGTAGACAACTGAACAACAACGACCAAACAAACACCACGAATCTGATCTAAACGACAACATATCGAACACGTCTGCAATGATCGCTGTTTCTCTGTACACGTTCGACCTTGTCGACTCAATCGCAGCATTCTGCATCAGCGACCTGCGCTTGACGTGGAACTGGGTCAGTCGGTCGACGTACCGAGCAATTGGACAATATCACGTGTCATCGCTCAGTGACGTCAACTCAAGAGATATTGTGATATCATTTAAACCACATCGTAGAAGAAGAACACAGTTGCGTTGTTGAATCGAATGGCCGTACAT
>OZ024858.1:41934967-41947467 GCA_964017155.1 Oasisia sp. SBJ-2009
TTTATTATGCAAAGTGTAATAGTTTCCTCGACTTTAGTGTTATGTGCATTAGACCATGATTGAAATAAATATATTTTTGTTATAAAAATTATATGTATCTGACTTGACTGTATTTATGCGTTGTATATTATGTGTTGCAGAAGTATTAGGTATATTTATGAATGTTATGAATTCATTCATTTCCGTATATGATGATGCGGCGTATGCGTGTAGGCATGCGTTTGCGTGATCGTGTATTTTTAATACACCTACCTTTACATAACATTTTACTTTATCGACCGGTTTGACATGCGGCATAACACAAAACGTTTTGCTTAGGGGTGAAGTTAGAACCCATGTAAACCGTGATCGGAAATTAAACGTGTTACTAATTGTACGGGGAAGATGCATCGGTTTACGACGCTTAGTTAAGCCCCTAACACTGCCCATGCATCGCTTGAAACAAGTATCATGTGGTATCGCCGACTACTCATTCACTCCATCCTCTTAAACTATGTGTAACCATACTACCTGTGTCATGTGACCGATACAATGGCAGGAAAGGGGGTTATATCATAAGCTTATAATATAGACACAGTTCCAACCACTGCCTCTTCCTCCAAAAAACATATACAATGTTTATTTTTCGGTCAAGAAGTCAAATTGACCGACAAAATATCATCACTAGTAAGTTGGGTTTCGTTTTAAATAGTTGTAGTTTCTGCCGGTCTTGATTGTGTACATTACTTGATTGAGAAACATTCAAACGCACTGTATGAAACGACCATTCTCACGAGCCCGCTGTTGTAGTATACATGTGCTTCTTATCTATTTTCTGGAGACGACCGAGTCGACTTATAATTTAGTGTTTTTCTTCACTGATCTTGCACTGCTGTTTCCACCAACCATCCCCATCTCCTGTACATTTCACTATCATTCTTTCCTTATCTCCCAATTCCTCTAAATATCCCTTTACACAACCATCCATGCAAGGTCGTCACCGTTGTCGTTCTCCGTTCCCTCTACGGGCGACGGCTTCCTTTGCCAACTGTCCTTCTCCCGGTCTCTACCCATATTCCACCCGCTCCAGTCAACATCTCACCTCCTTCGTCTAGTGTAAACATGTTATCTCAACGCCCTGCCTCGGTCCTCCTCTCTTCATTCCAATTATACTTGTTTTTTTTTTAATACAGACATCACCAAAGGTTAACATAGAGGGGTTTGATACAAGGAAATTAATCAACTTAGAAAGGGCAAATAGGTATCGGCGCCTGGCGGTTGAGATAATATTTAATCCCCCAAACTATCATATCAATACAAGTTTGCTGCAGACGTAATATCGTAAACAATTTAGCAATAAAAGATATTATGTTTGCAGATTATTTTGGATTTGTTCGGTGAAGGTTGCATCTTGGATTCATCAGTCTACTCCAAAGCATGCGTACTTATCTCAAACAAGCATACGCCAGCCCAGTAATGAATCGCTAGGAATCGCTTGTGAAGCGTAATCATAATAATCATAATCGTGAAATGTTTATATCGCTGTTCAAACATCCGTTGCTCACAGCGCCGTAAAAAAACTGATAGGTCTGTAGTTTAACTTTAAAAGAAGCAGACGTCATAGTTAATGTCAGATGCTGCGGTAGTGCATTCCACAGACTTGGGGCTGCCACGCTGTAAGCTCTGTCACCCCAGTGACGCCTTGTGCGTGACACACACAATAAGTCGTGTTCGCTATTGCAGACACCTGTACTCGTTGTCTTGCTCCATACTGTCCACCACAATGAGAATACCATCCAAATGGCTCGCGTTAAGTCTTCACGAGATGTCTCTCTCCATGCACTGTCACAGGGTGACGCATCCTCCCCGGGAAAGGATCACCAGCCCCAACCATTCAAAGGTCTCCCGAGAAGCGGCTGTTTTTTCAATATTAAACTGTGGCCTATACTTTTATTCGTACTTGTTTAGTTGTAGGGACTTTCGTTTTATGTTTACGTCTGCGTCTGGCACGGCACAGTTATATACACACGCACGCACGCACGCACGCACGCACCCATGCACACACACGCACGTACGCACGCACGCACAGGCACACACACACAAACCCACACAAACCCACACAAACACACACAAACACGCACATACACATACACATACACATACACATACACATACACATACACATACACATACACATACACATACACATACACATACACATACACATACACATACACATACACATACACATACACATACACATACACATACACATACACATACACACACACATACACATACACATACACATACACATACACATACACATACACATACACATACACATACACATACACACCCACCTACCCACCTACCCCCCCCCCCCCCCCACACACACACACACACACACACACACACACACAAACACACACACACACACACACACACACTCACAAACATACACCCACACACAAACATACACGGACTCTATTTTCCAGACTTGCTATAGCGGAAACTACAAAGACCTAGAATTAGCCGGAATGTAACGTATTTGCAGTCAGAATGTACGAACTTTCTTGGTATTTGTTTCGAATGGCAATTTTTAATGGTACATAACAAAAGTGGTAGATAAGTTTAATGATGTCGGTTTGTTTACCATCTGAATAACAAGTTCGGGACAACAACAACAACACTTATCAAAACGACCTATTGTGTTTTAATTGTCTATGGTCAGTGGCTTGATTTATGTTTGACCATGGTCAAACGGGTGCTATTCAACAGTCACGTGAGTCTGTTTTCTAGGCATATGACAGTATTGTTATGTCTCGGTTAATTCTACATAAACATCATGTTAATGACCCAAGGTATCTACAGTTCCAGGTACAACTCGCGCGGATGGTCTTTGTCCAATGGTCAAGGCGCCGGACAATGGTGACGCGTGTGTGGTCGACCTCACGTAGCCCCCTCGTGGCTCGACTACTTAAGTTGTGTGAGAAGTCCAACTCGGCACCATTCTTCTGACACCAGTCGAACCGTCTTCAGGTCGTCCAAGTCGCCAAGAACCAGTCGAGATGTCTTTCACCATCCCGGAGCCGTACGTGTGGGACGAGTCGTTCCGTGTCTTCGTGAGTATCATATTTAACGACTTTTATAGTAGTTTGATTTTGTCATACATTTGTATTCTGAATTGTATTAGAAAAGGATCGCGGGTTACTGATTGAAAATATTATTCACCATTTCATCACGATGTTTATCTCCACGTTCGTTTTGTAGTATCTGTATAGGTACAAACTATTTTTGTGAACCCTGACTGGGTTTTTGATAACACATTCTTATTAAATATTGTAAAAGTCTTTAAATCTACTATGGAAGTAAACAATACGATGCGTTGTTCAGAAGTGTGCCACGTTGCTGTGTAAACATTATTATAAACTGCGATGTCGTTCTTTCCAGCACGACAACATCGATGCTGAGCACAAGGCCATCTTCGAGGCGATCTTCGCCTGCTCCAAGAAGCCGTCAGATGCCGCGCTCATCGCGAAGCTGTACAAAGTGACGGAAGACCACTTCGTCGACGAGGAGGTAATGCATTGTTTTTCTTGAACAGATTGCTTAGTTACATAACATCCACCTGCCAATAATCATCAACGAATGCCGATAGTAACCAGTACTTTACATCAATGGAATATCGAAAGGTGTTTGCCCGAGAGTATGGTAGATTTACATTTGGGGTTGGATAATGTGGTGAGCTGATTTTTGAAGAATGAATGTTGTTAATGCAGTTTGAGTGATCGCTAAAAATGGGGCTCCACGCAGATTTCCATAACACGATGAACATACTTTTCTAAACATTTCATTCCTGTCCATGGAAACCTATCAGTAGTACACTATGTGAGAAACTCAACTAATAGTCAACGACTCCATTAACCTGTATTTCCAAAGGGTTCTCAACCACGTTGTGTCCCTCTGCTATAGGGCATGATGAAGAAGGCGAAGTACTCGGATCTCGCCAACCACCAGAAGATCCACAACGACTTCCTGAAGAAGATCAAGACACTGAAGGCTCCGCTAGATAGCGCCAGTGTGGCCTGGGCCAAGCAGTGGTGAGTGTCTCTTTTTGTTAGGAAAACCAGTACAATCGACAGGAAAAAATGGGTTACATCGCTTAATCGAGGAAAGATGTTTCCATGAACATGAAAGTATAACGAATATAATTAATTATAGCATAGAACTAAAAGGAATTATGCAAATCGATGTTAATGACAAATTACATTTCCAATTTTAATCATAGCGGCAAGTTCACCATTTGCAGAAGAATATACAAAATCCCATAGAGTCGATTAACTATAACATTTCCCGTATCATTGATAGGTAGACATTACTGTAATTGTGTGTTCCGTGCTAAAAGAAATAAACTGTTGTGTTCCAGGCTGGTCGGCCATATCAAGGGAGTCGACTTCAAGTACAAGGGAAAACTGTAGACAACTGAACAACAACGACCAAACAAAACACCACGAATCTGATCTAAACGACAACATATCGAACACGTCTGCAATGATCGCTGTTTCTCTGTACACGTTCGACCTTGTCGACTCAATCGCAGCATTCTGCATCAGCGACCTGCGCTTGACGTGGAACTGGGCCATTCGGTCGACATACCGAGCAATTGGACAATATCACGTGTCATCGCTCAGTGACGTCAGCTCAAGAACTATTGTGATATCATTTAAACCACATCGTAGAAGAAGAACACAGTTGCGTTGTTGAATCGAATGGCCGTACATTCAGAAGGACTTGAGCATTTACTACCGTCACACACGGCCATGTATATGACGGAATGCCAAGTGAAAAAATAATACAATTAAAAAAGCGTAATAGACAATATCGGTCTTAAGACGTGTGCCATGTGTTTAACGGAATACGAACGATTAACCATTAAAATGAAAGACAACTATGCCGGAATAATTTATTATGCAAAGTGTAATAGTTTCCTCGACTTTAATGTTATGTGCATTAGACCATGATTGAAATAAATATATTTTTGTTATAAAAATTATATGTATCTGACTTGATTGTATTTATGCGTTGTATATTATGTGTTGCAGAAGTATTAGGTATATTTATGAATGTTATGAATTCATTCATTTCCGTATATGATGATGCGGCGTATGCGTGTAGGCATGCGTGTGCGTGATCGTGTATATTTAATACACCTACCTTTACATAACATTTTACTTTATCGACCGGTTTGACATGCGGCATATAGCACAAAAGGTTTTGCTCAGGGGTGAAGTTAGAACCCATGTAAACTGTGATCGGAAATTAAACGTGTTACTAATTGTACGGGGAAGATGCATCGGTTTACGACGCTTAGTTAAGCCCCTAACACTGCCCATGCATCGCTTGAAACAAGTATCATGTGGTATCGCCGACTACTCATTCACTCCAACCTCTTAAACTATGTGTAACCATACTACCTGTGTCATGTGACCTATACAATGGCAGGTAAGTGGGTTATATCATAAGCTTATAATATAGACACAGTTCCAACCACTGCCTCTTCCTCCAAAAAACATATACAATGTTTATTTTCCGATCAAGAAGTCAAATTGACCGACAAAATATCATCACTAGTAAGTTGGGTTTCGTTTTAAATAGTTGTAGTTTCTGCCGGTCTTGATTGTGTACATTACTTGATTGAGAAACATTCAAACGCACTGTATGAAACGACCATTCTCACGAGCCCGCTGTTGTAGTATACATGTGCTTCTTATCTATTTTCTGGAGACGACCGAGTCGACTTATAATTTAGTGTTTTTCTTCACTGATCTTGCACTGCTGTTTCCACCAACCATCCCCATCTCCTGTACATTTCACTATCATTCTTTCCTTATCTCCCAATTCCTCTAAATATCCCTTTACACAACCATCCAAGCAAGGTCGTCACCGTTGTCGTTCTCCGTTCCCTCTACGGGCGACGGCTTCCTTTGCCAACTGTCCTTCTCCCGGTCTCTACCCATATTCCACCCGCTCCAGTCAACATCTCACCTCCTTCGTCTAGTGTAAACATGTTATCTCAACGCCCTGCCTCGGTCCTCCTCTCTTCATTCCAATTATACTTGTTTTTTTTTAATACAGACATCACCAAAGGTTAACATAGAGGGGTTTGATACAAGGCAATTAATCAACTTAGAAAGGGCAAATAGGTATCGGCGCCTGGCGGTTGAGATAATATTTAATCCCCCAAACTATCATATCAATACAAGTTTGCTGCAGACGTAATATCGTAAACAATTTAGCAATAAAAGATATTATGTTTGCAGATTATTTTGGATTTGTTCGGTGAAGGTTGCATCTTGGATTCATCAGTCTACTCCAAAGCATGCGTACTTATCTCAAACAAGCATACGCCAGCCCAGTAATGAATCGCTAGGAATCGCTTGTGAAGCGTAATCATAATAATCATAATCGTGAAATGTTTATATCGCTGTTCCAACATCCGTTGCTCACAGCGCTGTACAAAAAAATTAAAAAAATAGATAGGTATTTAGTTTAACTTTAAAAGCAGCAGACGTCATAGTTAATGTCAGATGCTGCGGTAGCGCATTCCACAGACTTGGGGCTGCCACGCTGAAAGCTCTGTCACCCCAGTGTCGCCTTGTGCGTGGCACACACAATAAGTCGTGTTCGTTGGAGCGCAGCGAGTGACCTGACCGGCTGGCGTCGGCTTACATATTGAACACTACACAAGTTCATTTTGTTTGATGTTGTTGCCATTGCTCAATTAGTATGTTTCACCTCACCTTTGATGTTAACTGAAAACAAAAGGCACGTGAATGGCTGTTCATTTAACAGAGTTAATAAAACTTATCATTTGCAAGTGCAATAAAAACAGTACACTGCCGGTTTACTAGAAACAATCAACCAATCAATCAATATGTTTATTTTCTACAATGAATATAATATAGAACATAGTAGAAAAACAATATGAAATGTTAGAATAACTTTGTTGAAGACACGTAATTTATGTTAATTTTAACAGAAAGCCCGACACCACACATTTACTACCGTCTCCTTTCGCCAGTCGGTCATTAGAACGCACTGTTCAACGAGCATTACAACAGCGCCGCAAAGAAATTAATATTGGCGAGCTGAGTCGGAGCTTCAGCGCCATTACACTTCCGGTGTAGCGCTGTTCCGGGTTGGGGCAGCGGTTTGTGTTGGTGACATATTTTCGATTTGACATGTACAGCTGCATCAGCGATGTACGCTTGAAGTGGAACTGTCGGAAAATATCACGTGTCATCACTCAGTGACGTCAGCTCGATAAATAGTGTGACGTTTTTTATCCACGTCGTAGAAGAAGAATACAAATGTGTTGTTGAAATATAATGGACTTTCACCCAGATCTAATTAATTTGAGCATTCATTATGCTCACATGGCCACGTATGGTGTAACGCTAAGAGTAAAAAACACAACTTATTAAAGATGTACTAAAATATCAGTGTGACATGTGTTCAACGGAACACCATCTAATACCCATTGAACGTCGTCAAATACACACACACACACACATATATATATATATATATATATATATATATATATATATATATATATATATATATATACACATATATATATATATATATATATATATATATATATATACACATATATATATATACACACATATATATACATATATATATATATATATATATATATATATATATATATATATATATATATATATAGAATATATATGGAGCAGTGACATTCGTCCTGAAAGAAAAGGAAGAACTCCTCCTTAGAACTGAGATGAGAATAATAAGATGGGAGACGACCATCTCGCTAAGGGAACATAAAACAAACCAGGAAGTACGACAACTAGCGTGAATAGAAAGAATGAGGGATGTGGCGACAGAAGGAGATTGAATGCCAAATATCTAGATTTATTCAAACATAAGGCGGTGTGTTTTATGCAGAAGTATAGCAGTTACATCGATTTAAAATGTAATGCATCCTAAATCATGTTATAATAATACAATAATACTTAATATAATACAATAATAATAATAATACAATACTTTTAACACAATACAATACTGCGTTTATTATATGTATGCCGAATAGCTACGTCATGCAATTAACAGTAACATAGGAACTAACGCCTTTTTTTGTAGCTACACTCTTTCGACTCTCAGTGTTGGATCAATACAAGTTATTACACAATGGCTTTATTGTCTCACAAGTCCAACATAGCTCTATGGCATATGCACCCATCTGTTGACAACTTATAGTACTGCTTATAGACTTTGAGATGATCATCGCTATTGTCTTGTTTATTATAATATTCATAATTCAATGTTTCTCCCTTCAAGCTATTCACCAATATATGTTGTGATTGAATTGTGTAAATAAACGATTTTTTGGCTTTTGATTTGTTATTGTTGCTGATAAGCAACACCGATGTCGAATGTTTACATTCAGTTTAGTGATGTCAATTTTGTTAGCCTCTGGGTTTGAATTTTCAAAGATATAGGCGCTATAGAAGTGATACAATTATTATACGAACGGTAGATAACAACATATGGGCTATAACAACTAAACTTACAAAAAACGAAAGTTGTTTGTGGTCATTGACTTGATTTTCGTTTGACCATGATCAAGACTGTGTATTTCCATGTGTGTAAATGTACATTTCGGTTAATTCTAGGTGAATGACTTGTCCGTGATTTGTTTTGCGTTTGACCATGGGCAAGCGTGTATTATTCCAGAGACATGTGAGTCTGCTTTCTAGACATTTTAAATTTTCGGATAATTCTAAGTTAATTCTACACGAATATAATGTTGATGACCCTACGTCTTCTACAGCTCTCCGGATGATCCCTTGTCAATGGTCAAGCCGCCGGACAATGGTGACCCGTGTGTGGTCGATCTCACGTAGGCCTCTCGTGGCTCGACTACAATATATGTGTGACAAGTCCAACTCGGCACCAGTCACGTGAGTCTGTTTTCTAGGCATATGACATTACTGTTATGTCTCGGTTAATTCTACTCAAACATGACGTTAATGACCCTATGTATCTACAGTTCCAGGTACCACTCGCGCGGGTGGTCTTTGTTCAATGGTCAAGGCGCCGGACAATGGTGACGTGTGTGTGGTCGATCTCACGTAGCCCGCTCGTGGCTCGACTACTTAAGTTGTGCGAGAAGTCCAACTCGGCACCAGTCTTCTGACACCAGTCGAACCGTCTTCAGGTCGTCCAAGTTGCCAAGAACCAGTCGAGATGTCTTTCACTATCCCGGAGCCGTACGTGTGGGACGAGTCGTTCCGTGTCTTCGTGAGTATGACATTTCTTCACTTTTATTGTAGTTTCAACCTTTTAAAATCGCTATGACTTTTGTCACACTTAAATTTGAAAAAAGTCCGCGCGTTATTGGATGAAAACGGTTTTCATCATAATTTTGGTTGAAATGGGGACGAAGTTGATCTGCACGTTAGTGCTTTTGTGCTGTATTACAAGATATGCTTGCAAAAATGCATAAGCGTGTAGGTTTGATAAACCATTCATAAGTATGACATAATTATTTTTAGTGTACCATGGGAATGAGAAATCAGATGCGTCGTTCTCTAGATTGTCAAATATGGTTACATTGCTGACTAAGCTTTGGCTGACCTTCTGCGACGTCGTCCTTTCCAGCACGACAACATCGATGCTGAGCACAAGGCCATCTTCGAGGCGATCTTCGCCTGCTCCAAGAAGCCGTCAGATGCCGCGCTCATCGCGAAGCTGTACAAAGTGACGGAAGACCACTTCGTCGACGAGGAGGTAATGCATCGTTTTTCTTGTATGCATTGTCTAATTACGTATAGTCCAGCTCTGAGTAACCACCATGCAACTAATGTCGACAGTAGTAGGTACGTTGCATCAATACAAATGCACTGATATAGAAAGGTCGTTGTTCGAGAGCATGGCGGGTTTAAAAGTGAGGTTGGATAGTTTGTTGAGCCTCAGTTGGAAAACTGGGTGTTGTTAATGCAGTTGGAGAGATCGCTAAGTGGTGCTCAACACACAACTTTCCATAAACATTTAGAGAAATTGCTAAATGGGGTTCCACGCGGCTTTCCATAAAATTATGAACATCGATCCTATTCGAAACGTTTATTTCTCGTCCATCGAAATCTAAAGGTAGCTGACTGTATAAGAAGCTGCACTAAAGCCAACTACCTGAGTTTTAAAGAGTCTTAATCGTGTTGTGTCTCTCCGGTACAGGGCATGATGAAGAAGGCAAAGTACTCAGATCTCGCCAACCACCAGAAGATCCACAACGACTTCCTGAAGAAGATCAAGACTCTGAAGGCTCCGCTAGATAGCGCCACTGTGGCGTGGGCAAAGCAGTGGTGAGTGTCTTTTTATTAGGAAAACAAGTCAAATCACCCAGGAGAATGTGTTAAATCGTCTAATTGATAAATGATGTGTCCACGACATAACATTTACATAAAAATAAAAATAATTTATTGTAGGATATAACTAAACGCATAGCATTAACTATGAGCTTGGTAATTTACATGCTATCGTTTTAAATGACAAATTACGTTTACATTTCCAATCTTAAGCATTGTGCTAAATCCATCATTTGCAGTGGAATATAGATAATATCATAGTATCGACTAAACTGTTAATTTCCGTATCAGATAGATACGTAGATATTACTGTGATTGTGTGTTCACTGTTAAATGAAGGTAACTGTTGTGTTACAGGCTGGTCGGCCATATCAAGGGAGTTGACTTCAAGTACAAGGGAAAACTGTAGACAAGCAACAAAGATCAATCAAAACGTCATAACTCTGATTATCAACATGACAACCTAACAAACACGGCTGCGGTGATCGCTGTTTCTCTGTACACGTTCGACCTTTCCGATATGACCTACTTGGTCCGTGGCAACATTCTGCATCAGCGACTTGTGTTTGACGTGGAACTGGGTCAGCCGGTCGACGGACCGAGCAATCGGACAATGACACGTGTCATCGCTCAGTGACGTCAGCTCGAGAAATATAGTGATATTGTGTCACCCAAGTTGTGGAATAACACACTTGTGTTGTTGAATCGAATGGCCATTCACGCAGAAGGACTTGAACATTTATTGCGTTCATTCGGCCATGCAATGCTAAGTGCAAAAAACAATACAATTCAAAACGAAAGAAATAGAAATAAATAATATCGTTCATCAGACCTGTAGCATGTTTTCGGTGTAAAGGTACTAATAGCCATTAATACTGAATGTCAACTACTGTATTTAAAATATAAACACAATATAAACCTGCCGGAATAATTCATTATGCAAAAGTTTCATCGAAATTAAATGTTATGTAAATAAATATATTTGTGCCATGTAATTTTCTGAGTTGATTATTTTTACGCGTAGTCATTATATTATGTGTTTGTGACTCATTGTGCATGTCATCAATATATTCGTTTCCGTATGTGATGGTGTGTGCGTCTGCTTATGAGTGTGCATGCGTGTGTGTGTCCATGTGCGTGTGCGTATACATTTATTTTATATTCCCTACCTTTACACTAAGTTTTTACTTCTTATCGACCGGTTTGACTTTACTGCACGCAATACACCATGCGTCATAACTCAAACAAATTCTTGCATAAGCGTGAAGTCACAACCCATGTAAACAGTGATCGGAATATAAACGTCTTATAAATTGTATGGGGAAGTTGTATCGATATGCTAAGACACCTAACACTATCCACGCATCGCTTGAAACACGTTTAATGTGGTATCCTAAATTACTCACTGACCACATCCTCGCAAACAATGCGTGATAGTTGACCATACTATCTTTGTCACGTGACCTATGCAATGGCAGAAAGGTCGCTTACATCATACATTTATAATATAGGCGAACTTCCGGCCACTGCGTCTTCTTCCAAAGAACATAGGCAACGTTTATTTTCCGATCACTGTTGACTCGGCTTCTGGCTTCAAGCTTGTGTAAGAATGTAAGACGTGTTGCGTTGTGATGTAGCACTTGTATATAGTAAATCAAACTGATCGATAAAATATCATTATTAATAAGTTGTGCTTCGTTTCAAATAGTCGCTGCCTTCGTCGGTCTTGAGCGTAGACATTACATGATTATGGTTAAAAACTATGGCAATGCCCGCGCAACGACTGGTACTTATGGTTCTGCTCGCATTTCTGCCTCCACGTTTTACTTACGCAAATTCAATGCCGTCCGTTATTGGGTTGATGCGCAGTTGGTATGTGATAAGTGCGCATGTGCTAAAAAGAGGTGGCTAGGAACGGGGTGAGTATAAGCTTTATAGAGGAAGCAGGGGAGGAGTCGACTGAAGTGGAGTGGGCTGAACATGTGTGACGAAAGGGAGAAGAATTGTCCAAAGAAAGTTGTCGCCCAGAGAGTATAAGGGAAAAGGAGACGGGGAAGACTGCGGTGGAATAGCTTAGTAAGTAACGATGTGGAAGGATTGAGAGAATAC
>OZ024858.1:41984967-41992467 GCA_964017155.1 Oasisia sp. SBJ-2009
ACCCCTTCTTTCCCATATCTATTACTTCGTCACAAAATAGGCCTTCATTTTATTTCTTGGCTTCAGTGGATGAATCTAGAAAAGGTGTTAACTGAAAGCAAGTTCACAATATATCTTTAGCAGAATGTCTCATAGTTGTTGTCTTTGTACAGATATGGTGCCCCGAAGAAACTGTTGTCCGACCAAGGTCGTGAATTTGTGAACACCATAAATGCAGATTTAGCCAAAAAATTCAACATCGACCGCATGATTACGGCAGCATACCACCCCCAAACCAATGGACTTGATGAGAGGTATCAGTTGTGAATTATTACCATTACAGTCACATTATGAATAAAACAATGTTTTTTGTTTAAAAAAAACCTTTATTGTTGTATAACAAACCAAACTTGTAATAATATAAATAGCAGCTATGTTTGCTAAGCATGTAAAAATGTAATTGTTTATCACAACTGATATTCCTTTTAAACTGACCCAGAATTACTCTTATAAAATTGTCCACTATTGACCATCTGGATTGATTGTAGAACCAATCAGACACTCAAGACCCGACTGAGCAAGTTGACGGGTGAACACCAGGACGACTGGGACGATTACCTGGAACAGGTCAGGTCGCCTTTAGCATTCGCACACAGAGACAGGGGTCGACCAAATACACCCCATTCTTCCTCATGTTCAATCGCCATCCACGTCTGCCTATTGAGGTATTTCGTTTATTGTCATATTGTCAAACCTTTATAACAATCAACAATCTGAATGTTTAATTTAGTTATCTAATTTATGTTGGCAAAATAGTCAAGGACTCTAACACATAGCTATTCAACAGTCTATCTGTATAACACTTTTTCGATGGTGTTCCATACTTTAACCCCAGTAACAGAAATACACATATTTTTTTAAAGTTAGTACGTACATAGATTTGCTTGAACTTACATTTATGCCTGGATGAATATCGTGATTCATGTATTCTGAATAATTTGTGTACATTCATTGGTAATATATAGTGTTATGCCTTAAACATAATTATATCAGTTTTTAGTTTTACAAGATCTGGTATTTTAAGAATAAATTATGTACATTGTGAAACAGTAAGTTTGTGTGATCAAGTCTTTTGGCACCACAAATTAATCTTATAACCCTTTTCTGTAACAAAACTAAACAAAGTATATTTGTAGCATTTGTTACCCCATACTTCAGCACAATACAAATATCTGCAGTTATTCTGCGATTACCAAAAATCGTGTAATTGTTTTTTAATATCAAAAAACATGTCTGCAGTTGTTAATCCACCATTTATCACCCGAACAAGTTCATTTACGTCTCTATCACAACATAATAGATTTGTATCATCAGCAAATAAAATATACTTGAACACTTGTGAGACTTTACAGATGTCATTAATATACATGATAAATAATTTTGATCCCAAAATGGAACCCTGAGGGACACCACACGATACATTTAGTATTTCTGAATGACAGTTATTAAAACGGACAAATTGCTTTCTATTTTCTAAATAACTCTAAATCCATTCCTGTGCGACACCACACAAACCATAGAAATGCTGTTTTTTACACAGTATATCATGATCAATAGTATCACAGGCCTTGTTTAGGTCAATAAATACTCCAACAGTATATTTATTTTTTCTAATGAAGTTGTAATTTCTTCTACCAAATCTAAAAGAGCCTCAGTTGTTGACATGCTACACCTAAACCCATTCTGACTTGGACTGAGTATGTTACATTTATCAGTGAACATGTCCATTCTGTTGTTATATAGTTTCTCCAGAATTTTTGAGAATTGTAGTAATAAAGATATTGGCCTATAATTTGTAAAAAAAAACGTTTTTTTATCCAGACTTATATAGCGGAATAACTAGCTATTTTCATATTTTTTGGAAAAATACCTGTTTGAAATGAAACGTGACATATATGAGCAAATGGCTAACTATTTTAGAAATTACTTTCTTAAGCAGGCTTATGCTAATGTCACTAAAATCAGTTGATCTTTTATATTTAAAATTTGGAACAGTTCTAATAATTTCTATGTCATCAACAGGACTTATAGAAACATAGTATGTTTAATGATTTCTTCTAAGTAATCATAAATAGTTGTATCGTTTTTAGGTAAGGGGATATATTTGGCTAAGTTGGGGCCAACATTTGTAAAGAAGTTATTAAATTCATTAGCAATATCTTCTTTCTTTGAAATTATCTTGTTGTTTTTTATAAAGTATTCTGGACATGTTGGCTTTTTTTTGCGTTTGTTAATTACTTCATTTAGTATTTTCCAGGTCTCTTTAACATTTGCTTTTTTAACATCGAGCTATAATAGTTTTTCATGTAATTCTTAATATAGATGTTAATTTATTTGTGTATGTTTTGTACTTTTTGTTCTGCTTCTGCAGATCTCATTACAATGAATGCGTTATATAACTTATTTTTCTTTGTACAAGCACGTTTTAAACCTTTGGTGAACCAGGGTTTTTTCTCAAAGCGTTTTTGGGGATCTTTTGTTACTGGACAGTGTTTGTTAAATATATCCATAAATATTAGAAAAGAGTCATATGCTTGATTAACATAAATTTTTAGCACACTTTCCAGGTTTATTGACTTAGTTCGATGCCATTTTATCCTCATTTATATTTCTGATAAATTAAAATTCTTTTACATTATACCTGATTATATTGATGCGCTTCCTTTCTTGCAATTATTATTAATAAACATAACAAAACCTCACAATCATCGTTACTTGTAATTATTTATAAAGTTTTTTCTTAATGTCCTTGTCTCAGAGCGTTGTGCATGTTATGTTATGGCTATAGTCTATAGTACGTGCAGTATTGAATACAAATCCTCGCGTCTTCGTGACATATAACTCTGGCAGTTTAGGATATATGTAACTGTCGTATATATATATATATATATATATATATATATATATATATATATATATATATATATATATATATATATATATATATATATATATATATATATATATATATATATATATATATATATATATATATATATATATATATATATATATATATATATATATGTAGGTCGTCGCTGCAGCCCAGAAATGATTTATTATGTAACACTGTCGCCGCGGGGTCATGAACTCAGTCTCGACATTCTGGCACGACGTTCTGGACCGCTCGACGTTGCACACCGTCGCGCTAACCTTCGCCATGAACCGCTAACCTTTGACATGAACCGCTAACCTTTTGACATGAACTGCTAACCTTAGACATGCTGGACTGCATCAACATGCTGGACCGCGACAGGGGGCTACCCTGAGAAGGCTTTTGCATACTAATGAGAGCGTGCTCTGTCACGTGCGCGCTTCGGTGCTTGCAATTGGACGATCGCCTACGCATATGCGCAGTAAGGCAGTGCTAACGTAAACAAGTAGCCAAGGTCGTTCGTATTCCGCCGGGTTTTTCTATCGTTGTTTCCCTGTTATTAAATCTTTTGCAACATAATGTCGGACGCGTTGCTACGTGTGCTGAATGCACCAACCGGCGATGACATTGCTGTTGCGCGGATGTGGGAGCAGTACGATTTCGACGCCTCGGAATGGGACGCTGACCTTGACAGCGAAACCGACAGCGACGTTACGGTCGAATACGACTGGGAAGCCGTTCACGATGACAACGAAGACGGGAACATGTTAAGCAACGACAATAATGCTCCAATTGTCCTGACATTTTGCATAGACCTAGAGATGGTGTATACTCATAATAATACGTTTTGGTCTGAAAAATCGACCATTTGTCAGCGCAACATTTCACAGCTCGCGCCGAGGGTTTGCGCCGGAGGCGAACGTATAGCAGCGATCGGGCGGCCTAAAATGGCCTACCCCGATGTTGAAAAACTCATAAATAAATAACAGTTATCGATGGATTTTATTCAATTTTATGTTATTTAGCAGCTAAAACGTATGGCTACATTTGTCTCGCAGGAAGTAGGAAATGTATCCGTTCAGTAATTATTTGGGTGCAGGATACTGCGCTAAATTAGCCTAAAAACGGCTTTGTTTTATACTAATTAGCTGTGAAATTAATTAGCACGGAAATTAATTCCTGAATGGCACATATAATGTACCATAACTTCAGGTATTGTTGCAGCAGCTGGTTGTTATTTGCCCACTATCATTGCACTATGATACCATAGCTGCATGCCAAATGTGAATGCAATACACATAATATTTATATGGTATCTAAGCCCATGCATAATCCAAAACTTTAACGGCCGTTTTCTCCAGTTTTACTTTTTGACCCCTACCATACCAAATGTGATATAACTTCCCCAATTTTTATAGTAGACATTTTCCCGACTTGTCACTGATTTGGTCAGCCGGGGTCATATATATATATATATATATATATATATATATATATATATATATATATATATATATATATATATATATTTATATATTATATTATATATAATATATATATATATATATATATAATATATATATATATATATATATATATATATGTATATATATATATATATATGTATATATATGGATGTGTTTGTGCGTGTGTGTGTGTATGTACGTGTGTGTGTGTGCGTGTGTGTATGTATGTGTGTGTGTTTGTTTGTATGTGTGTGTATGTATGTTTGTGTTTTTGTGTGTGTATGTGTGTAAATGTGTGTGTGTATGTTTGTGTATGTGTGTGTTTGTGTGTGTGTTTGTACGTGCGTATGTGTGTATGGAGACTAGTGAAGAAAAAAGACAACATAGACAGCACCCAAAAATTCATATGACTCAGACATGAAATGGTTGTTGGAATTAGTATGTACCGCTTACTGGATTATTCCCCGGTTTTGGTCGTTTTCATGTTTTTCCGTAAATGTGTCATCCATTCAAGGACGAGAGTCTTTCGTTCAACAGAATTACTGCACTGGAACTAATGTCACGGTAATGACGCTCACCATCAGATATAGTCGTCGGTTACATCTCCCCTCTATATGGAGTATGTATGTCTGCCTGTCTGTCTGCCTGCCTGAATATTTATCTTTTAATGCTGTTTATGCTTTGTCGGAGTCAGAATCAATCGCAGTGTTCGTCGCAACAAAAACGTACGCCAGAGTTAAACTTCAACAGCAACAATGAAAGTCGGTTATGCGATTACAATCCTTGTGTTTACAGTCATCACTGCATATGCGAGTTGTAAGTAACGGACATGGATTGTGTGTACAACAGGTATGTATTGTTACAGTTTTTCACCAATACTAAAATAAGTATATTATAATTCACCCCGCAGGCTGGTACAACTTGCCCCGTATCGGGGTAAATTGTAAGGTTTTGAGACTCATTATACCACAAATATATAATGTGTCGGACAATTAATTAAGACTAATTATCTGCGGGAGTTATGTGGGGATCGCTTGGCATGACAAAAAGTTTCGATCGGTTAAGACACCCACCCGCAATCCCGAAATGTGTTGTTCTTGTTACAACTAGCCTCGGTCTTCCCTACCATTGTACATATCACGTCATGATACGAGCTAAATTTGTTGAAATTATGCCAACTTGGAGCCACGTGGAGTTTGAACCACCACGTGACAAAGTATCAATAACTTAATTATTTTATTAAAATAATGTCTTAATATTGCGTTGATCGCGCCTCTAATACGATAAGTTAATGAAGACACGCGTTGCAAATTAGTCCTTTGACTGAAGATGTGATCGTACCGAAACATTTTAAGGACCCCCTATAACAACTAAGTTATAAGTCCTTAAAAGTAAAGATGCAAAAGACCGATTTTGATATATTTACATATAGAATGACTGTAAGTGAAGCAACTGAATCTAGCTATCATCTATTTAACTAGTAATTTACTACTTTACGGGACAACGTAACATTGTAAATCTACAGGATGTAATTTGAGCAGTACCAGTAAATGTATATGAACTGCATGCGAACTGAATTTTCTAATATATTCATGCAAGCCAAACAAGACAGCTTTGAAAGATAAATATTCGAAAGTCATCGTTCTTATAATTATATAATTTACATGAACACCAAAAAAGACCCGGAGCGGCATTCATCGAGAGTAATCTCAGTCAAATTGGTGTTTACTACTCGTTTCTGGTGTACTCGTCTGGATAAAAGTGTATACCTGTTTGTCGGAGTCAGAGTTGATCTCAGTGTTCGTCGTTACAAAAACGTACGCCAGAGTTAGAATTCAACACCAACAATGAAAGTCGGTTATGCGATTGCAATCCTTGCGTTTTCAACATGGCATGGCATGGTGTGTGTGTGTGTGTGTGTGTGTGTGTGTGTGTGTGTGTGTGTGTGAGTGTGTGTGTGTGTGTGTGTGTGCGAGTGTGTGTGTGTGTGTGTTTGTCTGTGTGTGTGTGTGTGTGTGTGTATGTGCGTGTGTGGCGTGCGTGCTTGTGTGCGTGTGCGCGTCTGTGCGTGCGTGTGTCGTACATTGTTTATCTGGCCCATTGGGATATTTCGCTGATTTAGACGGTTTATAAGGTATCGGCTCAATATTTTAAGAGGTGGTAAGTACCTTGAGGTCTAGTTGGGTAAATGTATATAACCGCCCGTCTTATAGTTTGTCCGCAATTGTATTAACAATAGCATTCATGAATTACAATAATAGGACAGGATAACATTTCAGTATAAAATAATATATCGGCTAATAGTTTTGCTACCGAGAATACTGTTTTGCAATCAAACATTCTCTCGTGAAGTTCTCTTTGATCCACCGTTTGCAAATGTATTAGTCTTACCGAATAATGTTTAAGGCCATACTTATACCAACATAATTACACAAAATAAAGTGGGAAAGCTCCACGTATTTGACGTCCAATGTTGATGATCTGACGAATGTCGCTGTTCCGAAATAGAGCAATTTAAGACGTACTTGTTACAATATCAAGCACTGCATTGTGTTGCCTCTTCGTGTATAGGCAGACACTCTCGTTGCATACGAGATAGCGAAAACGTGATATACCTTTCAGCGGGAATGGTGTGTGATGAGTACACGGCGTTGGAGCAATGCCTGGGATCGTGTGGTAAGAAGGTATATCAGAAAAGAAGTCGCAAATGTCGAAGAAAGATCTATGGCAAATTCATTCTGAAAAGGAGATTCTATAATAGTAGGTCATGCATCAAAGCATGCACAAACAAGCCGTAGTCGACTACTACATCTGACGGTGTGCGTTGTGACCATGACATTAGTTCCAGTCCAGTTATGTTGTTGAAAGAAAGACTCTCGTCCTTGAATGAATGACACATTTAGGGAAAAACATGACAACGACCATAACACGCGAATAAACCAGTAAGCGGTATATACTAATTCCAACATCCATTTCATATCTGAGTCATATGAAGTTTTTTGGGTGCTGTCTATGTTGTCTTGTTCTCTTCACGAGTCTACGTACACACATACGCACGCACAAACACACACACACAAACACACACACATACACACACATACACACATATACACACACAGA
>OZ024858.1:42007467-42099967 GCA_964017155.1 Oasisia sp. SBJ-2009
GTCTCCTGTCTCCTGTCTCTGTCTCTGTCTGTCTGTCTGTCTGTCTGTCTGTCTGTCTGTCTGTCTGTCTGTCTGTCTGTCTGTCTGTCTGTCTGTCTGTCTGTCTGTCTGTCTGTCTGTCTGTCTGTCTGTCTGTCTGTCTGTCTGTCTGTCTGTCTGTCTGTCTGTCTGTCTGTCTGTCTGTCTGTCTGTCTATCTATATATCTATCTAACTAACTAACTATCTATCTACCAATACACGCCATATTTATATTTATGAGTAATTTCATCTGCTGAATTGTTTTGCAGCATTGAATTACCAAATCACATTTTAAAGATTAAACAGCGACGGACCTCAGTTTCAACGATTATAATTAACACTAATAGGAATAAAAGTCTGTGACACGTTTTTTCTTTGTTTTATTAACAAACAACAACGTCTATATTGGCAGATAACATCTTAGCCACATAAAACTGTAGTCTGCGAAAGTCCATTGTGATTGTTATTAAGCCCCGGTGCCATCTTGCATGAGAGTACACTGGTCGAGGTATAGCTGAAGAATGTACGGAGCAATTTGCAGTTTCCGATGGATCGATCCAATAGGTGTAATTTGGAGAGTTGAGTGGATAAGGGCGTCGCCACCCGCTCAGGTAGAACTTACTGCAGTCAGCTAGGTCGGCGAGGTCTCCGAAAGGACCAATGCACTACGGCGTTTCTAACAAAGTAACAAAGATACAGAACAGGTTTGATAAGCCATGATATTTATTGTATTAAATAGGTAAACTCCTTTACATCTATCACATCAGAGAAAACACACGCCATGTCCGTCCGTCCGTCCGTCCGTCCGTCCGTCCGTCCGTCCGTCCGTCCGTCCGTCCGTCCGTCCGTCCGTCCGTCCGTCCGTCCGTCCGTCCGTCCGTCCGTCCGTCCGTCCGTCCGTCCGTCCGTCCGTCCGTCCGTCCGTCCGTCCGTCCGTCCGTCCGTCCGTCCGTCCGTCCGTCCGTCCGTCCGTCCGTCCGTCCGTCCGTCCGTCCGTCCGTCCGTCCGGGACCGTCTTAGCTCAGCGCGTCTTTTGAAGTCGAAAAGACAGCGCAGTCGGCATAAACAAACTGTTTATCGCTCATTCCATGTGCACGGCGCCGTGACACATGCATCGCTGCGCTTGCGACTGGCACAAATCGGAGCACTATTTGGGTCTAAAAATGCAATCTTTGTGAAACATAAATATACCTGGAAATGCTGATTGATCATGTTAAGGATTACAGTTTGTGTGAGGTATCCAATATAGACAAATATGCAGTTATAATGGCAAAATTGAAGCGGGTCGGAATTCTGAATAAGTGTAACTGGTTCTGCCTCTGGACGATGTCGATGAGGTATGAAGTCGATGGATATCATAATATAGGTTAGGTATATAAAAAATTGAATATGTTATACCATCATTTAGATGGTGCCATGTGATAGATAATAATATGTAGTTAATAACACTTTTTTGACTCATAATGACTGCATAAAATAGGTTGGAAACCAGTAATAACATTGGAACCATTTCACTTACGCATGTGAAACTAAAAATAGGGCAACCCTTTGTGAAATATAATTTGTTGTGACCTTGATTTGACCTTCAAAGTTGACCTATATATTATATCTGACCTAGATTTGACCCACAGTATGGTGTTAATTATTCATTGTTGAGTTTTATTACAGAAAAGGGTTATAAGATTAATTTGTGGTGCCAAAAGACTTGATCGCACAAACTTACCCTTTCACAATGTACATATTCTTAAAATACCAGATCTTGTCAAACTAAAAACTGCTATAATTATGTTTAAGGCATATTGTTATATAAATTACCAATGAATGTACAAAAATTATTCAGAATACATGAATCACGATATTCATCCAGGCATGAATGTAACGTCAAGCAAATCTATGTACGTATTAACTTTTAAAATATGTGTATTTCTGTTACTGGGGTTAAACTTCGGCACACCCTCGATAATTCACTGGTTAATGTAAAAATGTTCACCGTTTCAAAAAGTGTTCTACAGATAGACTAATGGTATAATGGTATAATGTTGGTAAAATTGTTTAGGTAATGAGCCTTGCTAACATTTAAATATCAAAACTGTGAATATAGCAACTTTATGGACACTTTAAACGGTTATTAGAACTTGACCTAATTATTTGACCTATATTTCACATCTGACCTACATACTGGAATTTATTGCATAATTAATTCATAAATTCACCATGAATCTTGATAAACCCTTTGATATGTGAATTATTTTGTGACCTTGACTTGACCTTTACAGTTACATTCCCATGTTTTTCTATAATATCTCCCACCTCCCTCTCCTTCCCTCTCCTTCTCTCTCCTTCCCTCCCACCTCCCTGTCCATTCCTCCCACCTCCCTCTCCTTCCCTCCCACCTCCCTCTCCTTCCCTCCCACCTCCCTCTCCTTCCCTCCCACCTCCCTCTCCATCCATCCCACCTCCCTCTCCTTCCCTCCCACCTCCCTCTCCTTCCCTCCCACCTCCCTCTCTTCCCTCCCACCTCCCTCTCCTTCCCTCCCACCTCCCTCTCCAACCCACCTCCTTCTCTGTGGCCATGTCTTCGTGTTGCTCCTCCTCAGCTCCTTGAGTTCCCTGGCTGCGTCCTCCCTCTTCCCCAGTAAGTCCCTCTCCACCTCCCTCATGTGGTGGAGCTGAGACTTCTGCCGTGCCACAGCCAGGTCAAGGGCTTCCAACTCAGCCCGGCGGTCCTACAACACACAGTCCATGGTCTCACTGGAGGGTGACTTAGAGACCCAGAGAACAGTCACTGGTCTCACTGGAGGGTGACTTTGAGACCCAGAGAACAGTCACCGGTCTCACTGGAGGGTGACTTAGTGACCCAGAGAACAGTCACATGTCTCACTGGAGGGTGACTTAGAGACCCAGAGAAGAGTCATTGGTCTCACTGGAGGGTGACTTAGAGACCCAGAGAGCAGTCACTGGTCTCACTGGAGGGTGACTTAGAGACCCAGAGAGCAATCACTGGTCTCTCTGGAGGGTGACATAGAGACCCAGAGAACAGTCACTGGTCTCACTGGAGGGTGACTTAGAGACCCAGAGAACAGTCACTGGTCTCACTGGAGGGTGACTTAGAGACCCAGAGAAGAGTCATTGGTCTCACTGGAGGGTGACTTAGAGACCCAGAGAACAGTCACAGGTCTCACTGGAGGGTGACTTAGAGACCCAGAGAGCAGTCACTGGTCTCACTGGAGGGTGACTTAGAGACCCAGAGAACAGTCACCGGTCTCACTGGAGGGTGACTTAGAGACTCTGAGAACAGTCACAGGTCTCACTGGAGGGTGACTTGGAGACCCAGAGAACAGTCACTGGTCTCACTGGAGGGTGACTTAGAGACCCAGAGAACAGTCACTGGTCTCACTGGAGGGTGACTTAGAGACCCAGAGAAGAGTCATTTGTCTCACTGGAGGGTGACTTAGAGACCCAGAGAACAGTCACCAGTTTCACTGGAGAGTGACTTAGAGACCCAGAGAACAGTCACTGGTCTCACTGGAGGGTGACTTAGAGACCCAGAGAACAATCACTGGTCTCACTGGAGGGTGACTTAGAAACCCAGAGAACAGTCACTGGTCTCACTGGAGGGTGACTTAGAGACCCAGAGAACAGTCACTGGTCTCACTGGAGGGTGACTTAGAGACCCAGAGAACAGTCACTGGTCTCACTGGAGGGTGACTTAGAGACTCAGAGAACAGTCACCGGTTTCACTGGAGGGTGACTTAGAGCATTTTGCTGTAATTTATTCATTTTGTTGTCGCAATTAATTAATTGAACTTCTTTTATATCTCTATTTTACATTATAATTTATTATTTTAACTTTTAAACTAACAACATTAATTTATGTATTTATATTGTTTAGTTTGTCTTATTTTCCTGTATGTGTCTATGTTAAGTGCTATGAATTCTCTGGATATGGCACTATGCAAAATAAACATTATTATTATTATTATTATAGAACTCACATTCAACGAACGTTTTCAAAACAGTGATATTGCTGCTGTGATATCCCTGGGACATTATTACTGTGACACATTATGAAGTATCCTTTTGGCACATCCTGGTGTTGACAGGTTTCACTATATGTAATGCAAGGATCAGTTTTGACATCACATGAATGCACAAAAGTGCGGAAATTTACTGCAAAAAGTCCTTTTTTATTACTTGAGTTTTATCTCAGGTGTTTTAAAAATATGTCTGCAAGCACTTACCTTAACTGCTACATTGCCAAGTTAAACATTTAAAGTAAGGTTAAAACTCTTACTTTACTTTTATGTTTAGTGTCTTCAGCAAAGGAAAACATTTCTATATAGATTGTATCGATAAAATAAAATGTTTTATATTTGTCAGAAACTGTAGCACAGGCAATCCATAATTTCTTTCACATTGTCACATACCTTTAGTTCCACTTTCAGTTTCTTTAGAGCTCTTCTTTCAATATCGTCAACAAACAGAACATGACGACTTTCTTCACTGCCGGATGCAGACAGCTCCTAAAGGAACAGTAACACTAACATTTTAATATATTTAATATATATTCCACTACATTTCATTACATTTAAACAAAGCAATCTTACTGTTAAGCGACACTTTCACACAGAAATATAGTAAATACAATACAGTAATGTTATCAAAGCAATGGTGCCAGCTTCCAGGTTGTAATTGATGATTCATTTAATATTACGTTCTTGTGACTACAACATGCGTGTTGAAGGTTTACTGTCTGCCAATTTGTGTTTGGATAATTTATAACCTCAGAACAATGTTTGCAATTTGAAAGATTCCATCTGCAACACGTTCAAATTGTAAATAAAACATCTAATTTCAAAACAAAATTGATTAGCAATAACACTGAGCTGAGCAGATTTAACTGCAATACACTTTGATGTTTAACTTTGCCACGTTCTAGCAGCAAACTTCTTCTCGTTACCAATTATTGCTCGGCTAATTCTGAGTAGAGAAGATGGCACCCTTGCTTTAAGATATAGTCTTAGCACGAACTATTGTATGTTATAAACAGTATCTGGAATATGAAAGCACATAGTTGCGTGGCACGTACCCCATATTGGCTCAGCTGAGACTTGAGAGAGTGAATTGTCTCCTGTAGTTTATTCGCATAATCCTCCTGCAGAAAAACATGTCATCAACAATGTGACTTCCTCACTCATTGACGCTGGTAGTACCCTTTTGAAAGGTATAAATCACACATGCACTGACACTATACTGTATCTTGTAATGCTGATAGCGGTGAGCAAAAAAATATTTAACTGAGTAACAACTGAATAATGATAATATTTTTACTGAATGCTGAGTGAATCTGCACAATTCGCAGTGGGTGAAATCTGTGCATTTTCATATATCCGAAAACTCCTTGTTAAATTTGTCTTATTTTACTGTATGTGTCTTATGTTAAGTGCTATGATTTCTCTGGGTATGACACTATACAAAATAAACATTATTAAATTCAAGGAATGTTTTCACAACAGAAACAGCTGCTGCAATATCACTGGGACATTATTACAGTGACACATTATGAAGTATCCTTTTGGCACATCCTCGTATTGGCAGGTTTCACTATATGTAAAGCAAAGATCAGTTTTGTTTTGAGATGATATGAATGCGCAAGTGCGGAAATTTACTGCAAAAAGAATTTTTTTATTACTCGAGATTTTATCTCAGGTGTTTGACAGATTACGACTCGGTGTATATCGAGGTTGGCAATGAGGCTTAATAATAATTTTTTTATTTAATATAGCGCCACATCCAATTTGAAATTGTTCGTGGCGCTTTACATACATTAAAATCCTAAAAAACAAATACACACCAGAAGAAAAACATAAATATACTAGTAACATATATAAACAATTAAAAAAAATATAAGTATAATAACACAAATTATTGAAGCTAAATAAATATATATATATATGTATGTATAATAAATAGGTTAAATAAAATATCGATAAAAGTACACAAACATTAAACTAGGCCGCGAGAACAGTCAGAAAGAAATATATATATATATATGTGTATGTATATATATATATATATATATATATATATATATATATATATATATATATATATATATATATATGGTGAGTAACATTGAAGTCTGAATGCATAATATATATATATATATATATATATGTATATATATATATATTGTCCCATTATATTTTTGTGTAATGGGCTTCATTCTAAAACCATACTTTAAAATTTGACTATCCTAATATTAGTGGGGTTACCAACTCCTAGGGTGTTTTCATTTACTATTTTATTCTTATGACTACAACATGCATGTTGAAGGTTTACTGCCTGATTACCCAGTATTTGTGTGTAGTTACTTTATTAAGCTCAGAAAAAAATTAGCAATTTGAAAGATTCTGCCTGCAACTCATTCAAACTATAAAGAGAACATCCAGTTTCAAAATAAAAATTGATTGGCAGTAATGCCAAGGCAATCAGAGTTAACCGCAATGGCCTTTGATGTTTAATTTTCCCATGCAGTAGGTTCCCATTACAAATTACTGCTTTGCACTAATGGTTCTGTTGTCAGAGACATTTGTATGAGGTGTATACTTGTAAATGACTTATGTCACAGACCAGACATGTACTAAAAATATGAATACACTTGCTTGTACATATAATATTTATAATAAAATTATGTAAATATTTTTTTTGGCACTGTGTTCAACTGGCCATGAGATGAGATATGGTTTGAATAATACAACCAAAGTGATATTGCTAACAGCAGTTGTGAGGGACATTGTTTGAAGTACTGCTGATACTGGCAAGCAGAGAGATGTTGTTCTCATCATGCTGCTGCTTGACTCAAATGTCTTATAGGACGTGCACGGTTAAAACATACATCTGTATAAACATGCGATTGTGTTGCAGTTTCTTAAAAGTGTTACTTTGCATATAGGAGTCATTTATCACAGAATGGATGACATTGTACAGTGTCTGTTTAATTTACACATTAAGTGAATATGTAGAATCTCGATTGCTAAGTAAGGTTTGACTGTTGTCCATATGGTTATACATATGTTAGCTAATGTTGAAAACCAACTTGATGCGAGATCCAGTGGGTTGTCTAAATTCTGGTGGGCTACCTTATTCTAGTGGACTTAATATGTTGGTGGGTTATCTTTATTCTGGTGGGTTATCTTTGTTCTGTTGGGATGTATATTTTGGTGGTTTATCTTTATTTAAGTGGGCCATCAGTATTCTGGTGGGCTGTTTTATTTAGTTGATATGTTATTTTTATTCTGCTGAACTGTCTACTGAAATAGTGTTTGTGACTGGTTATAAGTTGTGTGTCCACACTTTGCACAGCATTCTTCAATACGTTTGTTTTATTGTGTTACCATGTCAACCCTTGAAAATATGACCTGACACAGGTCATTCATTATGATGTGACAAGATGGTAGCTACAACATTGTAAGGTGATAAACTATGTCCAGTGTTTTATGTATCACCTGTGAGCATATTGGGTTGAGTAGTAACTGTAGTAATATAGGTTGTTGTGTGTAAAAGTACGACATTAATGCTATGTTCCATTCCCAAGGCAGTCTAGATGCCATAAACAAATGCATATCTGGACAGCTCGAAGAGATGGCAGGAGTAGTGAAGTTAGAATTATACACAGATCAGTCATATATAAAGGTGGAGGGGATTTAAGAATGTATGATCATGGTTTCATATATACAGAAATTTGTTATTAATAATACTTTAACTAAGAAATTATATCAACTGTAACATATTACTATTCGTTTTATATTTATTCTCTAATCTCTCCTGTGAATGTTTACGTGCTATTTACACAAATATTTCCACTCCATTGGAAGAAAGATTCAAATTGACTGAAATATAATTGTCAAAACATTTCATAAATGGCAAACGTTACCTTGTAGATACAAAAAAGATTATTAGACGCATACCATAGTGCCACACTGCTATGTGATACAACCTTAGTAGCATGAAGCAACATACATATGCACTGAAAAACGATTCATGCTTACACGTTCGTGCATATGGATGGTTTCACAAGTTGTCAGCAGATGGTTTTAAAGGTACTCAATCCACTCGTTTGCTAATCGCCAAACCGGTTCTTTTATTACCAGATGTGTAATGTGTTAATAGTTTAACTAGTATGCACAGTCAGTTAATTTTTTAAATGCGTACTTGTCATTTTATAATTGTAAAAAAAGAATCGCCGTTACACCGGGTATAACTGGCGAAACAATCAGCAGCTGCCGACGCCCTGTGCTTTTTGGGTCACGTGTTTTATGCGAGATCGACTTACTACGGTACAATAACAAATCGCACGTGCTTTTGCGCGTCATGACTAAGATTGCAAGTCAAAGGCAGTGATTCTTCTATGAAGGTAAGCATTAAGTGCATTAACGCAGTCAGCAACAAGAGCGAGTAGTCGGGGGCTAATTCACTCTTGTGAACGTTGACTCGACGCGGATTCTCTGACTTGTAAGATTAGAATAAATATAAGTCTGAGTGTCACTGACAAGGCAAGCCAGTTTGACTTTGTCTTTGAGTTGACAGTCACCATCGATATCGCTCAGCATCACAACCTGTTTTGATATGTACCGGTATTGTATTTGATTACGCAGGATCTTGTTAATAAACTTAGTAATTGCGAAAGTACATATCCAGAGAGAATAGATAACTTGAGGGACGAAATTAAAAATAAAATTGACATGGGAGACTGGTAATAGCTTGGGGGCAAGGCTTGGCTCTTGTCGGTCGGGCAAGAAACGTTGTATTTTAGGGGGAGCATCCGTTATCTCGTGTAACAGAACGTCAAACGGAGAATTATATTATATTTCACAATTATAAAAAAAGTTTTTTGCGACTCACATGTCAGTACTATTACTGAATTTTGTTGATTTATATTTTATGTTATGCAAAATAATTTAATTTTTTATAACTGATGATTGATGGTGATGATTTTTTTCAATAAAAAATAAACATGAAAATAAAATGTTAAAACAGTAGGTGTACATTATATCATGCAAGTATTACATATAACATGCTTGCACTTGTCTCCATTGTAGTCAATGCCTGGCTGTAGTCTATGTACCTGGTATCTTTCAACTCACACGTTCCAGCTGTTTTCAAATATTTATCAAAATTTTCATCACAGCATTATATGAATGCATAATATATTCGAATTATAATATTGCTACAGGCCATACTACAATGCAAAAGTGGAGAGGCTAATATTAAGATAGTCACATGGGTATGGCAGATGCAGTGATGATACGTAGTCTGCGGGAGGCTCACATCTGATCAAGCCAGGTAATTTAAACATTTTAACAATCAACAATGTATAAATTATCAAAAATATTTTAATATGTCCATTTAAATATACATTTGTGTTCATTAACATATTATCTTGAACATGGAAAACTAGAATAACCTTTGCTGTTGTATAATGCATATTATACCCAGTGTGAGTCGTGGGGCATGGCTACATAGATCAATTTTAAAAATTACCTTCAAAATGGTGCATTTTGAAGGATGCTTTAACTTATTCCCTGGGAAATAGAGAGGATACAAATGCACAGCTACAAGTGTAAACATGTGTATAGCAAGAAATACCTATGAGGTGGCCATCCTGGCATATTTTGTGCAAAATGACTTAGAAAAACACTGATGTGGTCCACCTCAGTCATCATATAGCAGGGGAAATACTGAAGCGATGACTCAAGAAATCAATAGTATTTACAGTTTTGAAGAAGGTAGACATACATATTATGAATGTTTGAATATTTTCTGAGGGAATGTGCTGTTGGCATCACAATAACCTGATTTTGTCATTTCCAACATTTGCGTTGACCAGACAACCTCACATATTCATGTTTGACATAAAATGTCAAAAATGAAAATGTGTACACCATGTAGTAGTTATTGCATGGCATCATTATTTACTCCCAACTCCACTACCATGATGCATGTTGTTTGTTTACTGAAATTTAATACATGTTTTTCTTTACAGGTCAACAAGAAACGGAACAATGCTTACTAACACTAGTTCAACAAGTTACAGGACAGTTGTATTTGTGGACAGGACTATACAACTATGAGCCGTGCAAGATGCTGCATATTAAATGTCAAATATTCGAATGTACTCCGCAGTGCTGGTGGTGTGTATACTGGCTTCCATGCCGGGCAGATACCCTGACTGACTAGAATGTAGAATGCAGAGTGCTTGACATGCGAATATGGTGACGCCTGACTAGCTTTGCAGTTGGTGATGGAACGGTGGATGTCATGACCAGCTTGGATATCGGTGACATTGTGTGAGTTCACTCTCTTTGATGATACTGCATACCAGCTTCCTGGCATTGTTCTGACTAACTACGTCTGACAAAAACAACTGCATCGTGGAGTACAACTTATTCCCAAACGGAAGCATTTGCACCTTCCACCACATTGTGTCTTGCATCCACATTTCGTTAACTCCTGGCAGCTTTTAGCTATGGGAGTAAGGGCAGTCCAGAAGAGCTTCCACGAGTCTTCTTTGAACCAACCCCACTCGGACAGACACTCAGTCTCTGGCTGGCGGACTATTGCCTTGCTCCAAATGTGTCCTGCTTCATATGCAGCTCGCTTTACATGTCCCTTGAATGCTCCTTGAGTTGGTGGAATTAAATCATATGACCTCTGCTTTCGTGCAAAGAGAGCAAGCCTCGCCTCATTCACTGACGCAGCTGAACTTGATCTGTCATACATCAGGCCCACAAATTTCTCCAGGATTTGTAGATCAGATTCCTAAATCTTTGATGGGCACTGACTGAGTTTCGGGAAGATGATTGATGCTTCATTGCATACATTCCATGTCTGCCATTCTGTCTTTTCCCCTTTGCCATTGAAAGATGATACAACATCACAACCGGTGAAGGCATGGAAGAAGAGCATCCCACTCGTTTTCTCTGGTCCTATGGCAGACAAAGTTCGTGGATATGGATCCATCTCCTATGCTTCCCTTTGCCAAATGTAACCCACATTTTCTCAAGACCTGTTGAAGGCATAAGGGATATGGCAATAACTATGTCCGTGTCATTAGCTTTAATCATCAGAGACTTGTATCCCTCGATGGCTGCATGCCGAGCATGTACGAATATTCGCGTGTCTGCTTCCTCATTGGAACATGGGGCCACTTCCTCCAGGCTAACGCTGGTGTCACTGGTGGTGGTGATGGCATTTTCTCCTTTAGTCATGATAACTGTATAGCTTCACCATATTTACTAGCATCAGCAAGAATTGAGCCTATGTCATTTTTGAATCCTATCAGGACATCGCGTCCTTTCTGATGCGTTTCAAGCTCTTGGAATATGCGGGAGTAACTGTTCCTTTAACCTTGTTGAATTCACGTCCGGAGAGTCCACATCGAGTTGCTCTAATCTCTGCTTGTACTGTGTAGCTAAATCTGCCAGCCTGAATATAACTGCATCTGTTCCCTCGGTGGCAGCTCTGGTGTCAGTGATGCAGGGGATAAGTTCTGAAAAAAACAATGGGGTATAACTCTTTTCCTGGCTTTTTGCAGCTCTGCTCTTGCTTAATCAAATAATGATGGGCTCGTTCTCGATTGTATACAGCTACAAGGCAAGCAGGATGACATTTTCAACTCCAGCGCAACAGCATCGCCGGCACTGAGCTTTGCGAAGAGCCTTCCATCATTCAGAGTCCTGGCACACTCATTGAGTCTTTCATTCAATTGCATTGTCATTGCTTGTCGTAAAGTTGATGTTTCGGCCTCTTCTTCACACAAAAAGCATACTGATGACGGTTGTGGTGGATCTGATGTTATTTGCCTCTTACTGCGGTTCTCTTATCTGCACGTCGAAGTACTTGCAGACGCTCTCTTCTGTGCCCTTTGTAGCTTTGTGTTATTGAACAACAATCTACAGCTTTGGTGATATTTTGCTCTGTTTCGCATCAGCGTTTCTTCTATACCACCACCTTCATCTAGTCTGGCTGGATTAAGTATAACCGGCATACAATTGATGTCATGAAACAATGGCACATTGTTTGCAATGTTGGTATAACCAGCATAGTCCTGTTGCCTTTGGAATGAACTTAGTGGTGACATTAACTTTTCCTCTGTACCATTCTGACATTCCAACATTTCATCCAGATTTCGTCCAGTTTGTTTGTGGTTTTGATTTTGCTTGAGTATTCATAATTTGTGACTAAGAATGGCAAGGTCGAGGAGTCATCCGTTTACCACCTTGCGTTCGTGCAAATTGATGTATGGGATGCAGCTAGGTTCATGCACTTGCCCTACACCTAGCCCGATCGTTCATCCAAAGTCATTTCAATCCCGTGCGATCTGTACACCATCCGGATAATTACATGTAAAAAACCCGTTATCCTTGGCTCGGCTCTCCCGCGTTGGCACATCCTGTCAGTTCAGGTGTGGCTAGCTAACATCTGAGGGGTTCATTAGATAGCATTTGGGGTACTAAACCGTCGGTTTAGCTGACATTGAACCCTATGCTGAGTTGCACAGCAGTGTATGCAACCAGTGTGCCCTGGTATTGCATGACATACAGTCTCTTTTTCTCTGTGTAGTCGATATTGGCTGGTGTCCACCATCATCGCTGATTACACTGTGATGTCTGGGTCCTATAGATCCTTGTGGCTGCATTTCGGTCGCAAGTGGTTTTATTTCGGAGTTTTCCATCTCCTAGATGAATTGCCTTTACCTGGCTAATGAGCTTCATCTGTCCAGAGCTGTCTGGTTTTCAGGCGCCAGAGGCTCGCCTTTCGCACCACCACTATTTGTGGAAACACCCCCGCCACGAGAAGGCTAGGGTTGGAGCTTGACTGCCAGAGGCTTTGTTTCGCTTGCCATTTGGAGCATTTAGTAGGCAAAGAGAGCTCATCTTTTTGCCACCCCGGGATTAGCAGTCCTTTGGAGGGGCAATTCTAACCTTCCCCGTCTATAACAAGAACCAATTTACTTGTATTCGAAGCCTGCACAATAGTTGTCATTTGACTTCTTTATTGTTTCACAACTCCTAAAATTGATCTATTGGTTCAAAACATTCGACCAATACACTCAAGAATCAGCTCTAGCAAGGTCAAAAACCTATAAATCGACACCAAGATGAAATAAATCCGACATCTCTGGCGATTTCTATGGCTAAAAGTCTTTTCATATCCTGGCGGCCATCTTGGAAATAATTTCCGCCATGTTGAAAATCCACGTGGCTACCACTTTTTTCTTGCAGAGTGTTCCTAAAGGAACGTTCCTACCAAATGTCATGCTTGTATCACAATTTGAACGATTCGGCCATAAAATGACACTTATCTGCTCCACTAAAAGGCGCTTTGCAGGTTTAATCATTAAAAAAACAAATCACAAATACTAATAGATTAAGATCATTAAAATCGTCATAGACACTAAAACATAAAACTGCTGTATTTTTTTAAACTACAGGTGTACGCAAAATGTATACAAATTTATATATTTATAAAGCAGTATCAAGAAATACCCCCTACCTCCATTAGGCAAGAGTCCATATTGGGCCCCAGCTGTTGTGACTTGAGGCATGGTTTGGTCATACCCGGGGCCGGCCATAAGTCCTGGCTGGTCAAAACCGAGTTGACCGGCCTCAGTCATGTCCACCCCGTAGTGCTGTAGTGCTGGTCAGCCGGGGGAGGGGCGACTACCTGACCCCCAGCCCCATAGAAAGTAGGCAATGGTCTCCCGGAGGTAGAACTGGGCGGGGGCGGATGGCTGGGCTGGTCCAGGTAGGGAGGGGCCCCCTGAAGGAAAGAACGCAGGGAAGAACAGGTAAGTTCTGCACTCAGCAGGGTGGTCTAGACACACTCAGCAGGGTGTTCTAGTCACACTCAACAGGGCGGTCTAGACGCACTCAGTAGGGTGGTCTAGACGCACTCAGCAGGGTGGTCTAGACGCACTCAGCAGGGTGGTCTAGACACACTCAGCAGGGTGGTCTAGACACACTCAGCAGGGTGGTCTAGACACACTCAGCAGGGTGGTCTAGACACACTCAACAGGGCGGTCTAGACACACTCAACAGGGTGGTCTAGACGCACTCAGCAGGGTGGTCTAGACGCACTCAGCAGGGTGGTCTAGACGCACTCAGCAGGGTGGTCTAGACACACTCAATAGGGTGGTCTAGACGCACTCAGCAGGGTGGTCTAGACACACTCAGCAGGGTGGTCTAGACGCACTCAGCAGGGTGGTCTAGACACACTCAGCAGGGTGGTCTAGACGCACTCAGCAGGGTTGTCTAGACGCACTCAGCAGGGTGGTCTAGACACACTCAACAGGGCGGTCTAGACGCACTCAGCAGGGTGGTCTAGACACACTCAGCAGGGTGGTCTAGACGCACTCAACAGGGTGGTCTAGACGCACTCAGCAGGGTGGTCTAGACACACTCAGCAGGGTTGTCTAGACGCACTCAGCAGGGTGGTCTAGACACACTCAACAGGGTGGTCTAGACGCACTCAGCAGGGTGGTCTAGACGCACTCAGCAGGGTGGTCTAAACACACTCAGCAGGGTGGTCTAGACGCACTCAGCAGGGTGGTCTAGACACTCAGCAGGGTGGTCTAGACGCACTCAGCAGGGTGGTCTAGACACACTCAACAGGGCGGTCTAGACACACTCAGCAGGGTTGTCTAGACACACTCAGCAGGGTGGTCTAGACACACTCAGCAGGGTGGTCTAGACGCACTCAGCAGGGTGGTCTAGACACACTCAGCAGGGTGGTCTAGACACACTCAGCAGGGTGGTCTAGACGCACTCAGCAGGGTGGTCTAGACGCACTCAGCAGGGTGGTCTAGACGCACTCAGCAGGGTGGTCTAGACACATTCAGCAGGGTGGTCTAGACGCACTCAACAGGGTTGTCTAGACGCACTCAGCATGGTTGTCTAGACACACTCAACAGGGCGATCTAGACACACTCAGCAGGGTGGTCTAGACACACTCAACAGGGCGGTCTAGACACTCAGCAGGATGGTCTAGACACACTCAGCAGGGTGGTCTAGAGACACTCAACAGGGCGGTCTAGACACACTCAGCAGGGTGGTCTAGAAACACTCAGCAGGGTGGCATGGGAACCTTGTTACAATATGGGAATCTTGTGACATATGGGAACCTTGTGACAATATGGGAACCTTGTGACATATGGGAACCTTGTGATAATATGGGAACCTTGTGACATTGATATGTTGCTGTCTCAGGATGAAATATACTGCAGAGAGGTTAACGCAGTGTGTAACACAATGATACATGTATTTACATAAAATAAACAATTTACATAAAATAGTATGTACATAATTATATAAAATATAACATTTCCAAGTCTTCCTTCAAGTCTTCAAGTGTTACTGTTATACTGCTGAAAAGTGATATTTCACTATCCGGCAGTTGTGGTTAAAATAAAAGTTTCGGGTAAATTTAGGATTAATAAAAATTAACTTAGGCTTAATTATGGCTACGGTTACTTTAGTGTCAGCATAAAACCGAAATTTGTGAAGGTCGTTTATTTAACGTCGCCTGCGATAATTTACCGATGTAGATCGCGTACGAGTTTGGCGCGAGTCTGTTTTCTTAATTTTATTCTTCACAGGAATGAAAATTATTTTATTTGTAAACTAGTATGTGTATATGTACATAGGATATGTGAGGATATGCTTGGCCGCTATAAATAAGACGTTGTTTTCATGGTTAGGTCAGAAAACCAAAAGATCGATGCGTTGTAGCCACGGCCACGGGATGACGCCGTGTCCCGGCAAGACATCCCGATACCGTTCAGTCTTCAGTATTCTAATCATATTTGAAGCCACTGAATATTCATATTCGATTCGATTCTTTTCGAAATTTCTAGGATATTCGATTCGAAAGAAATTACAGATTCGTCCGTTCCGCATTTCATCTTTCGCCAAATTGCCGATAACGTGCATTTTTCGTTTCGCCAATCTGTAAAAAAATTAGTGTATAGCGAAAGCCTAGCGCGAACCCAGTAATTACTGGTCCCCCAAATAAGCAGCCCTTAGAGAGGCCCAGTAACACAATACAGATGCCTTGTGCATCCTTGGCTATTAGAAAGTCATGATAAGGAAGATAACAAATCCTGCATGGGTAAATTAACACCTTAAAGAGTATATAATTCTGCTCCGCTTTTACCCACCTTAAATGTCACGGTGCTGGTTCACGTCCGCGCGGACAGCCAGTCGCTGCCACGTCCCACGAACGTCGCCCGGTACAAAATTACGCAACATGTACGGGAGTGTCAGCGACCGATGTCGCTTCGATCAGCGCAGCAACTTGTATCTTGCCGCATCTATTCACGCCTCGAAGTGCTGACCCAGGGAATATCATCGGGCAACCGGAACGTGTTTATAAACACGCCGAACGCTGTGTGTGTGTGCGTGCGTATGAGTGTGTGTGTGTGTGTGTGTGTGTGTGTGTGTGTGTGTGTGTGTATGTGTTGAGGTCAGCTTAGAATTTAGAATATGTTGAGGACTGCAGTAATGATATTAAGAAGTCAAGGGGTAAGTAAGGCCCATATTCCAGTGTTGCACTGTTGTACGCGTTTAATGAACTGTATCAACAAAGTAATGTTTGCCATTTATGAAATTTTTGACAATTATGTTTCAATAAATTTGAATCTTTCTTCCAAGGGAGTTGAATTGTTTTTGTGTAAATAACACGTGAACGTTCACAGCAGAGAGTCTAGAGAATAAATATAAAACTATATAGTAATATGTTACGGTTGATCTAATTTCTTAGTTACTCTATGTTACATAGAAATTAGAAACATCCATATAAATGAAACCATGACCATACATTCTGAAATTCCTTCCACCTTTATATAAAACCGACATGTGCATAATTCTTACTTCACTACACCCACTGACTCTTCTAGCTATATATATATATATATATATATATATATATATATATATATATATATACTCCTAAAGGCAGCTTATGTCGACCGATTATGCACAAGGACCGGCTTATGTAGACCGCTGTTTTATGTAGACCCTCTCTCTTTATATATATATATATATATATATATATATATATATATATATATATATATATATATATATATATATATATATATATATATAATACACATGGTTATATCAGCGTTCGGCGTGTTTGTAAACACGTTCTGGTTGCCCGATGATATTCCCTGGGTCAGCACTTCGAGGCGTGAATAGATGCGGCAAGAGACAAGTTGCTGCGCTGATCGAAGCGACATCGGTCGCTGGCGCTCCAGTACATGTTGCGTAATTTTGGACCGGGCGACGGTCGTGGGGCGTGGCAGAGACTCGCTGTTCGAGCACGTTTGGCTGTCTGTCGAACGATCATGGGATGTGCCGATTATGTTGCGCCGAGCCGGGTCAAACTCGAAAGAAGCGCATTTAACGTGTTCTAAGCTGATACAGTTCTAAATAATGGTTTAATTTGAAAGAAATGATCTAACTAATAACATTGAAAGTCTTCGAAAAGGCATCGATTGACGGCTTGTCTCTCCGGGTAGATTACCCGGACGTGAATCAGCACCATGACATTTAAGGTGGGTAAAGGCGGAGCAGATCTATATACTCTTTAAGGTGTATACCCATCCAATACACTGCTAAGGCTCCACTTGGCTCTATGCTCTTTAATTAATTGCAGAATATTTGTTTGACGAATAGATATTATATTTTAGTTCTAATATATACAATATTAACACTTCCGTCAGCAAATGTGTTTAACAGTGATTCTCTTTTCAAAGCTTCGGGTTTACTGTTCCAAAGAAATGGATAGAGGGTCTATGCCAATTTTTTTATTTGTTCCACCTTGTTTGGTACTGAGGTAAGACTCCCTACGTCCCAACCTGACCTCCCCTATGGGACTCCAGTGTTCCCATAGTCATTTTTCTTGGGATTGTAGCTATAGGCCGTCTCCAGGTATATGAATCTAATTGCCATATCCTCCTGTCCTTCCAGTTTCTTCTCTACTACCTACCTCTGGACAAACATCCCATCCGTTGTTCCTCTTCCTTGTATAAACTCCAGCTGTTCTTCAACGATTTCCCCTTACACTATTGCTTTTATTCTGCCATCCAGAATTCTTTCCAGCAACTTCAACATATGGCTTAGCAACGTAATGCCTCAATTGTTTTCCAGGGTCATGCACATCTCCCTTTCTTTTCTATATTCAGACAATTAGCCCCGTTCTTTATTCCGCTGTGAACTTCCCGTCTCTCTTGCAGGTGTTCAGCAATTGTTTTGTCGATCATCTTCCAACTCGCTCAGCCACCGCCACCATATATACTCAATGCCTGTTTATCTTTCCAAATAGGCCTACACGATAAACCGTAAGAATGGCCCGGGCTGTGACAAGTTTCATAAAGCTTACATTACCTCCTACCACTGTGTGTGTGTGTGGGGGGGGGGTGCGTGTACGTGTGTGTCGTATTTACATTCATTGCTTACTATTGCTTCTATTAGAAAACCTATGCAGCATCGATCATCTGGTTGTGTTTTACATTTTACCCCAATAGTAAATACAAATATGGGGAATAGGTGCTTTTTCTGTGACTGTATTACTCGTTGGAATAAAGGTCTATGCTTCCTTCGATCAAGTGTTAGATCAGACGCAGGCTGAATTATTATGCGATTCTTAAATATTTTAAATATCTTTTACAATTTTGAATTAGTAATGGTTTATGAAAAATAGATATAAAATCAAATTACTTTACTAAACCGTTACGTTGCGGTTTGTGTACGTGACAATCAATTGCTGCACGTGACCTTAGTCAGGCATAACCATTGCCAATAGTATTTATAATGGTAACGTATGGGCGGCATCATATATGTGTGGACACACCGGTGATATGCAAGAGGTTACGTGACGTGATAATGTTAGTGTACGCTGCGCACGTGTTTGATGATAATATACTATATTTTTGCTCAAAAATCAGTAAGAAACTTTATATTATCGATAATGTCTATGCTAATATAAAGTCTTCTTCGGAAGGAGGGTGCAGAGTAATACAAAAAAGAAATGTGACGATGACAACAGTATACCCACACAACACAATCTCTTACACATAAAAGCACGCTCTTTTTCTCCCGTTAGTCTCTCCCCTCAGTCTCCCCTCTCTCCCTCTCCTTCCTTCATCCCTCACTGCATTATCAGAATAATGTTTGTTAGTGCTAATATCACCCATCTATCTAATCCCTTATATAGAATACCATTATAAAGAAGTGTCTTGATGATTTGGCGCAGGAATTGTGGAACAAATTATAGTGAACATTCATGCATCCGGGACATTATGTATTGTTGGAAAGTGTTTAAAGGCATATCTTTTTATTAGACATTTCAATTAATTCAAATTGTTTTGAAATGACGGACAATGCTTTAGAATTTCATTTTAGTGCCATACACGTTTTAATCAGTGTTTATGTTTTAGATTAATTTATATATATTTACGTACACAGTTTTAGTAAAGGTTTTAATTCTATATTAATTTATATAATTTACGTACCTAGTTTTAGTAGTATTCATCTTAAAAACAGTGTTTAATTTATTTTAAATTAATTTATATAATTTACATACAAGGGTTTACTAGTACATCTTAAAACAAAAAAATTAATATCATTTATATAAATTTCTATAATTTACATTTCTATTTATTAATATACATTTAGTATATTTCTTGTGCAGAGCAACGATCAGTCATGTGGGAATTAGCGCTATATAAAAACTGTATTATTAATATTAAAACCGTTCAGTGTCCATTTTTAGCAAATAGATGAAAGAAATGCACAAATGAGTAGCGCTGCAATCCGTTTTCGTTCTGATGCACAATGTGTCAGAGTGAACAAGTTTGTGAGGTTGTTTTTCTCTCTTTGTCTGTCTCTCTTCTGATTTACCTCTCCCCATCCCATCCTTTTAAAAATACTCAACATTTTCTCCCTTCCTCCCTGCTTGGCGGCCCTTCGCCGTCTCCCTCTCCCACTCCCTCACTTTCTTTATCCTCTACTATTTCCCTTCTCACTGTCCCTCTACACCCGTCTTCCTCCATACTTTCATCAACCAATCCTTTTCAACCCTCCCGTCATTCTAATTAAGCCGCAATTCGGTACGGTCATGGGTATTTGCACATTCGACAAGAACAGCGAAGCTACTTGTGCCATTCAAGGCAAACTTGATTTGCCCGTGTGTAATACCTGTCATGTGTCATTGTCAGTTTAACACAGACAATGCAATGTTTCACTGCCGTGGACATTCTTAGACTGACGTGCGACCTCCGACAATGGTATGTTCTTGGTCCCGCTCAAGAACGCACTAATTGACAATGTATAATTAGCAACATCTGTCGCGTTGAACATGGCAGTTGCTACAAACAAATGCCTTAAGCGTTCGATCGAAAGCATGGATTTGTCGAATTTTAAGTGCAGTTGTAGTCGAAATGCAGTTCTCCCGGTTTTCAGTACAAGACCAACTTCACGTGTTTACGGATGCTTCGTTTAGGGTCGGGTGCAGCGTATCGTATGATATTCAGCAAACGATATACATTTGACGCTCTATGTGGTTTGACAGTTGGTCTCGAATGAGCTGCACATGTTGCAGTTTGGGGAGTCATCAGACATTGGGATATACAATTAGACGCCAAAAAGAGAGCGACGACTGCTACAGACAATTGCTTTAAGGTAGGCCATGTGTGTAATGTTGTTTTAGAACGGCAACTGTTGGTAGTACATTACATTAGTTGCCATGTGGTACATGCAGTGTCGACATTCTGTATCGCTAACATGCATAGTCAAACCAGCAAGGCATTACGGAAGACAAACATTATCATCATTATGCATAACTGTTAGCATCGTTCTACTGTGAATATAATTATACAGATAATATATTTCTCAGTAATCAAAACATTACTTGGCAACATAGTTTATATGTAATGAATGGATCCACTTGCTGATTTGCGTCGATGTAAATCGTAGGTAAGCATTGTATTTATTTATCAAAGAAAATAACTAATAATGTTTTAATCCACCTGTGTTTATTATTTTAAATTATGAATTATCGTATATCAAGGCGAGTTATATTATTCACTGTAGGGTGTACTGTATTATGTATCTGCGTTTAAAAATAATGCCTTATTTAATTTTATGAAGGAAATGTCGGCGACGCCATATTGTTGCCCAACTTCCGCTATAGAACCATGAATTTGGTTATGTCTACATTAATAATTATAGTTATGCATGTTAACATGTTTTATGTATGATATGATATAGCATGACATATAAGCGAAGTTGTAATGTAATGCTACAAAATAAATAACGTCAGATATATCAGCTTACGTGTTTTACAAGTTGACACCACAATTTCACCAGCTAAGGCTCGGCATGGGTTTATAAGCAAACAAAATGGCTACCTTCTGCAACTGAGTGTTCCGACCGCACGTGGCGGAAGGGGTTACCAGTGACGCTCATCCTATGGAGGTCACAACCGGTGCGGCGAACCGGGGTTTGGGCCAGGTAATTTCCCTCCCATAGGAACACTTTCGGCGGAAGTCGGTCAGTTGTGAGGGAGTAAGGATTGTGACCAACCGTGCCAGGGAACGTTATGAGGAGCAACCGATGAGGTACCCCTGGCCGAACTAGTTACATTAGATTGTACTACAGGCTATATACCCAGTGTCTCCCACTTCCTCATTCCCTCTCTTTTGTTTTTCAAAGTTTTTTCTTGTAGGAAACAGTTATACTCGCAACAGCACATTGACTTATTTTAAGGTATATTATAAATGTTTTAACAGCTTTAATCGTACACAACTCAGCCTCACGGTAAGGTTTAGTTAATTTGTTGTACGTACGTAAATATTATTGAAAGATATAAAAATGCTTGAACTCTCTTACATTTCAAATGTGGAACGTCCACGCCTAAGTATACGTCGCCTTGTATGTAACTACAAGGGGACGTACCTAATTATATGTTGCAATTATATTATGTTGTATTAAAAAATATTTATTTTAATATCTGTTGATATATTTCATGATTTTTTTTCTATAGTAATAATTATTATATTTTTCGTATATCGCGCTTATCCAAATAACTGCTTTGGCTGGAATTATAATTGTAAAAGAATTAATACCATGCATAAAATCATCAATATTTTATTGATAGTAAATGTTTAAGATACAATCATTTCTACTATACAAAATAAACTACATTGTCTTTAGTCATCAATAAGTAAATAAATATAACTATGGTATATTAATAATAGTACATTGAATGTATGAATAAATAACTGCGATCATTCATTGCTAAGATACCTTTAAAAATGAGTTTGCATAAGTTTACACAGGTATAATATTACCTAGAATAACCTTTGGTTATAATCTTTTCTTTGAGATATTCATTATTATTATTAATATTGTTTCTTAATAATTAAGAAACACAGTTAATACAAATACCCAGTCAGTATAATCATGTACATTACCAACCTTTCATACGTGTACATAACACCTGCATCAACAAAACAACTATTAAATACACATAACAAAAATGTCGAACATACTTTGAACTTGCATAGTTTTCTTTTTATTATATATAATGTAGGACTATACATACATTATTCATTATTACACACACACCACACGGACACACACACCCCACACACCACACACACACACACACACACAGACACACACACAGACACACACACACACACACACACACGCCCGCACACACACGCCCGCACACACACGCCCGCACACCTAGCGAGTATTTTATTGAAGATAACGAACTAGAGGACATTTTGTATAGTGTTAGACGATGCTACATGTTCTGGTTTAATAATCATAACTCATGCTTGTAGGAAACAGTTATACTCGTTTTTTTTTCTGGCAAAAACAATCTTTGAAATTAGGTGTTGGGCAGCTATAATGACGTGACATGAAGAGTTCAAAACCACAACTAGCAGTCTTGTCCATAAAAATAACTTGGTGCATGCTTTTACAGATCGTGTACTAATTATTATGTATTCCTGTCAGTTCATGTACCTGTATATTAATTTTCTAATAATACAGTTGTGTCATAATACAGTTGTGACTGATTGCAGTCAGAATACTGTGTTTTAATGCAAAAGCACTGCTAAATGTTTCTCTAAACCAATTGTTTTTACTTGTACAGTTTAGGGTAATGTCGGTTCAGTGTTGTGTGTGGTAGGTTCATACCCTGCTGGTGTTCTTTATGCAAGCACTACATGTTGTGTGCACACACATTGATTCCATTTCATCAGTTCAGGTGGTTTTGTGATATCTTAGAAATGTATTAACTGTAGTCAAACTTATAGTGTGTGTGTGTGTGTGTGTGTGTGTGTGTGTGTGTGTGTGTGTGTGTGTGTGTGTGTGTGTGTGTGTGTGTGTGTGTGTGTGTGTGTGGGTGGGTGGTTGTGTGGGTGGGTGGGTGTGTGTGTGTGGTGTGTGGTGTGTGGTGTGTGGTGTGTGGTGTGTGGTGCGTGTGTGCGTGTGTGCGTGTGTGCGTGTGTGCGTGTGTGTGGTTGGGTGTGTGTGTGTGGTGTGTGGTGTGTGGTGTGTGGTGTGTGTGTGTGAGAGTGAGTGAGTGAGTGAGTGAGTGAGTGAGTGTGTGTGTGTGTGTGTGTGTGTGTGTGTGTGTGTGTGTGTGTGTGTGTGTGTGTATGGTGTGTGTGTGAGAGTGAGTGAGTGTGTGTGATTGTGTGGGTGTGTGTGTGTGTGTGGTGTGTGTGTGTGTGATTGTGTGGGTGTGTGGGTGTGTGGGTGTGGGTGTGGGTGTGTGTGTGTGTGGTGTGGTGTGTGTGTGCGTGAGAGTGAGTTTGTGTGTGTGTGTGTGTGTGTGTGTGTGTGTGTGTGTGTGTGTGTGTGTGTATGTGTGTGTGTGTGTGTGTGTGTGTGTGATTGTGTGGTGTGTGGTGTGTGGTGTGTGTGTGATAGTGAGTGAGTGTGTGTGTGTGTGTGTGTGTGTGTGAGTGTGTGTGTGTGTGTGTGTGTGTGTGTGTGTGTGTGTGGGTGTGTGTGTGTGTGTGTGTGTGTGTGTGTGTGTGTGTAAGCAGTAATATGAACTTCGTCTTGATAAATGTTGCCAAACAAAGAGGGATTAATATACAACGTCAGAGTTCTGCCAAGTCATCAAGTTAAATACAACAATCATAACTCTTGTTGAGATCAGCTTAGAATATGTTGAGGACTGCAGTAATGATATTAAGAAGTCAAGGGGTAAGTAAGGCCCATATCCCAGTGTTGCAATGTTGTACGCGTTTAATGAACTGTATCAACAAAGTAATGTTTGCCATTTATGAAATGTTTTGACAATTATGTTTCAGTAAATTTGAATCTTTTTTCCAAGGGAGTGGAATTGTTTTTGTGTAAATAACATGTGAACGGTCACAGCAGAGAGGTTAGGGAATAAATATGAAACTATATAGTAATATGTTACGGTTGATCTAATTTCTTAGTTGCTCTGTAACATATAAATAAAAAAAATCCATATAAATGAAACCATGACCATACATTCTGAAATCCCTTCCACCTTTATATAAAACCGACATTTGTATAATTCTTACTTCACTACGCCCACTCATTCTTCTAGCCATACATTTATTTTTGGGATCTAGATTGCCTTGGGAATGGAACATAGCAACAGGAGGTCATGTTTATTAAGTAATCGTTTTTATGGGTTCAACACACATTAATGTTGTACTTTTACACAAAAACCTATATTACTAGTCACTACTCAACCCCTGGCACATACACATATTGTGCACAGATAGGCATTAGCATTCTGCATTTGTTAAATAAATTGATATTAAGGATAAAATAGCAGAAGTTTTCAGAAGTGCCCAATTTCTAAAATCGATTGATTGATGGTGACCTTGGATTAATGGAAACTACACCAGTTCGCAACTCTACGACAGGAATAATCGTAACGGGGAGATGCAGGGCTTTCTAATTATGTAAAATTTAAGTGTGTGTGGGGGTGGTGTAAAAATCGATCTGTTAGAGAGATCTGCCACTCCCCTAATATATCAGTTACACATATGTAAAGCTGGACCAGGAAAGAAATAACCACTAACTCTTGCACTTCGATATATCTGATAATTTATTTAACAAGACATTTGCCACAGTGGCAACAACCGATGGACAAACAAACAAACTTATCCTCATGACATGTATAGTTTGTTGTAAAAGTTCACATCATATAAACTAATAAAATGTATGCCATGAGAACACGCAATATTTGTATATAACAATAACATGTAGGTAGGTGCATACTATACAATGAAGCAAGATGGACGGAAATTGAAACAAATTATGGTTACCTTAACATTTAAAATAAAATTACTACATATGACCGATCATAACAATTGTGTTACAAGAAATCAAAACAACATCACAATTATAAAAGCATGCAAGTTATAATGTATACAGTGTACCAAGCTTTATCATACACTTACGACGTATACAAAGCATATAATAAACTAAGCAATAAATAATAAACTAGTGAATGAAAAAGTGATACCATCATAAAGATGGTAGTCGTTCATACATTTTACCACATTAAAGAGTCAGAAATTAAAATGTATACTAAAATACTTCTGCACTGATCCTGATGATAAATAAGTTGAGCTTCTATAAAACAGTTTGTCTCGCATGCACAGTTATGTAAAATATAAAATAAAAATAAAAATTATGTGGAAGTATACAATACTATAAGTGGAAGTATGCAACACTATCAGTGGAAGTATAGAATACTGTCAGCGGAAGTATATATAATACTATCAGTATACAATACTATCAGTGGAAATACACAATACTACATTCAATGTATTCTGTTGGTGCTACACAGCTTTGGTTGAGGGTCAGAGTTCCATTTGTAGACTCACTTTTGAATATTCAAAGAAACAGTAGGTCCATTACAAAAGATCACAGTACAGACCCTCAGTCTCAATGGCCCCTCCCCGGCATATACCTCTGGAATTATGCAATTATTTTCAGAATAAATTCATACTCAAAACTTGTAATTTACATCAGTTTGCATAGACCAGTGGCACTTCTTGGCAACATATTGGTCATAATGTATCAGGTACAGACACGAAAACGAACTAGTTTTAAGCTATTTCATTTACATGTAATTCATATGATTAATACGGCATTCGGCCGATGTTCTTAAATTTATCCGATGCGATTCAGCCCTTCTGCTGAAACAGTAAACTTGGTGAGAGATGCCATCTACTTCCGTCCACATGACCAACTTGGTTGTCGATTCACGACGATGGACCCTTTTCAGCAATGTTTGATGCACTCCCGGCTGAGTGCAGCCTCCGACTGCTGTGACGATTCGGTGAGTATGCTCGCTTTGGATATGCCCCCTCACTTGGATATGCCCCCTCACTTGGATACGCCCCCTCACTGGTCAGTCTGTCTGTGTCCTGTTGACCACAGAAGGGTAGCGAATCAGACAAGAGGTCATCATGGCATCAGTTTGGAACGCTATGACAACTATTTTCACTTCTAAAACTTTACTTTGATCTTCTAAGGCATCTGTAAAGATGCTTATTTAATTCACGAAAGCATTTTTGCTGTAATTTATTAAATATTTAGTTTTAATTAATTAATTAATTTCTAAGTGTTATAACTGAATGAACTGCTTTTATGTATTTATTTTGCACTATAATTTGTTATTATAAACGAATGTCATTAAATTATGTATTTATATAGTTACATGTTTTCTTATTTCGTATTATATTTTATGTTAAGTACTAAATTGCTGTGGATATGGAACTATACAAAATAAATATTATTATTTCACATCACAAATCGTGTTTCTAATTCATAGTGTATGATCGGATTAAAGTGGCTTCCTTGATTAAATCCAATTTTTTTGATGTCCAAATATAAATATGTAATCTAAATAAATTTATTTAATATATGTCAGTGATTTAATGCTCTAAAGTCTTCCGGGTTTTTGAGAGAATAAGGAAGCCAACAACAGGAAATAGGACAATCACGTCGTGATGCAAGAATATTTGAATTGAATATTCTGCAGCAATTAAATAAGTAAGCAGTTTTTCAATTGATTTTATCAAAGCTACACTTTAAAATCACAGACACAAGCTTGCATGTGGTAATGAATACTTTGTAGATTTGCTTTTCTGTAAAAATAACTGAACACGAGGTGAAAGCAAAATAGATTACAATCGAGTCCACCTTTGCACCACTGCACTATTACGCCCCAGAATACCATGCTAAGATGTCATCACAAGCTGTCAGCTTGTCAGCACAACAAGCTGTCAGCATCACTCCCTTACCTGCATATCAAACTCTCCCGCCGGAGTCGGAGTTCGGGAGCGGTTCAACAGGACATCACTAGATGGCGTAGTAGGTCGATGTGAATCACCTTGGCATAGAACCTGTCGAGAAACAATGTCATATAGCAACAACTGTGTCGATTATGAACACAGTGTCGTCTAGCTGTTGAAACACAAAAAAATGGACTCTCATACGTCAGCTTAAAGCAAATGTAACAGTTTTGCATTAAAAACAATTACCAAGAAGACAATCAAATACACAGCCACCCCAAATAATGCTCCATGAAACATTAACCGATTGGCAGTCAAGTCGGGCATTGAGGGTCACCCCGAATCTCCTCAGGTTGGCCATAGCCGGCCAGCGAATACAGCACACCGTTTGAATTTGGTTTACGTGGTTCCATCTAGTGATTAAGAGAAGCAATAAATGCGACACCTATCTAGACATAGAACATTAATTTGTGGCTTTTTTTCATATTTCCATTTTCCAAAAATATTTACTGCATTTTTGAAAATGTGACAACAAACGTTTTTTTTTTTTGACATTTTAAAATGCCCTCCAGCCAGGAAGTTGGCCACGTATACTGCTAAAAAGTGTAACATATTATAACAAATGATATACCAGTGTGTAGATAATTTAATGGTCTTTTAAATAAACACAAGTTGTAGAAGTAAAAGGCCAAGCATAAAACAATTACACCGCAATAAAGTATTTTATTTACAAAAAAAATCAAAATGTCTTAGTGTCAATCAAGAAAGGGTCAACATATCTTAAAGTTACAACACCAGTTTTGACACCAGTGTGTAGGTACGTTTATTATCTACAACATGCATAAAACATGCAATTGCGAGAATTGAATAATAAAGGCATTGGAGCAAAGAAAATTGGACAAGCAATATTTTAAACATCTATGTCAAATATTTGATGAGGCACAGGCTGAGTGCTAATGGGTTAAATGAAAACAATTGGCCCTATGATTTGAGAGCTTAGAGAAAAATAAAACCGAACGTGGCATAACTGATGAGGAAACCATCTTTGTGGGACGGAACAAGGGAAAGGATGTGTAAAGCACTGAAGGTCAAGTGAAGGTCACCTTTTCAAGGTTATTCAGCTTCCGTTGCAGCTGCTGGATGCTGTCATGTGACACCTGTCTCCGACTCTCCATCACCTCAGCGTGACGACTCATCTTCTGCTCAAGCTGTAGCAAACACTTACGTTACAATGTTACAGATGTAACACCGTTACATACACACTTTTGTGTAACGCCCACCCCTGTGTGTGTTAAAGATAATCATGTTACAGACATACCCTTGTGCTACAGACACAGACACAAGACCCTTGTGTTACAGACACCCATGTGTTACAGACACAGGTGTTACAGACACACTTGTGTTACAGACACAGGTGTTACAGACACACTTGTAATAAATAAATAAACTGAGATAAATAACTAAGTAAGCTAAGATAAATAAATAATGAATATGCTAAGATAAATAAATAAAATTAGGGTGTAAAAATACAGTTTCAAACAGAACAATTTAAAACCAGTCAATGCTATGAAATATAAACCAGTGCCATCAAGGCATTTAATACAAACGAAATAGATAAGTTTTGAGTTGTTTCAGGAAAGTTGCTAATGTTCCAGTTGACCACTTCACCATTGTTGCACCATTGTGTCAGTGACATCTCTGAGACGTTGACAGAACTAGTCACCTTTAGCTGGTATTGTTGTTCTTCAAAGTAGTTAGTGTTTCCCTTTGCCGTTGCGTCCTGTGGCACTGGGGTGTTGACGCCACTCCGGATCTGAAACAGAACTCACCAGTCATTGATCGGTTCATGTTGTAAGTTCACAAAGACATTCCATTAACATGTTACACTCTCAAGGTTTCACTCTCAGTGATTCACTCCCGAGGTTCTGACTTAGTGGCCATTGTGACAATGGATGACTGACCGCTTGAGTGGACATGGTGACCACAACAACAATCTTATATGATTCAAAAGAAATATATCTCAGCCAGGTCCAACAGTTGGGATCTGAACAGGAAACGAGATCCCCATGAACCTTGCCACAGAAAACATATAGTGTTCACTTAATAAAACAAAGTAATGTTTAGCAATGGTGGTAGCTTCTGGTATTTCTTGCATCAAGCCATTATTAATATTATTATTTTAACAAGGAGAATAAACCAAGTTTTCAATCAAATATAAAATTTAAATTTCGATGACATTTTTCTTCATCGCTGGGAAATGATCATTTAAAGCGACATGGTCCATTTGTGGCTTTTTATTTTTATTGCAAAATCATGTTGTACAGTATAAATTATACCTATTATAGCATAAAGACAGTCAAGATATGTTTTCATGTATCATTTAGGAGTTGAAAATAGACGCAGTAAGGGGTGCTTAACTCTGTTTACACATCGACCACGAGGCGTTTTCGAAACTAATGTAGGCGAGGCTAAGAGACCAGGAAATGCATGATCACGTGATGCAGTATCACGTGAACACAAGTTGACGCCACTAACGCCACACCCAGCCAGGTGCACCACGAACGGACCATGGCGCTTTAAAAGTGCTACAAATCTGAAGAAAAGGACAGAAACACAAGCGTGACGAAGCGTGACGAGGCGTGACGACACGTGCACACATGCGAGAGAGTTACCACGACGAGGGTTTGTTTGAGCACGCTCAGATGCTCCTGCAGGTTGTCCTTCTGGTCGTGGAGCTGCTCCAGCTCCGTGGCCATCTTGATGCGGGATCGCTCCAGCTCCAGCATCCCCCCGTCACCTCCTGGGCACACGGGCGATAGGGTGACTCACAGATAGGGTGAGAGTGAGATAGGGTGAGAGTGAGATCAGGTGAGAGCGAGATAGGGTGTGAGTGAGATAGGGTGTGAGTGAAATAGGGTGACAGTGAGATAGAGTGTGAGTGAGATAGGGTGAAAGTGAGATAGGGTGTGAGTGAAATAGGGTGACAATGAGATGGGTGTGAGTGAGATAGGGTGAGAGCGAGATAGGGTGAGAGCGAGATAGGGTGAGAGCGAGATAGGGTGAGAGCGAGATAGGGTGAGAGCGAGGTAGGGTGAGAGCGAGATAGGGTGAGAGTGAGATAGGGTGAGAGCGAGGTAGGGTGTGAGTGAGATAGGGTGAGAGTGAGATAGGGTGAGAGCGAGATAGGGTGAGAGCGAGATAGGGTGATATAGGGTGTGAGTGAGATAGGGTGTGAGTGAGATAGGGTGTGAGTGAGATAGGGGGTGAGTGAGATAGGGTGTGAGTGAGATAGGGTGAGAGTGAGATAGGGTGAGAGCGAGATAGGGTGTGAGTGAGATAGGGTGTGAGTGAGATAGGGTGTGAGTGAGATAGGGTGAGAGTGAGATAGGGTGTGAGTGAAATAGGGTGTGAGTGAGATAGGGTGTCCGGTGATAGAGGGTGACAGGATAATAGGATGTCTGGGCAATAGGGTGACAGGCTGATGGGGTGTCTGGTAATAGGGTGACATGTTGATATGGTGTCTGGGCTATATCCCAATGTAAAATCCCCCATTGCTTCAAAAAGTCACCTATTATCCCTGTTCCCAAATATTCTACAGCCTTTTGTTTAAATGCTTGGTCCTCCAGTTTCAGAATTCAATTATCGATCAATTGCTTGACTGATTTCGGTTTGCATATCGTGAAAATAGATCTGTCAACACCAGTGATGACAACAACACAAGAGATAACAGCAGTGATGACAACAACACAAGAGATAACAGCAGTGATGACAACTACACAAGAGATAACAGCAGTGATGACAACAAAGTAAGAGACAACAGCAGTGATGACAACAACGTAAGAGACAACAGCAGTGATGACAACAACGTAAGAGACAACAGCAGTGATGAAAACAACGTAAGAGACAACAGCAGTGATGACAACAACGTAAGAGATAACAGCAGTGATGACAACAACATAAGAGATAACAGCTGTGATGAAAACAAAGTAAGAGACAACAGCAGTGATGACAACAACGTAAGAGACAACAGCAGTGATGACAACAACGTAAGAGACAACAGCAGTGATGAAAACAACGTAAGAGACAACAGCAGTGATGACAACAATGTAAGAGATAACAGCAGTGATGACAACAACATAAGAGATAACAGCAGTGATGACAACAACATAAGAGATAACAGCAGTGATGACAACAATGTAAGAGATAACAGCAGTGATGACAACAACGTAAGAGACAACAGCAGTGATGACAACAACGTAAGAGATAACAGCAGTGATGAAAACAACGTAAGAGACAACAGCAGTGATGACAACAACGTAAGAGATAACAGCAGTGATGACAACAACATAAGAGATAACAGCAGTGATGACAACAACGCAAGAGATGACAGCAGTGATGACAACAACGTAAGAGACAACAGCAGTGATGACAACAACGTAAGAGACAACAGCAGTGATGGCAACAACGTAAGAGACAACAGCAGTGATGACAACAACGTAAGAGACAACAGCAGTGATGGCAACAACGTAAGAGACAACAGCAGTGATGACAACAACGTAAGAGACAACAGCAGTGACAGAGAACAGAATGAGAAGTGTGAGCCGCGGACCAGGCAGATCAAGAGTGTCACTCACTGTTTTGATATCGTCCTTGAGTTCTCGCAGTGTGTCCTCCAGTTCATGTTCCCGGCTGGAGAGTTCCTCCTGGGATTGCAGCTGGAGGGAAGAGACGGCTGGGATCAGGGGACAACAGGGACAGACAGGGACATCGGGTCATTTGGTGGGCCACAACCAGCTGGGCCAGGAGCAGACAGGGACAGGAGTGTTGTCAAAAGTACATAAATGTGTGTTGTACATTCATGTATGTGTGTGTGTGTGTGTGTGTGTGTGTGTGTGTGTGTGTGTGTGCGTGCGTGCGTGCGTGCGTGCGTGCGTGCGTGCGTGCGTGCGTGTGGTGTGTGCGAATGTGTGTGTGGCACCGCTCTACCCACTGGCTTTGCGTAGGAATAAGAGGTAACATACCCGCCGCACTATTTCCAAGTGTTCCGCTCTCAGATAGTTGAGTTCGTCTCCAAGCCGATTGGCTCGGCTGTAGTGCGCGTGGGCGATGCCTTCAAGGTCGGCAATCTCAGCAGCCGACTTCTCTCTAAGCTGACGAACCTCCTGGTGAGTAAACAATGAATTACAAAGGTGGACCATTCAGCAGTGATTATTATAAAGTAATCTAATAATTGCCTACCGCGTAAAAGACCCGCAGTTAAATTGGTTCACGGTGTCACAAGGCAGCACTGTAAAAGGAAGTATTTTTCATTTCATTCTTTATCAAAAGAAACATAACTTCAAACATTGTATATTCTCACCTGTAAATCTTGCGCGTTTGTTTATATTTAAATACTAAAGGAGAATTTGTATGAGCCGTCTCAGATATCATTTTGTAAGTTGCTCATTAGTTTTCTACAGTTGACCAGCTACATGATAAATTCAGACAGCTCCTAATAATAACTCATTATACGAAAAAGCTGGGTACAAACTTGTCTCTATACTACACTATCAACAAACACGTTTAGAAGACATGTCTCAGTCTCACCTGGTCTCCATATTACACTATCTACAAACATGTTTAGAAGACATGTCTCTGTCTCAGTCTCACCTGGTCTCTATACTACACTATCTACAAACATGTTTAGAAGACATGTCTCAGTCTCAGTCTCACCTGGTCTCTATACTACACTATCTACAAACGTGTTTAGAAGACATGTATCAGTCTCAATCTCACCTGGTCTCTATACTACACTATCTACAAACATGTTTAGAAGACATGTCTCTCTCTCAGTCTCACCTGGTCTCTATACTACACTATCTACAAACATGTTTAGAAGACATGTCTCTGTCTCAGTGTCAGTCTCACCTGGTCTCTGTCCACCAGGTTGTGTCTGAGACTCGTCACTTCATCCTCCAGTTGCTGTATCCGCAGAGCCCGCTCAGACGACTCCTGGACACAACATCAAGTATCACAGACAGCAGGGGCAGACTGGCAGAAGCAGTGTGACACCGACACCATTAGTATCATGGCGTCATGATGCCACGAGTATCATTACATCATGCTGCCATGAGTATCATGACATCATGCTGCCATGAGTATCATGACATCATGATGGCATGAGTATCACGACGTCATGACGTCATGATGCCGTGAGTATCATGACATCATGATGCCGTGAGTATCATGTCGTCATGACGCCATGAGTATCATGACATCATGATGCCGTGAGTATCATGACGTCATGACGCCGTGAGTATCATGACGTCATGACGCCGTGAGTATCATGACGTCATGATGCCATGAGTATCATGACATCACGACGCCATGAGTATCATGACATCATGCACAGTGTTTTTTAACCGTAGGTAAATTCTGTGATAGAAAATATAGTTTTCAACGAAATGAAAATTACTGTAAAATTAAGATTGTAAGCTTTCAGCTGAATGTGTATTTTGTTACTAAGCAGTCAACGTTTTGTTACCATGGAGACCTGAACTAATGTCTATGGTTACTAAGCAGTCAACGTTTCGTTGAAAATTAGCAAATAAGTTATTTATTACTTTTAAATTAAATTTATATGCATAATTTATTACAAATATATAATAAATATTATTATATGGAATAATAAAAACAAATATTTACCATATCATTAGCTCTTATTGTATTGAAAATTGGATTTATTCACTACTTTTCTTAACAAATATTGATAATTAATAATAATTAATTAATATTGACACTTTATACCAAATATTGCTCCGGTAATACACCAAAGTACCCTATTATTGCCCACATACAGTTTAGACAGTCAATTGTGATTCATTAGTCCATAGAATGCAGATAACAGTTAGTGATATAATTGAGGCCTACCTTGATCTTTGGACGGCAATCTTGGGGTGTTCTTATGAAATTAGGCAAAAATGGCAAAAACAGAGGCAAAACAACACTCAAAACAGGATATAAACTTAGGCGCATCCAATAGGTGGCAGCACGTCCTTTGCCAAGTTGATTTTAATGCTGCCACAGAGCTTAACAATAGAGAAACAACAGTAAAATCCAATGGTCCCATGACTTTTTACCGGCACTGTATATATATATATATATATATATATATATATATATATATATATATATATATATATATATATATATATATATATATATATATATATATATATATATATATATATATATATATATATAATACACATGGTTATATCAGCGTTCGGCGTGTTTGTAAACACGTTCTGGTTGCCCGATGATATTCCCTGGGTCAGCACTTCGAGGTGTGAATAGATGCGGCAAGAGACAAGTTGCTGCGCTGATCGAAGCGACATCGGTCGCTGGCGCTCCAGTACATGTTGCGTAATTTTGGACCGGGCGACGGTCGTGGGGCGTGGCAGAGACTGGCTGTCCGAGCACGTTTGGCTGTCTGTCGAACGATCATGGGATGTGCCGATTATGTTGCGCCTAGCAGGGTCAAACTCGAAAGAAGCGCATTTAACGTGTTCTAAGCTGATACAGTTCTAAATAATGGTTTAATTTGAAAGAAATGATCTAACTAATAACATTGAAAGTCTTCGAAAAGGCATCGGTTGACGGCTTGTCTATCCGGCTAGATTACCCGGACGTGAATCAGCACCATGACATTTAAGGTGGGTAAAGGCGGCGCAGATCTACATACTCTTTAACTTTAAGGTGTATACCCAGCCAATACACTGCTAAGGCTCCACTTGGCTCTATGCTCTTTAATTAATTGCAGAATATTTGTTTGCCGAATAGAGATTATATTTTAGTTCTAATATATATAATGTTAACACTTCCGTTAGCAAATGTGTTTAACAGTGATTCTCTTTTCAAAGCTTCGGGTTTACTGTTCCAAAGAAATGGATGTGCCAATTTTTTTTATTTGTTCCACCTTGTTTTGTACTGAGGTAAGACTCCCTACGTACCAACCTGACCTCCCCCCCTGGGACCCCCACCCACTCCAGTGTTCCCATAGTCATTTCTCTTGGGATTATAGCCTAGGCCTTCTCCAGGTATATGTATATAATTGCCATATCCTTCTGTCCGTCCAAGTTCTTCTCTATTACCTATCTCTGGACAAACATCCCATCCGTTGTTCCTCTTCCTTGTCTAAACTCTAGCTGTTCTTCGACGATTTCCCCTTACACTATTGCTTTTATTCTGCCATCCAGAATTCGTTCCAGCAACCCCAACATATTGCTTAGCACCGTAATGCCTCAATTGTTTTCCCGGGTCATGCACATCTCCCTTTCTTTTCTATATTCGGACAATTAGCCCCGTTCTGAACTTCCTGTGAACTTCCCGTCTCTCTTGCAGGTGTTGAGCAATTGTTTTGTCGATCATCTTCCAATTCGCTCAGCCACCGCCACCATATATACTCAATGCCTGTTTATCTTTCGAAATAGGCCTACACGATAAACCGTAAGAATTGCCCGGGCTGTGACAAGTTTCGTAAAGCTTACATTACCTCCTACCACTGTGTGTGTGTGTGTGTGTGTGTGTGTGCGTGCGTGTGTGCGTGCGTGCGTGTGTTTGCGTGCGCGCGTGTGCGTGTATGGGTGGGCGGGGATGAGTGTGGGTGTGAGTGAGTGTGTGTGTGTGTGTGTATGTGTGTGTGTGTGTGTGTGTGTGTGTGTGTGTGTGTGTGTGTGTGTGTATGTGAGTGTGTGTGTGCGTGTGTGCTTGTGTGTGTGTGTGTGTGTGTGTGTGTGTGTGTGTGTGTGTGTGTGTGTGTGTGTGTGAGTGTGTGTGTGTGTGGGTGGGTGTGAGTGTGTGGGTGTGTGTGTGTGTGTGTGGGTGTGAGTGTGTGTGTGTGCGTGCGTGTGTGTGTGCGCGTGTGCGTGCGTGGGAGGGCGGGGATGAGTGTGAGTGTGCGCGCGTGTGCGTGTGTGTACGGGGGGGGGGGGGGCGTGTGGCGTGTGTGTGCGTGTACGTGTGTGTCGTATTTACATTCATGGCTTACTCCTATTAGAAAACCTATGCAGCATCGATCATCTGGTTCTGTTTTACATTTTACCCCAACAGTAAATACAAATATTGTGAGTAGGTGTTTTTTTCTGTGACTGTATTACTCGTTGGAATAGAGGACTTTGCTTCCTTCGATCAAGTGTTAGATCAGACGCAGGCTGAGTTATTATGCGATTCTTAAATATTTTAAATATCTTGCTTTTATATTTTTTTATTAGTTATTATAAAAAATCAGATTACTTTACTAAAACGTTACGTTGCGGTTTGTGTACGTGACAATCAATTGCTGCACGTGACCTTCGTCAAGCATAACCATTGCCAATAGTATTTATAATGGTAACGTATGGGCGGCATCATATATGCTATATCAAACTGATCCCATTTTGTGTGGAAACACCGGTGATATGCAAAAGGTTACGTGACGTGATAATGTTAGTGTACGCTGCGCACGCCTTTGATGATAATATACTATATTTTTGCTCTAAAATCAATAAGAAACTTTATATTATCGGTAATGTCTATGATAATATAAAGATTTCTTCGGAAGGAGGGTGCAGATTAATACAAAAAAGAAATGTGACGATGACAACATTATATCCCCACAACACAATCTCTTACACATATAAGCACGCTCTTTTTTTCTCCCGTTAATCTCTCCCTCAGCCTCCCCTCTCTCCCTCTCCTTCCTTTATCCTTTCTTCCCTCCCTCTACCCCCTCACTACATCATCAGAATAATGTTTGTATAATCCCTTATATAGAATACCATTATAAAGAAGTATATTGGTGATTTGGCGCAGCAGCACCTCGACTGTGGATTGAATTACCTGTGAACATTCGTGCATCCGGTACATTGTGTATGTTTAGAAAGTGTTTAATTAAAGGCATATATTTTTATTAGAGATTTCAATTAATTCAAATTGTTTTGAAATGACGGAAAATGCTTTAGAATTTCATTTTAGTGCCATACACGTTATAATCAGTGTTTATGTTTTAGATTAATTGATTGATTTATACACACACACACACACACACACATATATATATATATATATATATATATATATATATATATATATATATATATATTTATATATATATATATATATATATATATATATATATATATATATATATATATATATATATGTATATATATATATATATATATATATATATATATATATATATATATATATGTATATATATATATATATATATACGCACACAGTTTTAGTAAAGGTTTTAATTTTATATTAATTTATATAATTTACATACCTAGTTTTAGTAGTATTCATCTTAAAAACAGTGTTTAATTTATTTTAAATTAATTTATATAATTTACATACAAAGGTTTAGTAGTACTTCTTAAAACCAAAAAATGAAAATGATTTATATTAATTTATATAATTTACATTTCTATTTATTAATATACATTTAGTATATTTCTTGTGCAGAGCAACGATCGCCATGCGGGAATTAGCGCTATATAAAAAACTGTATTATTATTATTATTAATATTTAAACCGTTCAGTGTCCATTTTTAGCAAATAGATTAAAGAAATGAACAAATGAGTAGCGCTGCAATCCGTTTTCGTTCTGATGCACAATGTGTCAGAGTGAACAAGTTTGTGAGGTTTTTTTTCTCTCTTTGTCTGTCTCTCTTCTGATTTACATCTCCCCATCACTTCCTTTTAAAAATACTCAACATTTTCTCCCTTCCTCCCTGATTGGCGGCCCCTCGCCGTCTCCCTCTCCCACTCCCTCGCTTTCTTTATCCTCTACTATTTCCCTTCCCACTGTCCCTCTACACCCCTCTTCCTCCATACTTTCATCAACCAATCCTTTTCACCCCTCCCGTCATTCTAATTAAACCGCAATTCGGTACGGTCATGGGTATTTGCACATTCGACAAGAACAGCGAAGCTACTTGTGCCATTCAAGGCAAACTTGATTTGCCCGTGTGTAATACCTGTCTTGTTTCATTGTCAGTTTAACAATGCTTCACTGCCGTTGACATTCTTAGACTGACATGCGGCCTCCGACAATGGTATGTTCTTGGTCCCGCGCAACAACGCACTAATTGACTGTCGCGTTGAACATGACAGTTGCTACAAACAAATGACTTAAGCGTTCGATCGAAAGCATGGATTTGTCGAATTTTAAGTGCAGTTGTAGTGGTAATGCAGTTCTCACGGTTTTCAGTACAAGACCAACTTCACGTGTTTATGGATGGTTCGTTTAGGGTCGGGTGCAGCGGATCGTATGACATTCAGCAAACGATACATATTTGACGCTCTATGTGGTTTGACAGTTGGTCTCGAATGAGCTGCACATGTTGCAGTTTGGGGAGTCATCAGACATTGGGATATACAATTAGACGCCAAAAAGAGAGCCACGACTGCTACAGACAATTGCTTTAAGGTAGGCTATGTGTGTAATGTTGTTTTAGAACGGCAACTGTTGGTAGTACATTACATTAGTTGCCATGTGGTACATGCAGTGTCGACATTCTGTATCGCTAACATGCATAGTCAAACCAGCAAGGCATTACGGAAGACAAACATTATCATCATTATGCATAACTGTTAACATCGTTCTACTGTGAACATAATTACACAGATAATACATTTCTCATTAATCAAAACATTACTTGGCAACATAGTTTATATGTAATGAATGGATCCACTTGCTGATTTGCGTCGATGTAAATCGTAGGTAAGCATTGTATTTATTTATCAAAGAAAATAACTAATAATGTTTTAATCAACCTGTGTTTATTATTTTAAATTATGAATTATCGTATATCAAGGCGAGTTATATTATTCACTGTAGGGTGTACTGTATTATGTATCTGCGTTTAAAAATAATGCCTTATTTAATTTTATGAAGGAAATGTCGGCGACGCCATATTGTTGCCCAACTTCCGCTATAGAACCATGAATTTGGTTAAGTCTACATTAATAATTATAGTTATGCATGTTAACATGTTTTATGTATGATATGATATAGCATGACATATAAGCGAAGTTGTAATGTAATGCTACAAAATAAATAACGTCAGATATATCAGCTTACGTGTTTTACAAGTTGACACCACAATTTCACCAGCTAAGGCTCGGCATGGGTTTATAAGCAAACAAAATGGCTACCTTCTGCAACTGAGTGTTCCGACCGCACGTGGCGGAAGGGGTTACCAGTGACGCTCATCCTATGGAGGTCACAACCGGTGCGGCGAACCGGGGTTTGGGCCAGGTAATTTCCCTCCCATAGGAACACTTTCGGCGGAAGTCGGTCAGTTGTGAGGGAGTAAGGATTGTGACCAACCGTGCCAGGGAACGTTATGAGGAGCAACCGATGAGGTACCCCTGGCCGAACTAGTTACATTAGATTGTACTACAGGCTATATACCCAGTGTCTCCCACTTCCTCATTCCCTCTCTTTTGTTTTTCAAAGTTTTTTTCTTGTAGGAAACAGTTATACTCGCAACAGCACATTGACTTATTTTAAGGTATATTATAAATGTTTTAACAGCTTTAATCGTACACAACTCAGCCTCACGGTAAGGTTTAGTTAATTTGTTGTACGTACGTAAATATTATTGAAAGATATAAAAATGCTTGAACTCTCTTACATTTCAAATGTGGAACGTCCACGCCTAAGTATACGTCGCCTTGTATGTAACTACAAGGGGACGTACCTAATTATATGTTGCAATTATATTATGTTGTATTAAAAAATATTTATTTTAATATCTGTTGATATATTTCATGATTTTTTCATTCTATTGTAATAATTATTATATTTTTCGTATATCGCGCTTATCCAAATAACTGTTTTGGCTGGAATTATAATTGTAAAAGAATTAATACCATGCATAAAATCATCAATATTTTATTGATAGTAAATTTTTAAGATACAATCATTTCTACTATACAAAATAAACTACATTGTCTTTAGTCATCACTAAGTAAATAAATATAACTATGGTATATTAATAATAGTACATTGAATGTATGAATAAATAACTGCGATCATTCATTGCTAAGATACCTTTAAAAATGAGTTTGCATAAGTTTACACAGGTATAATATTACCTAGAATAACCTTTGGTTATAATCTTTTCTTTGAGATATTCATTATTATTATTAATATTGTTTCTTAATAATTAAGAAACACAGTTAATACAAATACCCAGTCAGTATAATCGTGTACATTACCAACTTTTCATAAGTGTACATAACACCTGCATCAACAAAACATCTATTAAATACACATAACAAAAATGTCGAACATACTTTGAACTTGCATAGTTTTCTTTTTATTATATATAATGTAGGATTATACATACATTATTCATTATTACACACACAGACACACACACCCCACACACCACACACACACAGACACAGACACAGACACACACACACACACACACACACACACACACACACACACACACACACACACACACACGCCCGCACACACATGCTCGCACACCTAGTGAGTATTTTATTGAAGATAACGAACTAGAGGACATTTTGGATAGTGTTAGACGATGCTACATGTTCTGGTTTAATAATCATAACTCATGCTTGTAGAAAACAGTTATACTCGTTTTGTAATTTTTTTGGGCAAAAACAATCTTTGAAATTAGGTGTTGGGCAGCTATAATGACGTGATATGAAGAGTTCAAAACCACAACTAGCAGGCTTGTCCATAAAAATGAGTTGGTGCATGCTTTTACAGATCGTGTACTAATTATTATGTATTCCTGTCAGTTCATGCACCTGTATATTAATTTTCTAATAATACAGTTGTGACATAATACAGTTGTGACTGATTGCAGTCAGAATACTGTGTTTTAATGCAAAAGCACTGCTAAATGTTTCTCTAAACCAATTTTTTTTCACTTGTACAGTTTAGTGTAATGTCGGTTCAGTGTTGTGTGTGGTAGGTTCATACCCTGCTGGTGTTCTTTATGCAAACACTACACGTTGTGTGCACACACATTGATTCCATTTCATCAGTTCAGGTGGTATTGTGATATCTTAGAAATGTATTAACTGTATTCAAACTTATAATGTGTGTGTGTGTGTGTGTGTGTGTGTGTGTGTGTGTGTGTGTGTGTGTGTGTGTGTGGTGTGTGTGTGTGTGTGTGTGTGTGTGTGTGTGTGTGTGTGTGTGTGTGTGTGTGTGTGTGTGTGTGTGTGTGTGTGTGTGTGTGTGTGTGTGTGTGTAAAAAGTAAAGGCAGTTCTTATATAGCACAATATCCAATCCTCAGGACCGTTCAAAGCGCTTTACACTTTACTTCCCTGACAGACCTGTTCACTCAGACACCATCTCGGCTTCTCTGGGAAGCATCCAGCCATATGCTACAATTAATGGGCGAAGGCTGCTCGTACACATATCCACCACTGTCTATAGCCAGGTACTCATTTAATTCAGCTGAGTGAACTGGAGCAATGTAGAGTGAAAAAACTTGCCCAAGGTTTTAACGCCGCAGCCAGGATTCGAACCCGGGTTCTCGTAGTCGAGAGTCCGAAGCTCTACCCCTGAGCCACTGCGCTCTACGTGTGTGTGTGTGTGTGTGTGTGTGTGTGTGCGGCGTGTGCGGCGTGCGTGCGTGCGTGCGTGCGTGCGTGCGTGTGTGTGTTGTGTGTGGTGTGTGCGGTGTGTGTGCGTGCGTGCATGTATGTGTGTGTGTGTCTGTCTTGTGTGGTGTGTGTATGTGTGTGTGTCTGTGCGTGTGTGTGTGTGTGTGTGTGTATGTGTGTGTGTACGAGTGTGTGTGTGTGGCACCACTCTACCCACCGGCACCACTCTACCCATTGGCACCACTCTACCCATTGGCACCACTCTTCCCACTGGCACCGCTCTACCCACTGGCACCGCTCTATCCATTGGCACCGCTCTATGAACCGGCACCGCTCTACCCACCGGCACCGCTCTACCCAACGGCACCGCTCTACCCACCGGCACCACTCTACCCACCGGCACTGCTCCACCCAGCAGCACCGCTCTACCCACCAGAACCACTCTACCTACCGGCACCACTCTACCCACCGGCACCGCTCTACCCACCGGCACCACTCTACCCACCGGCACCACTCTACCCACCGGCACTGCTCCACCCAGTGGCACCGCTCTACCCACCGGCACCACTCTACCCACTGGCATCACTCTACCCACGGGCACCGCTCTACCCACCGGCACCGCTCTACCCACCTGCATCGCCCTACCCACCGGCACCATTCTACCCACTGGCACCGCTCTACCTACTGGCACCGCTCTACCCACTGGCACCGCTCTGCCCACTGGCACCGCACTACCCATTGGCACCGCTCTACCCACTGACACCGCTCTACCCACTGGCACCGCTCTACCCACCGGCACCGCTCTACCCACTGGCACCACTCTACCCACGGGCACCGCTCTGCCCACTGGCACCACTCTACCCACTGGCACCACTCTACCCACTGGCACCGCTCTACCCACTGGCACCGCTCTGCCCACCGGCACCGCACTACCCACTGGCACCGCACTACCCACTGGCACCGTTCTACCCACTGGCCCCGCTCTACCTACTGGCACCGCTCTACCCACTGGCACCGCTCTGCCCACTGGCACCGCTCTGCCCACTGGCACCGTACTAACCACTGGCACCGCACTGCCCACCGGCACCGCTCTGCCCACCGGCACTGCACTGCCCACCGGCACTGCACTACCCACTGGAACCGCACTACCCACTGGCACCGCTCTGCCCACTGGCACCGCTCTACCCACCGGCACCGTACTACCCACTGGCACCGCACTGCCCACCGGCACCGCTCTGCCCACCGGCACTGCACTGCCCACCGGCACTGCACTACCCACTGGCACCGCACTACCCACTGGCACCGCTCTGCCCACCGGCACCGCACTACCCACTGGCACCGCACTACCCACCGGCACCGCTCTACCCACCGACACCACTCTCTACCCACCGGCACTGCTCCACCCAGCGGCACCGCTCTACCCACCAGCACCACTCTACCCACCGGCACCACTCTACCCACCGGCACCACTCTACCCACCGGCACCACTCTACCGACCGGCACCGCTCTACCCGCTGGCTTGGTGTAGGAATAAGACGTAACATACCCGCCGCACTATTTCCAAGTGTTCTGCTCTCAGATAGTTGAGTTCGTCTCCGAGCCGATTGGCTCTGCTGTAGTGCGCCTGGGCGATGCCTTCAAGGTCTGCAATCTCAGCAGCCGACTTCTCTCTAATCTGACGAACCTCCTGGTGAGTAAATAATGAATTACAAAGGTGGACGGACCATTCAGCAGTGATTATTATAAAGTAATCTAATAATTGCCTAGCGCATAAAAGACCCGCAGTTAAATTGGTTCACGGTGTTACGAGGCAGCACTGTAAAAGGAATTATTTTTCATTCCATTCTTTATCAAAAGAAACATAGCTTAAAACATTGTATATTCTCACCTGTAAATCTTGCGCGTTTGTTTATATTTAAATACTAAAGGAGAATTTGTGTGAGCCATCTCAGATATCATTTTGTAAGTTGCTCATTAGTTTTCTACAGTTGACCAGCTACACGACAAATTCAGACAGCTTCTAATAATCATTTATTATATGAAAAAGCTGGGTACAAACTTGTCTCTATACTACACTATCTACAAACGTGTTTAGAAGACATGTCTCAGTGTCAGTCTCACCTGGTCTCTATACTACACTATCTACAAACGTGTTTAGAAGACATGTCTCAGTCTCACCTGGTCTCTATACTACACTATCTACAAACGTGTTTAGAAGACATGACTCAGTGTCAGTCTCACCTGGTCTCTATACTACACTATCTACAAACGTGTTTAGAAGACATGTCTCAGTGTCAGTCTCACCTGGTCGCTATACTACACTATCTACAAACGTGTTTAGAAGACATGTCTCAGTCTCAGTCTCACCTGGTCTCTATACTACACTATCTACAAACGTGTTTAGAAGACATGACTCAGTGTCAGTCTCACCTGGTCTCTATACTACACTATCTACAAACGTGTTTAGAAGACATGTCTCAGTGTCAGTCTCACCTGGTCTCTATACTACACTATCTACAAACGTGTTTAGAAGACATGTCTCAGTCTCAGTCTCACCTGGTCTGTATACTACACTATCTACAAACGTGTTTAGAAGACATGTCTCAGTGTCAGTCTCACCTGGTCTCTATACTACACTATCTACAAACGTGTTTAGAAGACATGTCTCAGTCTCAGTCTCACCTGGTCTCTATACTACACTATCTACAAACGTGTTTAGAAGACATTTCTCAGTCTCAGTCTCACCTGGTCTCTATACTACACTATCTACAAACGTGTTTAGAAGACATGTCTCAGTCTCAGTCGCACCTGGTCTCTATACTACACTATCTACAAACATGTTTAGAAGACATGACTCAGTCTCAGTCTCACCTGGTCTCTATACTACACTATCTACAAACGTGTTTAGAAGACATGTCTCAGTCTCAGTCGCACCTGGTCTCTATACTACACTATCTACAAACGTGTTTAGAAGACATGTCTCAGTGTCAGTCTCACCTGGTCTCTATACTACACTATCTACAAACGTGTTTAGAAGACATGTCTCAGTCTCAGTCTCGCCTGGTCTCTATACTACACTATCTACAAACGTGTTTAGAAGACATGTCTCAGTCTCAGTCTCACCTGGTCTCTATACTACACTATCTACAAACGTGTTTAGAAGACATGTCTCAGTCTCAGTCTCACCTGGTCTCTATACTACACTATCTACAAACGTGTTTAGAAGACATGTCTCAGTCTCAGTCGCACCTGGTCTCTATACTACACTATCTACAAATGTGTTTAGAAGACATGTGTCAGTCTCAGTCTCACCTGGTCTCTATACTACACTATCTACAAACGTGTTTAGAAGACATGGCTCTGTCTCAGTGTCAGTCTCACCTGGTCTCTGTCCTCCAGGTTGTGTCTGAGACTTGTCACTTCATCCTCCAGTTGCTGTATCCTCAGAGCCCTGTCAGACGACTCCTGGACACACAACATTACGTGTTACACAGACAGCAGGGGCAGACTGGCAGGACCAGTGTGACACCGACACCATGAGTACCATGACGTCATGATGCCATGAGTATCATGGTGTCATGTGACACTGATGTCATGTGTATCATGGCGTCATGTGACACTGATGTCATGAGTACCTTGGCATCATGATGCCATGAGTATCAATGCGTCATGTGACACTGATGCCATGAGTATCATGGCGTCATGTGACACTGATTACATGAGTATCATGGTGTCATGTGACACTGATGACATGAGTATCATGGCATCATGTGACACTGACGCCATGAGTATCATGGCGTCAGGTAACCCTAATGTCATGAATATCATGGTGTCATGTGACACTGACACCATGAGTATCATGGCGTTATGTGACACCAACATCATGAGTATCATGGCATCACGCACAGTGTTTCTTAACCCATGGTAAATTCTGTGTTAGCAAATGTAGTTTTCTTAATAAATTAAAATTACTTTGGCACATACTGTGTGAAGCTGATTGAACAAAATGTTGTGTTTCACATCCTTGTTTCAAAAGTAAGTTAATTTCTTACAAAACAACCAAATGTTGGATCCTTGAACAATTTGTTCCACAAATAAAATGTAATTTAAGATATTCCTGTCAAACAAAATATACACCCAAAATTGTCCTCAGTGTTGCTTTTTATTTTAGTAAAATTGTATTCTTGAGTTGTATAGTTGCCCATAATAAGTGTATATCACATTGTAGCTAAGTCTAGGACATATTCGCATTAGTACGCTTTCCTAATGCATTAGAAACAGCTTCCATTTTACATTGTGAAATAAAGTTACTCTGACTCTTACTGTCAGCTTTCAGCTGAATGTGTATTTGGTTCTAAGCAGTCAACGTTTTGTTACCATGGAGACCTAAACTAATGTATTTGGTTACCAAGCAGTCAACGCATGGAGACCTGAACTAATGTCTATGGTTACTAAGCAGTCAACATTTCGTTACCATGGAGACCTGAACTAATGTATGTGGTTACTAAGCAGCCAATGTTTCATTATCATGGAAACCTGTGTTCGTAAACTGGTGAGTTCTTCGCATGACCTTGACAAGGCTGTCATTAATTCATCCTTCTCAGCATCCCTCTTGGCAATCTCTCGCGCTGAGAACACAACAGACAAACACGTCTTTACAAGACTGTCAGTAAATAACCCAAAGTGACGATAAATGGATGAACAACCAGTCAATCTCATTGCCCCCCCCCCCCGCACTTCCCTCCCATTAACAATTACATGGTCTAGTGACTGGAGTCTAACTGAAAAAAGAGGAAACACCTCGATATCATAAACGCAGAATGTCTGATATTCATAAATAATAAATTTTAGATATGCACCTAACCGAGAGTTGATTATGAATTTAAATGTAATCATATTAAACTGTTGTATAAAGTTAATGACTTAAATTAAATTAATTGCATTACTGAAGTTAATAAATAAACAAGTGAATTGAATTGAACCCGCGCCTTGTGTTAACCCACCAAGATTCTTGACTTTCTCGTCGAGTCCAACAAAGTTTTCCTGAGTCTTCTGTTGTCTCTCAGCCTCCATCTGAAACACACCAGTGATGCACAGGTCATGTGTCAGGTGGTAACACTCCACACAGTGTTACTATATTGAAATAATAGCCCCAATAAAAGCAAGCAAATAGAGCAAAATCACATATAAATTATAGAATACATAATTATCATGAGTTTGTGTGTGTGTGTGTGTGTGTGTGTGTGTGTGTGTGTGTGTGTCTGTGTGTGTGTGTGTGTGTGTGTGTGTGTGTGTGTGTGTGTGTGTGTGTGTGTGTGTGTGTGTGTGTGTGTGTGTGTCTATGGTGTGTGCGTGTGGTGTGTGTGCGTGTATGTGTGTATGTGTGCATGAGTGTGTGCCTGTGTATGCATGCATGCATGCACACATGTGTGTATGTGCATGGCATCAATTACGTAAACTACCCACTGCAGTGATAACACGTGTTTGCAGGCTCTAATCACCACCTGCCTTTGTACAAGCGTGGGATATGAGTGAGTGGTTTCCCTAGCCACCAGGGGAACACAGAGAGAGGAGTGGGGACCAGTGTCCACGCCACTAGACAGACAGGAGCCAGGGCCAGGAGAAGACAGACAGGTTCAAAGTTCACTCTTGGCACTTCAACGAGTAATTAGAATTGCACAATCTAATTTAAAACCTCGTCATGAGTGAATCTTTCCAACTGATTCATCAGACTGGACAGGTCAGTGAGGACACTTGAGGAACATCTGCACACACACGCACGCACGCATGCACGCACGCATGCACGCACGCACGCACGCACACACGCACGCACGCATGCACTCACACACACACACACACACACACACTCACTCACTCACTCACTCACTCTCACTCTCACTCACTCACTCACTCACTCACTCACTCACTCACTCACTCACACACACCCACACCACACACACACACACACACTCACTCACTCACTCACTCACACACACACACACACACACACACACCAGTTGAGATTTACTTTACGACCTGAAAAAAACTAAAAACAGACAAGTGGCACCTATTTTCAAGCCACGACTGACACCTTTTTTGCTCTTTACTTCATTCTTTTACCCGTCGACCACCAGTCCACCCATATTTCTACCCGTCCACAACAGGTTTTACCCATCCAAATGACGGGTGAACGGGTCTCGGCATAAAGCTATGATATCAGCGTGTGTTGGTAGCACAAGGAATACGTGTGTATTAAAATCCAACGAATGTGGATGAATAAAGCGATTAACAACATATAAGCTGAACAGAAACAAGTACACATGAAGTTAATTCAATGTGTATTTAAATATAATAATTTGGTAAACAATGTTGATGTGTTATAAAGAAAGTGTACATCTAAATGTGTCAACTAAGACGTACTGAAGTATGCTGCAGCTTGTGAAGACAGAAACAGGTTGTGAAAGACGGCATTCAAGGTGCATTCAAGGCAGGAGGGATCATCGCCACAGATCATTTTCAAAACATAAATTCTATGTTTGTTGACAACGGAATCACAAGACCAGTTTCAAAGCAGTGCTAAAATCATTGAACAAAGTGAACAAACTTTGTTGTTAGGCCAAATAGCTTGCGTGTTGATATTTTTATGCTGTTATATATATAGAGCCACTCCACGTTTACCATTGTTCGCCAATACATGACTGTACCCAGTTAAAAATAGGTGTTTGTCCAATTGTTTCACCAAAGTCAAATGACTTAGTTGATCAAATTACCCAGCTCACCATTAATCTGAAATGCAATAGGTTTAAAGATGAAATTTAAGAGGGATCTTTAATTATGGCATGTATCCATGCTCTTATGTGCTTCCTTGTTACACTCGATGAAAACAAACACAAATATCTGCTTTGAAAATGATTAATGATTGGAGACAATGTGAATTACTATCTCCACTAGGGGATGCCAAAGGTTGTGGTAAATGACACGGCAGGCATGCACAGGATTAGTACGGACAAGCTACCTTCGCACGTTCAACATTGTCAGTAGCATAACGCAATTCACACTCTTTCGCAGCAAGTTCTCTGGATACTTGACAAAAGCTGGAGTTAACTGTCATTAACATCTGAAAGAAGTTGGTTCGCGTCACAAAAATTAATGACTGAATCAACATCATTATCTAAACCAACCATATGACCTAGCAACCAGATCCATGAAAAAAGGGCACCAGAAACGTGCAGCTATGAGACATTCTGCTGTATATTTTGCCAACAATTTGGGCATTATAAAAACGTATATTTTACAGAAATATCTGTACGATAGTTACAAATGTTTATCATGCAAGACTAAATTTTTTTTGTAATGACACAAAATAAATGTTGTAACAAAAAGTTAATGTTAGGAATCAGAAATTAAGTATTCCCAGAAAAAAGTTTGTATTAGTTATGAGTGACATTAGTACTAAATGCATAGTATGCATTAGTAGTTAAACATATATTAGTGATTAGACATAATAATTGTTATTAGTAACAAATATTAGTGATGAAACAAATTGATAAAAACGTGCAGGTTTGTTTTTTGTATGGTCAGACAACTTCTTTTCCTCCTTACATCTGGTAAGTAGCTAAAGGCCAATAGTTTGCCAACATTTCGCCTTCAACCCATTTAAAAAAAAAAAATTAATAGTCATCAACACCAGCACAGAAACGTATGCATAATTGTATTGTGTTTTAATGCAAAAATCCACTTTTGACAGTCAATTAAATTATTTTCTGGTAGAACAATTAATTAAGCTAATGAAAATGAACTGACGAGACATTGCTAAGATAGATTTAGTAACATTGTTAGAGTTGAGACGAACACAGCTGAATTGGTGCAAAGACGAATTAGTTGCTGTCAATAACTTATGATGTGTCAAGAGCATCTCATTGCTGGAGTCGACTTACCTGCTCCAGTAGCTCCACTTGGCTCTCAGCTGCCTGTAGACTAGAGTGGAGCTCCTCCAGCTCACCAGTGTGCTCTGAAATGTTTCGCCACAAAAACTCACGAGTCTGTTTGGAAATATTCGGGCTGAAATATGTTACAAACTGTCAAAGTGACATGTCTATAATAACAATCACATCTGTAGCAAAATATATAAAATAATACACTGTATGTATATTATGCACCAATTTGCAGATTACAATATAAAAATAATACAGTGCATAATATTAATATACTATACCATACTAATATTCAATAATAATGATGGATCTCACTTAATTATTTTTACAATATCAGTGACAATATATGTCACCTACACTTAGTTTTAGTGACAATATCTCACATGCACTTTGTTTTACACTATCAGTGAAGATATCTCACCTCCAATTTGTTTTACAATATCAGTGAAGATATCTCATCTCCAAGTGTTTCACGATATCAGTGAAGATATCTCACATACATTTAGTTTTACAATATCAGTGAAGGTATCTCACATACATTTAATTATACAATATCAGTGAAGGTATCTCACATACATTTAGTTTTACAATATCAGTGAAGATATCTCACATACATTTAGTTTTACGATATCGGAGAATATATATCACATACATTTAGTTTCACAATATCAGTGAAGATATCTCACATACATTTAGTTTTACAATTTCAGTGAAGGTATCTCACAAAATAATTATAGTTTTTTATATAGCGCTAATTCCCGCAAGGCGGATCGATGCGCTGCACAAGAGATATACTAAATGTATATTAATAAATAGTAATATAAATTATATAAATTAATATAAATCATATTACTTTTTGGTTTTAAGATGCACTAGTAAACCTTTGTATGTAAATTATATAAATAAATAAAAAATAAATTATACACTGTTTTTAAGATGTATAGTACTAAAACTATAAAAAATTATATAAATTAATCTGAAATTAAAACCTTTACTAAAACTCTGTATGTAAATTTATATATATAGATTTAGATATATAGGTTTAGATATATAGGTTTAGATATATATATATATATATATATATATATAAATTAATCTAAAACATAAACACTGATTAAAACGTGTATGACATTAAAAATAAATTCTTAAGCAATGCACATACATTTAGTGTTACAATATCAGTGAAGGTGTCTCACCGTGTACACTGGCCCTGACTGTGGTCAGTTCCCTATCCACAGCCCCCTTCCTGTCCCTCCCCTCATCCAGGGCAGCCTCAATCTGCCGCAGCTCTCCGTCCAAACACTCCAGCTTTAACCTTCTGCTCTTCACTCTCTCCTCAATCTGCTGCTCCGTTCTGCAACCACAGAAGAAAAGGGTTAAGAGATGTGGTTAAAATTGATCAGTATGTTCAAGTTGACTGAATCATCTCAATTTGAAGTTTCACAGTAAGTGTTAATATGACTGAGATCAGCCTCGCATGCCGGGGAGATCAGCCTTGCATGCCGGGGAGATCACCCTTGCATGCCGGGGAGATCACCCTCGCATGCCAGGGAGATCAGCTTCGCATGCCGGGGAGATCACCCTCGCATGTTGGGGAGATCACACTCGCATACCAGGGAGATCACCTTCGCATGCCAGGGAGATCACCCTTGCATGCCGGGGAGATCAGCCTCGCATGCCGGGGAGATCAGCCTCGCATGCCGGGGAGATCAGCCTCGCATGCCGGGGAGATCAGCCTCGCATGCCGGGGAGATCAGCCTCGCATGCCGGGGAAATCAGCCTCGCATGCCGGGGAGATCAGCCTCGCATGCCGGGGAAATCAGCCTCGCATGCCGGGGAGATCAGCCTCGCATGCCGGGGAAATCAGCCTCGCATGCCGGGGAGATCAGTCTCGCATGCCGGGGAGATCAGCCTCGCATGCCGGGGAGATCAGCCTCGCATGCCGGGGAGATCAGCCTCGCATACTGGGGAGATCACCCTCGCATGCCGGGGAGATCACCCTCGCATGCCAGGGAAATCAGCTTCGCATCCCGGGGATATCAGCCTTGCATGCCAGGGAGATCAGCCTCTCATGCCAGGGTGATCAACCTCACATGCCGAGGAGATCACCCTCGCATGATGGGGAGATCACCCTCGCATACCAGGGAGATCACCTTCGCATGCCAGGGAGATCACCCTCGTATGCCGGGGAGATCACCCTCGCATATTGGGGAGATCACCCTCGCATGCCGGGGAGATCACCCTCGCATGCCGGGGAGATCACCCTCGCATGCCAGGGAGATCACCCTCGCATGCCGGGGAGATCACCCTCGCATGCCGGAGAGATCACCCTCGCGTATTGGGGAGATCACCCTCGCATGTCGGTGAGATCACCCTCGCATGCCGGGGAGATCACCCTCGCATGCCGGGGAGATCACCCTCGCATGCCGGGGAGATCACCCTCGCATGCCGGGGAGATCACCCTCGCATGCCAGGGAGATCACCCTCGCATGCCGGGGAGATCACCATCGCATGCCAGGGAGATCACCCTCGCCTCACCTTACTCGACTAAGAACAGCGAGTTATTTTTGTGCGTTGGCTTTCCCTTCCGCCCGACTGCCACTGGCCTACATCTGTTAGTTTGTCATGACAATTGAGTCAAACAAATTATTTATTGACCACAATTAAATTCAAGACTTTTCAAGACTACTTTATAAAATTCAACGATTTCAAGGCCTTGAATTTGGTCCAATCAAATTCAAGCCTTTTCAAAACTTTCAAGGCCCCGTACGGGCCCTGCTGAAGTCACAAGACATCACCTTTTCAGTTGGTGGACCTGACTGTGCAGACCTCGGTGGGTCTCATCCAGCTGAACCTTCTCTCCCTTCAGTTTCGCAACAGCCGTCTCAGCTGTCGTCCTCTCGGCTTCAAGCTCCACCAACTTGGCTCTAGCCTGCTCCACTTGTCGCTTCAGATGCTCCACTTGTCGCTTCAGATGCTCCAGTTCTGTCGTCAACTCCTGGACGTCGCTCGTGTCACCCTGCAGCTCGCTGCCATCCTGTCGTGAAACACAACAACGTTTGGTCTGTATGTGATTGTTTTCCTCGTGTGTTCTCAGTGAAATGCTCCAATTACTGCTCCACTTACTGCTCCACTTACTACTCCACTTACTGCTCCACTTACTGCTCCACTTACTGCTCCACTTACTGCTCCACTTACTGCTCCACTTACTTCTCCAATTACTGCTCCACTTACTGCTCCACTTACTGCTTCACTTACTGCTCCACTTACTGTTCCACTTACTGCTTCACTTACTGCTCCACTTACTGTTCCACTTACTGATCCACTTACTGTTCCACTTACTGTTCCACTTACTGCTCCACTTACTGCTCCACTTACTGCTCCACTTACTGATCCAATTACTGCTCCACTTACTGTTCCACTTACTGCTCCACTTACTGTTCCACTTACTGCTCCACTTACTGATCCAATTACTGCTCCACTTACTGTTCCACTTACTGCTCCACTTACTGCTCCACTTACTGCTCCACTTACTGCTCCACTTACTGATCCAATTACTGCTCCACTTACTGCTCCAGTTACTGCTCCACTTACTTCTACAGTTACTGCTCCACTTACTGCTCCAATTACTGCTCCACTTACTGCTCCACTTATTTCTCCAGTTACTGCTCCACTTACTCCTCCACAAGAGCAATATTTTAAAATGAATCTCTCTATTTCTCGTCTACTCGTTAAATATTTTTAATATAAGAATAAACATTTTTATAATACATAGCCTGCAGAAATATATTTAGTTAACCTGAGAAAGCATTCTCAGTTTTAATATTCCGACCATACAAAGTTCACGCTGTAAACCAAATTTTAAACATGGTTTATTGCAGAATAAACGCATGTATGCATGCAGAGCCATGCACACAGGACTACCTACACATGTATAACATAATTTTGTAGACTATTTTAATGTAAAACAAATTAAACAATGCAGTACCAACTCACAAACTTTACGTACATTTATTAACAACATTTTGACATTACTTCTAACACTAACATTAGTCATGGTAAAAACCAATTCAAACATTAGAGGTTACCATAAAAAGTGCAAATACGTCTTCTTGCACTGCACCATGGGATTGTTCTAGACATCAGTACCATGCTTGATAAGCATGTTCACTTCAATGTTACTTTCTATTAATGCTTTCAACCAAACATTGATATAAAATGCATCAAACTTAGCATAAATGACTGGTCAGTGATATATAGATGACCACTCACCCAGCTAAGATCCTGCTCTTTCAGTTTCCTTTTTGTCTTCAAATCGGTCAGTTTGTCTTTGACCACCTGAAGAACACAGAAGGAGATATCAACACAACAGTGGTGAGCGGTGGTTGCATGGTAGAGCGCCGGACTGTCAATCGAGGGGACGGTGGTTCAATCCCACCTACCGCCGTTTAAAAACTTAGGCAAATTTGTTCACCCCACATTTGCCTGCGTCTTTCGGAAGAGACACTGAAAGTCAGTGGTCCCTTCTAACTGGTGTCTATGCCAGGGGAAGTAAAAGATCCCACACCCCTAGGGGGTAAATAAATTTTTCTTCGACCACCTGAAGACAAACTAATTCTAGATAAGGACAACTCAAAAAAACCAATGCCAATAATGGTCAGCAAGTTGACCGGTGGCCATTAATGGAAGAAGAAGAAGAAGAATATAAGATGTCTACACTTTTTATTATGTACTAATATTAAAAATTGAGATAAAATTATGAAATACCTCTAAGAAGATGTCATACCTTAATTTCGAGCCTGCGACTTGCTATTTCCTGCTCAAGCTGCGTGTCAAGAGAGTCGAGTTGTCGCCGCCGTTTCTCCGTTGATTCCTGGAGCAACTGGAGCTCCGACTTGCTCCGCCGCAGCTCTCTGTGGAGCTGCTCCAGTTCCTCCTGACTTTTAGTTATTGCGCAGGTGAAAAGCAAAGGTAGGTTCTTATATAGTGTGGTAACCAGTTTGTAATACTGCTCTGTGCTTTCCTGACAGAACATTCATCTGCACAGTCTTGGTCTTCCTAAGTATTCAGCTATGCTAAAATTAGTGCAAAAAGATTGACCATTCACAATTGCCAATGTCTATAGCCAGGTATTCTTTCATACAACTAAGTGAATTCAGGCAATGTGGATTACACAAAATTGTACAAGAGCAGTAGAATGATTATCTGATATTCTAGCCCCCATGTGCCCTAATATGACAGGATAACCTATCATCTAATGATTCTTTTAACAATTGTTATAAAGATGATTTTTTTAAACCGGACATGCTGAAATTATTAACATATCAATGAATCCAACTTGAGGCCAACCTAATTGACAACAGTATTATCCATGGTCACATTTGATCTTATTTGGTATGTCATGTGACACAAGTACTCCTACCTGCTGAGTTAATAAGGTCAGCTCAAGTCATTTCGTTGACAAGATGTCGTCACTCTCCTGTGCTAGAGATAGTTTCTCTCTGCGCTCATTCTCTGCTCGGGAAATTGACGCTTCCATATCCGACAATCTGCAACAAGATCAGCTAGTTTCCCACTGGGCTTGGCTAAAGGGTCCTCTGCCCAGAATTGGCCAAACAGTAATTTGTAACGGGAAGTCTACTGTCTAGAACGTGGGAAAGTTAAACATCAAAGGCTATTGCGGCTAAGTCTGTTCACCTCAGCAATATTGGCAATTTGTTTTGAAACTTGAGGTTTTGTTTAACATTTGAACATGATGCAGGTGGAATCTTTCGAATTGCGAGCATTGTTCCAGCTTAATAAAGCAACCAATCACGAACTAGTAGGCAGTAAATCTTCAACATGCATGTCGTAGTCATAAGAATGTAATACTAAATGACAAACATAAAACCTGGGCGCTGGTACCCTTGCTATATGCAACAAACATCTACATATTGATATTAAAGGTATATGTTTATATGACATTTACTGGTCTGATTAGATTGTTAATTAAATAGATGTTAACCTCTTTATTAAGACTAAGCGTCTCATTTGAATTGTGTGAGATTTCTTTCTCTAAATGACCCTGTGTCCAATATCAGATGGCCAGAATACAGGATTGATGTCAGCTTTGTTGACATACCTGTCACCTGTATGACTTGGTGACAATCGTCTAAGCTTACAGTGACATCAGTCTTAGTCTAATCCACCCACCTTTGTGTGGCTAATCTCAGTTTCACGTCTGCTTGTTGGAACTCATCATCTTTTTGTGCTATCACCTGCAAGCATGAGAGGTGAACTGAGACATGTAGACAGTGCTTAGCATGCACAAGAAATGTACTGATAAGTGTACAATATCTTTTATGACTACTCCTTAAAACTTGTTAATTTTATTCAAATGAGCTTTTTACTTATGAACATTGACGTACATTTTAAGTTTTTAGGATTTACTTATTTATTTATTATTCTGAACTGCTTTTAGTACTTTTACATTCATAATATGTATTATTATTATAAGTAATTTTGTAATTATTATAAGTATGTGTATTTTTATGATAATTTATTTCGATATTTGATGCTATATTTTTATGATTTTTTACTTTTAGTTTCTTTCTATGATTTGTTGTAACAGCGCCTTCGAACACGGTAACTTGGATTTATGGTGCTATATAAATGGTTTTATTATTATAAATTTTACTGGAAAGTAATGTAATTGTGTTGTGATGAATTTTGTTAATCCAAATTTTTTGACCTATACGTTTTTGGATTAGCAAGTGTTTCAGCTATAGCTCTCATGCATATAGCAGGATGTACTAATGTTTGGAAATTTTATTCCTTCAAAAGACGTTTGCGTGCCATGTTTTCTGGATTACTGGGATATGACTTATTGAGGTCAGGATTAGCTTGTTGTTATGACCACTTCACTTCTGAGTCATCAATCACAACATTGCACGCAGCAAACAATGGCAGACCTCAACAGTGACACCACCTGTCGGGATGAATTATAACTAAATGTGTCAATTGGAAAAAAATCTCTTTGTGAGTTTTTTCAAATGTATTACCAATCAGAAGCCAATAATTCAAGGAAGCGAGAGAACACAGATGAAGGCGAGTGAACCATGACACGAGGAGGTGATGCTATTACAATTCCAATATCAGCCTATTAATAAGAAGACAAAGACATTTACAGAAAAAGACATTTTTACACACTATAAGTTATTGTTTTATAATTATTTATCTTAGCTTATTTATTTATTTTTACTTACTTATTGCTCTTACATTACTTATTTAAATTAGATTACTAATTTGATCTTACCTTATGTATTTAATTAGTGTATATTTTTGATTTGGTCAACACGTCATAGTAATGTGTTTTTATTGATCTTAGTTTATTTACTTATTTATCTTAGCTCATTTATTGTTATCTTACCTTATGTGTTTAGTTAATTTATATTTTAGATTTAGTGAACACATCGTATTAATGTGAAGCGCTTTGATTGATATTTAGTTAACTAAAAAGCACTATATAAAGCAACGGAATTATTATTATTATATTATTATTATTTACCGCCTCGATCTCGCTGAGCATTCTCTCGCTGTCCTTCCGTCTCATCGTGAGGTCGTTGTTCTGCCTCTGCATCAATCGCAGCTGGTCCTCAGCCCTCACGAGGTTCACCCCCGCCTCGTGGGCCCGTCTCTCCAGATCCTCGCTGTCTGTGAGGGCAGACGTGAGGGACGCACGCGCCTCCTCAAACTGACGCAGGGTCTGCTTAGCCAGGACACAAACGGCTTATGGCTAAGGATGGGAGAGTGGTGGTTTGTTAGTATCCAGAGGCACTTAATGCTATCCTCTGGTGTGTGTGTGTGTGTGTGTGTGTGTGTGTGTGTGTGTGTGTGTGTGTGTGTGTGTGTGTGTGTGTGTGTGTGTGTGTGTGTGTGTGTGTGTGTGTGTGTGTGTGTGTGTGTGTGTGTGTGTGTGTGTGTGTGTGTGTGTGTGTGTGTGTGTGTGTGTGTGTGTGTGTGTGTGTGTGTGTGTGTGTGTGTGTGTGTGTGTGTGTGTGTGTGTGAGTCTAAGTGTGTGTGTGTATGTGTATGTGTGTGTGTAAGTGTGTGTATGTGAGTCTGTGCTGTGTGTGTCTGTGTGAATGTATGTATGTGTGTGTGTGTGTGTGTGTGTGTGTGTGTGTGTGTGTGTGTGTGTGTGTGTGTGTGTGTGTATGTGTGTGTGTGGGTATATATATATATATGTGTGTGTACATAAGTGTGTGTGTATGTGCATGCGTGCGTGTATGTATGTGTGTGTGTGAATGTGTGTGTGTGTGTATGTATGTGTGTGTGAAACCGTTGTCACTGCAGACTACAACATCACACACAAGACAGATCACATGACTGCTGTGAGTGACCTTTCACCTCTTTGCGAGCATCAATCAGGTCAGGCTCACACTCCAGAAGCAGGCGGTCGGCCTCTCGCAGTTCCGCCTTTCGCTTTGCGAAAGGCACTTGATCTCATCGCTGAGATAGTCGGGTCGAGGTCGCCGCAACCTTGGGTCATACTCATAGACGTAGTCCGACTCATTAACATCGTAGATGGTGGTGCCATCTAGGAACTCTCTGTGGGGAAGATTGAAATAGCACATTTTGTTTTTATTGATAATGGTACAGTGTATTGTGCATCACAGGACAATGGAAAATACCATGTTCATTTGAAAGTGGATAAACTAGGTACACAGTTTATAAAGTGTTAAGACTATATGTGACAGTTGCGTGGAATATAGAAAAATACAAATTAAATAGTATCACTACACACAAGTATTATATTATTATGGTTCTTATATTAGGAATATATGTATGGTGCCTAACAAATTATTTACTGTACTAGCAATGGGATTAACAGAATTAGAATAATTATAAATATTTTTATAAATATCAAAATTACAGTTCTGCCCATAAAATGACACCAATTCAGGTAAAATAATAACAAATGCTTGCAAAACATAAACATTCCCTTTTTCAAATCTGTAGCAATGTTCACTAAAAAGGTCAAGTTCCTTCCCACCCATCTACCTCTCCTTCCCTCCCACCTCCCTCTCCTTCCCTCTCATTCCCTTCCACCTCCTTCTCCTTCCCTCCCACCTCCCTCTCCTTCCCTCTCCTTCCCTCTCCTTCCCTCTCCTTCCCTCCCACCTCCCTCTCCTTCCCTCTCATTCCCTTCCACCTCCTTCTCCTTCCCTCCCACCTCCCTCTCCGTCCATCCCACCTCCCTCTCCTTCCCTCCCTCCCACCTCCCTCTCCTTCCCTCCCACCTCACTCTCCATCCATCCCACCTCCCTCTCCTTCCCTCCCACCTCCCTCTCCTTCCCTCCCACCTCCCTCTCCTTCCCTCCCACCTCCCTCTCCTTCCCTCCCACCTCCCTCTCATTCCCTCCCACCCCCTCTCCTTCCCTCCCACCTCCCTCTCCTTCCCTCCCACCTTCCTCTCCTTCCCTCCCACCTTCCTCTCATTCCCTCCCACCTCCCTCTCCTTCCCTGCCACCTCCCTCTCCTTCCCTCCCACCTTCCTCTCCTTCCCTTCCACCTTCCTCTCCTTCCCTTCCACCTTCCTCTCCTTCCCTCCCACCTTCCTCTCCTTCCCTCCCACCTCCCTCTCCTTCCCTCCCACCTTCCTCTCCTTCCCTCCCACCTTCCTCTCCTTCCCTCCCACCTTCCTCTCCTTCCCTCCCACCTTCCTCTCCTTCCCTCCCACCTTCCTCTCCTTCCCTCCCACCTCCCTCTCACCTCTCTCTCCTTCCCTCCAACCTTCCTCTCCTACCCTCCCACCTCCCTCTCCATCCATCCCACCTCCCTCTCCTTCCCTCCCACCTCCCTCTCCTTCCCTCCCACCTTCCTCTCCTTCCCTCCCACCTTCCTCTCCTTCCCTCCCACCTTCCTCTCCTTCCCTCCCACCTTCCTCTCCTTCCTTCCCACCTTCCTCTCCTTCCCTCCCACCTTCCTCTCCTTCCCTCCCACCTTCCTCTCCTTCCTTCCCACCTCCCTCTCCTTCCCTCCCACCTCCCTCTCCAACCCACCTCCTTCTCTGTGGCCGTGTCTTCGTGTTGCTCCTCCTCAGCTCCTTGAGTTCCCTGGCTGCGTCCTCCCTCTTCCCCAGTAAGTCCCTCTCCACCTCCCTCATGTGGTGGAGCTGAGACTTCTGCCGTCCCACAGCCAGGTCAAGGGCTTCCAACTCAGCCCGGCGGTCCTACAACACACGGTCCATGGTCTCACTGGAGGGTGACTTAGAGACCCAGAGAACAGTCACTGGTCTCACTGGAGGGTGACTTAGAGACCCAGAGAACAGTCACTGGTCTCACTGGAGGGTGACTTAGAGACCCAGAGAACAGTCACCGGTCTCACTGGAGGGTGACTTAGTGACCCAGAGAACAGTCACAGGTCTCACTGGAGGGTGACTTAGAGACCCAGAGAACAGTCACAGGTCTCACTGGAGGGTGACTTAGAGACCCAGAGAAGAGTCATTGGTCTCACTGGAGGGTGACTTAGAGACCCAGAGAGCAGTCACTGGTCTCACTGGAGGGTGACTTAGAGACCCAGAGAGCAATCACTGGTCTCTCTGGAGGGTGACATAGAGACCCAGAGAACAGTCACTGGTCTCACTGGAGGGTGACTTAGAGACCCAGAGAAGAGTCATTGGTCTCACTGGAGGGTGACTTAGAAACCCAGAGAACAGTCACTGGTCTCACTGGAGGGTGACTTAGAGACCCAGAGAAGAGTCATCGGTCTCATTGGAGGGTGACTTAGAGACCCAGAGAACAGTCACAGGTCTCACTGGAGGGTGACTTAGAGACCCAGAGAGCAGTCACTGGTCTCACTGGAGGGTGACTTAGAGACCCAGAGAACAGTCACCGGTCTCACTGGAGGGTGACTTAGAGACCCTGAGAACAGTCACAGGTCTCACTGGAGGGTGACTTAGAGACCCAGAGAACAGTCACAGGTCTCACTGGAGGGTGACTTAGAGACCCAGAGAGCAGTCACTGGTCTCACTGGAGGGTGACTTAGAGAACCAGAGAGCAGTCACAGGTCTCACTGGAGGGTGACTTAGAGACCCAGAGAACAGTCACTGGTCTCACTGGAGGGTGACTTAGAAACCCAGAGAGCAGTCACAGGTCTCACTGGAGGGTGACTTAGAGACCCAGAGAGCAGTCACTGGTCTCACTGGAGGGTGACTTAGAGACCCAGAGAACAGTCACTGGTCTCACTGGAGGGTGACTTAGAGACCCAGAGAACAGTCACCGGTTTCACTGGAGGGTGACTTAGAACATTTTGCTGTAATTTATTCATTTTTTTGTCGCAATTAATTAATTGAACTTCTTTTATACCTCTATTTTATATTATAATTTATTATTTTAACTTTTAAACTAACAACATTAATTTATGTATTTATATTGTTTAATTTGTCTTATTTTCCTGTATGTGTCTATGTTAAGTGCTATGAATTCTCTGGATATGGCACTATGCAAAATAAACATTATTATTATTATAGAACTCACATTCAACGAACGTTTTCAAAACAGTGATATTGCTGCTGCGATATCCCTGGGACATTATTACTGTGACACATTATGAAGTATCCTTTTGGCACATCCTGGTGTTGACAGGTTTCACTATATGTAATGCAAAGATCAGTTTTGACATCACATGAATGCACAAAAGTGCGGAAATTTACTGCAAAAAGTCCTTTTTTATTACTTGAGTTTTATCTTAGGTGTTTTAAAAATATGTCTGCAAGCACTTAGCTTAACTGCTACATTGCCAAGTTAAACATTTAAAGTAAGGTTAAAACTCTTACTTTACTTTTATGTTTAGTGTCTTCAGCAAAGGAAAACATTTCTATATAGATTGTATCGATAAAATAAAATGTTTTAAATTTGTCAGAAACTGTAGCACAGGCAATCCATAATTTCTTTCACATTGTCACATACCTTTAGTTCCACTTTCAGTTTCTTTAGAGCTCTTCTTTCAATATCGTCAACAAACAGAACGTGACGACTTTCTTCACTGCCGGATGCAGATAGCTCCTAAAGGAACAGTAACACTAACATTTTAGTATATTTAATATATATTCCACTACATTTCATTACATTTAAACAAAGCAATCTTACTGTTAAGCAACACTTTCACACAGAAATATAGTAAATACAATACAGTAATGTTATCAAAGCAATGGTGCCAGCTTCCAGGTTGTAATTGATGATTCATTTAATATTACGTTCTTGTGACTACAACATGCGTGTTGAAGGTTTACTGTCTGCCAATTTGTGTTTGGATAATTTATAACCTCAGAACAATGTTTGCAATTTGAAAGATTCCGCCTGCAACACGTTCAAATTGTAAATAAAACATCTAATTTCAAAACAAAATTTATTAGCGATAACACCGAGCTGAGCAGATTTAACTGCAATACACTTTGATGTTTAACTTTGCCACGTTCTAGCAGCAAACTTCTTCTCGTTACCAATTATTGCTCGGCTAATTCTGAGTAGAGAAGATGGCACCCTTGCTTTAAGATATAGTCTTAGCACGAACTATTGTATGTTATAAACAGTATCTGGAATATGAAAGCACATAGTTGCGTAGCACGTACCCCATATTGGCTCAGCTGAGACTTGAGAGAGCGAAATGTCTCCTGTAGTTTATTCGCATAATCCTCCTGCAGAAAAACATGTCATCAACAATGTGACTTCCTCACTCATTGACACTGGTAGTACCCTTTTGAAAGGTATAAATCACACATGCACTGACACTATAACTGTAGCTTGTAATGCTGATAGCGGTGAGCAAAAAAATATTTAACTGAGTAACAACTGAATAATGATAATATTTTTACTGAATGCTGAGTGAATCTGCACAATTCGCAGTGGGTGAAATCTGTGCATTTTCATATATCCGAAAACTCCTTGTTAAATTTGTCTTATTTTACTGTAATGTGTCTTATGTTAAGTGCTATGATTTCTCTGGGTATGACACTATACAAAATAAACATTATTAAATTCAAGGAATGTTTTCACAACAGAAACAGCTGCTGCAATATCACTGGGACATTATTACAGTGACACATTATGAAGTATCCTTTTGGCACATCCTCGTATTGGCAGGTTTCACTATATGTAAAGCAAAGATCAGTTTTGTTTTGAGATGATATGAATGCGCAAGTGCGAAAATTTACTGCAAAAAGAATTTTTTTATTACTTGAGATTTTATCTCAGGTATTTGACAGATTACGACTCGGTGTATATCGAGGTTGGCAATGAGGCTTAATAATATATTTTTTATTTCGAAGTGGTTACGTGGCCGAGCATCGGAACCCTGTACCTCGGCGTTATATGTCCGAGCACTCAACGCGCATGCGCCAATTGTCACGTGTTGCATCTTGCTTCCGCTCTTTCTCACGGCAGCCGAGCATGGGTTGAGCCTGAGGTTCGGATTAACGTAGGCGATGGTTTTGACGCAAATAAAGGAAATAAAACAGCCGTGCAACTCTACATTGACCACAGGCGAGATTGTAAGACATCGGCTGCGTCGGTGGCTCTATATCCTGGCTGCGCTGGCAAGATTAAACCCGAGCACAAGTACTTCGAAGACAAATGCCAGTCGATTCGGCTCACAGACAACTCGGCCCGGACCGACCCGGCTCAAGATAACTCGTCGCCGATCTTGAGACGACGTCCATTTGAGACAACTGGGGACATTTGTTTAAATTTTGCACAACCTCAATTTTGCTGTTATCACTATCTTTATCGAATTGCAATATGATATTATTAACCACAGAATAAGTGTCAGTTTTATATAACAATAATAATATAATTCATGCTTAATGTTTATACTAGTTGTTTTGCTTGATTAATTTTATATTAGTGAAATAGTTATGTGCATTATTACGTTTTTAATACAATATTTATTGATATAAATATAATATAAATTACATTAGTGCAACACACGAGTATGCTTTACATTACTGTGTCAGATTGCAAGTCGATTTATTTTCGCGCATGATGCGTACATACGTCACTTAAATATTAATGTTACCCAGGTAATCATCATTGTAGAAATGTTCTTTTGTCATCTTCCAGTAATAAACTGCTACATACAATATTGCTACATTACACATGTGTGTATTTAATAATTCTGCATAAAGTAATACAGCAGATATATAATTTCAGGAAACAGCAACTATATTCATATTATTTGTGCCACAGTAACTATTATAAGCTGCAAATAAATAGTATCTTCTAAAGTACATATATTACTTATAATCTTTTTCTAATGGAACTGGCTCTATTAAAATGATAATATTAAATTTACTTTATAAAAACATGAAGTCCATAAATTATTCTGCTATACTACAGCAATTACAATCTGCAGTTCTCAAAACGCAATTATGTTGGCCTGTTATGCCCTATGAATAAAATAAATTCATCAACCAGCCATATGCTGTATGGTGCCCCTGGTGTTTCTTTCGGTGCTCATGTAATTATTAATAATGCTCATATTTATTAATTATAATGTCGTTATGGGTATATATTACGTACTTAGATTCATACCATTAACGCAAAAAAAACATTTATAATCATGCAATTGGGCTTATACATTTTAAGTATTTATTTCATTTTTTCCATAGGCTATCACTTGTTATAATGGACTTATAAATATTAATCGAATATCCTTATGAATCGCTAGTAGCAGTAGTACGATTACGCACCCGTACTGATACTGATGCGAAGGGTAACGTGAAAGTACGACCAAGAAATCGCCTGTGCGTTGAATGCTTGGACCTTTATCTCAAACAAACACGGTTCCGATGTTCGGCCTGCTACACCGCGTCCGAGCACCGGGGAAAGTAAAAGTAGGCGCATGCGCGTTAAGTGCTCGGACCTTTATCACCAGCGAACACGGTTCCGATGCTCGGCTACGCAACAACGTCCTTTTTATTTAATATAGCGCCACATCCAATTTGAAAGTGTTCGTGGCGCTTTACATACATTAAAATCCTAAAATACAAATACATACCTGAAGAAAAACAAATATACTAGTAACATATATAAACAATTAAAAAAAATAAAAAATATAAATATAATAACACAAATTATTGAAGCTAAATAAATATATATATATGTATGTATAAAAAATAGGTTAAATAAAATATCGATAAAAGTACACAAACATTAAACTAAGCCGCGAGAACAGTCAGAAAGAAATATATATATATATATGTATATATATATATATATATATATATATATATATATATATATATATATATATATATGGTGAGTAACGTTGAAGTCTGAATGCATAATATATATATATATATGTATATATATATATATATTGTCCCATTATATTTTTGTGTAATGGGCTTCATACTAAAACCATACTTTAAAATTTGACTATCCTAATATTAGTGGGGTTACCAACTCCTAGGGTGTTTTCATTTACTATTTTATTCTTATGACTACAACATGCATGTTGAAGGTTTACTGCCTGATTATCCAGTATTTGTGTGTAGTTACTTTATTAAGCTCAGAAAAAAATTAGCAATTTGAAAGATTCTGCCTGCAACTCATTCAAACTATAAACAGAACATCCAGTTTCAAAATAAAAATTGATTGGCAGTAATGCCAAGGCAATCAGAGTTAATCGCAATGGCCTTTGAGGTTTAATTTTCCCATGCAGTAGGTTCCCATTACAAATTACTGCTTTGCACTAATGGTTCTGATGTCAGAGACATTTGTATGAGGTGTATACTTGTAAATGACTCATGTCACAGACCAGACATGTACTAAAAATATGAAAACACTTGCTTGTACATATATTTATAATAAAATTATGTAAATATTTTTTGGGGCACTGTGTTCAACTGGCCATGAGATGAGATATGGTTTGAATAATACAACCAAAGTGATATTGCTAACAGCAGTTGTGAGGGACATTGTTTGAAGTACTGCTGATACTGGCAAGCAGAGAGATGTTGTTCTCATCATGCTGCTGCTTGACTCAAATGTCTTATAGGACGTGCACGGTTAAAACATACATCTGTGTAAACATGCGATTGTCCTGCAGTTTCTTAAAAGTGTTACTTTGCATATAGGAGTCATTTATCACAGAATGGATGACATTGTACAGTGTCTGTTTAATTTACACATTAAGTGAATATGTAGAATCTCGATGGCTAAGTAAGGTTTCACTGTTGTCCATATGGTTATACATATGTTAGCTAATGTTGAAAACCAACTTGATGCGAGATCCAGTGGGTTGTCTAAATTCTGGTGGGCTACCTTATTCTAGTGGACTTAATATGTTGGTGGGTTATCTTTATTCTGGTGGGCTATCTTTGTTCTGTTGGGATGTATATTTTGGTGGTTTATCTTTATTTAAGTGGGCCATCAGTATTCTGGTGGGCTGTTTTATTTAGTTGATATGTTATTTTTATTCTGCTGAACTGTCTACTGAAATAGTGTTTGTGACTGGTTATAAGTTGTGTGTCCACACTTTGCACAGCATTCTTCAATACGTTTGTTTTATTGTGTTACCATGTCAACCCTTGAAAATATGACCTGACACAGGTCATTCATTATGATGTGACAAGATGGTAGCTACAACATTGTAAGGTGACAAACTATGTCCAGTGTTTTATGTATCACCTGTGAGCATATTGGGTTGAGTAGTAACTGTAGTAATATAGGTTTTTGTTTGTAAAAGTACGACATTAATGCTATGTTCCATTCCCAAGGCAGTCTAGATGCCATAAACAAATGCATATCTGGACAGCTCGAAGAGATGGCAGGAGTAGTGAAGTTAGAATTATACACAGATCAGTCATATATAAAGGTGGAGGGGATTTAAGAATGTATGATCATGGTTTCATATATACATAAATTTGTTATTAATAATACTTTAACTAAGAAATTAGATCAACCGTAACATATTACTATTCGTTTTATATTTATTCTTTTATGAGCCGTGCAAGATGCTGCATATTAAATGTCAAATATTCGAATGTACTCCGCAGTGCTGGTGGTGTGTATACTGGCTTCCATGCCGGGCAGATACCCTGACTGACTAGAATGTAGAATGCAGAGTGCTTGACATGCGAATATGGTGACGTCTGACTAGCTTTGCAGTTGGTGATGGAACGGTGGATGTCATGATCTGTCAAATATGGCATGAGCCTTTGGTCAACCTCTCTCGACACTGTAAGACAGGTTTGACATTCTTTGGTGAACTACATCAGCTTGGATATCGATGACATTGTGTGAGTTCACTCTCTTTGATGATACTGCATACCAGCTTCCCGGCATTTTGCTGTACATCCACATCTGCCTATAAAAGAAACAAAGTGACAATTAACATGGGTCTGACATGTATGATATTTTATATGTGCGACACATGTAGCCAAAGTCAATATCATGGTAATAATTCAGAGATGGAGTGAGTACAATACAAATGTACTCGAGTACGAGTACGATTACTTTGAACATGCATGAGTACGAGTACTCAGAAAACAAACATACTCAAGTACGAGTACGATTACTTTAGAATGTACTCGAGTACGAGTACGATTACTTTAGAATGTAATCATGATTACTGGTACTTTCACGATTACTTTAATGAATATCCTGTTTCTACCGTAAAGGTGACCTCCATGGAATCAGGTGTCATTCATTTTATGTTGCTGTGCCAACATCTAGTGTTCTAACTGATTACTGCTAACTGCTATCCACTGTACAGATGTTATTATTATTATAAATCATCAGATGACTTTCTCATGTGTTGAATGAACCATTTAATACTGGATTGATACTCAAGAAGTCCATATATCATGATACTACAAACTAAAGGTATCATAGTGATACTGAAACAAATAGCATACACGTGTTATAATGAGTGTCAATTTAGTGGTGGTTCAACTATGTCAATGAAGTATCAAGAGGAAAATATTAAACTTCTGAATCAAATACAAATATCATGCATTTAAGAATTTCAAATGTCCCCTTTTAAATGTCAAATACACATGATCAAATATAAATTATACAATAACAACATTTCAAATCCCATGGATCATATTAGCAATAATATCCAATTCAAATATGTCATATATCAGATGGGACAAACATAATAGTTGGGTATTTAGACAGGTTTCCAGTTTACACTTACTTAAACATAATGGACAAGGATTTAGCAGCTAACTGCCCAATCATTCACACCATACTGAAAGAGCAAACAGTACAGGTGGGGCTGTGGCATGGCTTCTAAAATTACAAAGCAAGATGTTAGGGGATGCTTATCTCCTGCAGTGCTTCCCTGGGACTGTCACAATATAACTTGTACTTTGTACTAAGCAGGAGGGTGGGGAGATGTGGCTTCTCTGGGAAGAGAAGGTATTAATTAGGGAAATCTGACTGAATATTTATTTAACTGAAATGCTCAACAGTAATAGAAAATGAATACCTTGATTATTATTACATTTATAAGATTACTTCTAATATTGCTATTTTTATCTGTCTAATATATTTGCTTGCAACTGTTCATATGATAAAAATGTAATCGTGAGAAGTAATCGTGAGTGCGATTATATTGGTAATGTACTCGAGGACGATTCCTTTCCTTCGTACTCGAGTACTCGTACTCAAAAAGTACTTGTACTCGAGTACGAGTACATGAGTACGAGTACACTAGTACGATTACTCCATCTCTGGGTAATATAATTGTTTTATTCGTGTTATAAAATTTGCATGCCCACATATTATATATACATTACTCAGACCTGTTATATTGAACATTTCTACTAATATGGGAAACATTCTGCCACCCTGAAATTAATATGTGAAAATACTAATTGTACAAAAGAAAGGTATTCACCACTATCTCTATCCAGTACTCTTCATAGAATTGAGTAACATATAGCAATTGCACATGTAACTGTCAGCCACATGGCAAGGACCCTGACTAGTTTAACCACTTTTTATGTGTAAAGATACAAAATATTAAATAAATATTTAAAAACAAGTTATTTTATATCTACTGATTTAAAAAAAATATATAGAGGGGCAGATTCAGAAATCGTCTTGAGGGCACAAAATCCTACTGGCCTTTGAACCAAATTGTGTTTTCACCCGAGGGATGTAAAGAGGGTTACTATTGGTTGAGCGTAGCTGTCTAGAATTTCTTGTTGGAGTTAGCATTGCATTTAGATACGCTGGTTGTGTAGATGAGAGTGCTTGATAGGCTATTGTACACATTTTGAAAATGATGCGATAGTGCACAGGTAGCCAATGCAGTGATTTTAGAAGCGGCACTGAGCGAGAAAAGCGAGGAGAACGCGTGACTACCCTTGCTAAACAATTTTGGACACGCTGAATTTTTGCTATGTCCTTGTTTGCGGTATTGTAAAGGAGGGAATTGCAGTAGTCGAGTCTGCTGCTTACTAGAGTAGAGCTGTGGCAATGGTTTTAGCAACGGAAAGTGATAAAAACCGGCGGATACGGCGAAGATCACGGATATGGTAAATAATAATAATAATAATAAGGTTTATTTCAGACAAGACGTCCATATATGTATACATAAAATACAATTAAAAAAAAAAAAGTACAATACATATAATACAATCAAAGCAATGAGATCAACGTAAAAATATAAGTGTAAAATTTAAAAAGTTATGTCTAAATATATGAGGAAATGAATTAAATAAGTTGTAAAAATAAATATAAAATAAAAAAAATTAAAAAAAATGATTCAAAAATAAATACAATACTAATGACATGTGTACAATAAAGACCTCCAGTATGAGTACAAATGGCTCTTAAAATGAATGTCGGTATGAAGGTAATTAATAAAAAGGATATTATCTGACTGATGAAGACGACATAAAAGACTGAATATTGATGAACGAATGCGTTCATTGAAGGATTTAATATAGTTGGTGGCAAACATAAAACTTGCACTACATCTTGAGGGTAAGTTTAGTAAAATTCTGAGGCTATTATTGTATGCGACAGTAATGCTTTTGAGGCTATATTTTTTGAATGTGCACCAAAGACTAGAAGTATACATAGGAGCACAGTATGCTTGAAATAAAATAATTTTGGTAGAAATATTACAAAGACAACATTTTCGAGCTAATACATTGGCTTGGGCATAAAGGCATCTTTTTTGTCTGGCTATGTCGTCATCATCAGTCAGGTTATTGTTGATTATATGACCAAGATATTTACATTTTGTAGTATAAGGTAATGGATGGTTATCGAGATGGATACAATGAAAATGTTTCCTGTCCTGGGATTGGTTGTCAATAACCATACAAAAGGACTTCTTGGCATTATAAGTAATATTGAACAATTCGCCATACTTGGCACAACAATCAGTAAGTTTTCTCAAACCAGCAACACTGGGAGAAAAAATACAGAGGTCATCAGCATACATCAAGTGGTTGATTAAGGTGCCAGCATAAAGACAACCAATATATAATTTGTTTAGATTAACGCTTAAGTCGTCCATGTACACATTGAAAAGATGGGGGGAAAGGTATCCACCCTGTTTAACACCATTGGAAACAGTAAAAAAGCTAGAAAATCCCTGACACCATCTGATGGTAAATTGTTGGGTACCGTACCAGTGGTATAGAATGCGTACAATAAAAGCTGGACAGCCACGATCAATTAATTTACCAAATAGCTTGCTGTGGTTAACTTTGTCGAAGGCTTTGGAGGCATCCAACATAGTAACATACATAGAAGACCCATTAGCAATATAGTTTCGAAAAAGTTCTTTTAACAGAAATATGAGCATCTCAGTAGAGTGATGCTTTTTAAATCCAAGTTGATTGTCACATGTAATGAGAAATGGGATAGCCCTGGATAATATTAATGATTCAAATAGTTTGCTAGCTACTGTGGCAAGGGCAATGGGTCTATAGTTATTATTGTCTGACAAATCACCAGATTTATTTTTAATGATAGGAGCTATGATTGTTGTCATCATAGTATCAGGTAAAAAAACCATGTATTAACAGACTGCTATACAACAAAGACATAAGAATATGTAGTTTTTCGTTAGCATACTTAAAATGTTCATTACTGATATGGTCATAGCCACAGGCTTTACCAACAGGCATAGCAATTATTAATTCTTGTAGTGCTTTAACTTTAACAACCATATTGTCGCTAAGTTGAATATTGCTACAATACATGTCAATCTTATGAATGTGAACAGTAGACTCGGGTACGGAGTTAAGCAGTGATTGGTAATGTTGAAGCCACATATTTCTGACGTTTTCAGCACCACAGGCACCTCCAACATTACTGGGGTTAGGTAACCTGGCATTGTTTGCTTGTTTGATGCCCTTCCAAAAGTTTTTAAAATCATGGCTGCTCAGATTGGAAGCTAGTCGCTCCGCTTTAAGAGATTCAGCATTTTTTTCGCAATGTCTTTTGTTGCGTTTAAACTGGGCACGTTTAATTTTCATTAAGTCATACAAAGAACCATGTCTCGGACTCCCAGCAGACCGCCAGATGAGAAAAGTTTCTCTGGCAGCTTGATGAGAGTCCCTGACTAGGTCGTTCCAACCAGGAACATTGAATTTTCGGGATGTGTTATACGTTTTAGTAGGAATGACATCGGAAGCATCCGTAAGAGAATGTATGATATCATTATACAATTTGCACAAGAGCAGCTGATGGGCTACATCATGGCAGATAGGATTGGTACAACTTAGAGCAGCATGTGGTACGTCAATGCCGGATAAAAGAGAACCAGAATTGTTGTAATAGTTGAGAAGGTCATGGGAGGAAGCACAATCCCACATGGGACTGGGCTTACAAGTTTGTTGCGTAGTGGATGATTCAGAAGTGGGTAGTAATTTGATAGAAATGGTAAACGATAGAGGAAAATGATCCGAAGAGACACAGTCATAATTAATTACCATATCAGAGACAGATGAGTGACTGGAGTGGGTGCAAAGCACATGATCCAGCCAGCTCCTAGAGCCATGGGCGTCACTAACATATGTAAACGAATCGGGGGGAAGATACTTAATGCCACTTGGGACAACAACGCCATGTTTTCGAGATATGTTGTTTGAAATTGAAGTTTTCATCAAACGTTACTCCGAGATTTAAAACTGAGGCGGCTGGTGTGATACTCTGACTCAGAATATGTGTCGGGAAAAAGCCATTGAGTTTTGCCCGCTGCGTTGAGGTACCAATGATGAGAAATTCAGTCTTATCTGCAGTTAGTTTTAATTTACTATTTTTCATCCAAAGGGAGACATCTTGGAGACAATCCCTGAGCTGGTTTAGGGAGCGACAAGTATCTGGTGTGGTCAGAGAAACATAGATTTGTGTGTCATCTGCATAAAGGTGATGATCCAGGTTATTATTATTATTATTAATTAAGCCTAGTTAATTAATCTTAGCGTTAGGATATTAACCTGCTACCTACCATATGTGACATAAACATTACATAGTTACAGTATTATAATAAATCACTGGCATGTGATAGTCATATAGGCCATAGTCTATGGCTGGCGTAGTCATACTCATAGCATAGCCATACCTTCAACGCTGCTATTTTATCGTACCATGGCATTGACTGAATAAGCACCAAGGTTGAAGGTAAACAATAACAAACATTTAATAAAAACAACAGAAATATCAGTGACGTATATACTCATACGCCTAAATATATATATACGTGATCATAGCTGAGCAATTCGTAATTACTAACCTATCTGGAAGAACATCTGTGCGAACGCTGCATGTGGACTGTGCAGTAAGTCAGTGTCAGTGACAGTTCGTTCGCCGGCGAGGCCGGCCCACGGCGCCCGTAGCTTTCAAAGGGCACTTTCACTGTTCCGAAGGCGAAGTCATTCTGTTCACTGCTTAGACTAGTTCCATATTCTTTCCCAATCATGCGTCGGTGCTGTCTTTGTCTGCTTAATTTGCCGTGTTGGTGGCATATAAAAATCATATTTGTGCCTATACACTCGCCGTTTCTAAACGTAAACAACTCGACAGGGTGAAGCCGTCAATCTCGCCCCAAGCCTGGTTCGCGTGAAGACTAAAGCGTATTCCGCTCAAAACGCCATTTCCATAGTTAGGAATCGTACATAGTTTCTACACGCTCCGTGTAGAAACAAAAATCGAAAAAGTTCGCATTTGTTCTATTAATTGAAGAAAATTGAAGTAACACGTATGCATAAACCAACTAGTCAATCATTCGGGTGTATTTGATACATCCGCTTTTTGTGAAATGACTAATAATCGCTAGGAGCAAACGATTTTTACGGGAATGAGTGGATTGAGTATCTTTAATAACTTAGGCTAAGCTTAAGACAGTCTTAGGCCAATTAACTGGAATATCTGATTAATGATACGGATTGATACGGATTCTTACCAACTATTAGGTGAAAAATACGGATTGCCATCCCAAAAGTGTGGCAAGACTGCATTCCAAACACACACATAAAAAACACGTCGAAAAAACGTGGAAACCCGGTTTTGAAAAGGCCTTACTAACTTAGGCCAGTTAACTGGAAGATCTGATTAGTGATACGGATTCTTACAGAATATTTTGTCAAAAATACGGATTGCCATCCCAAAAATGTGGCATGTCTGCTGTAGTATGTGAGAAATCGAGCATAATTCTGCTGATCTGCACGGAAAAACGGGTTTGGCATTCCGCTTATGACAGACTTGTACCGATCTGGTTCGATCTTTCGGTTGCATTGCTCAATTACACGAAGAGCCAAATGCAATCCATGTATTAGATCAAGAAGCGTCCAATTTCTCCCAGTTCCCCATTCTTCGGTGCTTCTCTGAGCTCCTGGTATTTGGCTATATGATCGCGAACAATATCCACTAAGTGACTGCATCAGTCTTCACCGTATAAAGTAAAGTAAAGGCAGTTCTTATATAGCGCAGTATCCAGTCCTCAGGTCCTCAGGACCGCTCAAAGCGCTTTACACTTTACTTCCCTGACAGACCTGTTCACTCAAATACCATCTCGGCTTCTCTGTGAAGCATCCAGCCATATGCTACAATTAATGCGCCAAGGCTGCTCGTACACATATCCACCACTGTCTATAGTCAGATACTCATTTAAACAGCTGAGTGAACTGGAGCAATGTAGAGTGAAAAAACTTGCCCAAGGTTTTAACGCCGCAGCCAGGATTCGAACCCGGGTTCTCGTAGTCGAGAGTCCGAAGCTCTACCCCTGAGCCACTGCGCTCGTATATAGCAAATTTCGTGTTCGATAAGTTGGCAGATATAGTGGGGGCCATATTACCTCCATGGGATTTATGCCAAGCGTATCCTACGTAATTAAAACAGAAACAAAGTCCAATATTCGACACCTAGAGATGCAGAGCTACAAAATGAGGTATTACATGCCATATGGTCAAGCAGTTTAATTTTCGCGCCCGCACAGTCCATGAGCAGGGTGCAAACACATTGACCTTGAAATGTATCGGCGACCTTGACTTTCAGAATAATTCATGTATAGCAATGTGCACAATCAAATTTAACAACATAAAAAAACATTAAGTCAAGATCATCGTTAGTGTCGATGCACTAAAGACACCAGAAGACCGGACATTCGATAAAAAGAATTTATGTGATTTAGGGGGCGTGTTAGGGTTTTCACCCACAGCGGGCGTACTTATATTAGGAACCAAAGTTCCAGATGCAGAGCTTCGAAATGATATACCACATGCCATATTGTCAAGCCTAGTTTGATGTTCCCGCTCGCGCAGGCAATGCGCGGGATAACACGCATTGTCCTTGATTGTTGTCATTGACCTTGACCTTCAATATAATAATTTTAATGCACACAATCAAACTGAAAAACAAATTAGAAACATTAAGGCGACAGATAGATCATGATTATTATCAGTACAATAAAAATAGTAGCACATTAGAAGACCCAACATGCGATAATTACAATTTCAGTTATTTAGAGTGTGGATTACGTTTTCACCCACAGCGGGCATAATTTTCAAGACACAGAGATCATCTTGGTATCAAATCGAAGCTAATGACGGTGGAAATTTTCAAGGCGACAAATTGCCATTTTGCTACACTTGTAAATATTCATTAATGACACTAACCTGTCAGGCGGAGGACAATGCTTTTCATTTTTGGGGGACTTAATGGTTCACACTATGGAATTGAATTGGGGCAAACCCCTATATCATAAACCACTACCTTCCCCTATGTCTCAGAATGCTTTCTGCCAAATGTTGTGTCTCTACAACTACGTTTGGCCCCACAATGACAAAATATGTTAATTTACTCCATTTGACAAGAAAAGGGGGTTCTGGCTCCCTGAGACCAAAAGGCCCCGAGTTGGGATTGGTCATTATGAACTTGCATTGGCCCAGTGTATCAGTTATCAGGAATTACTAGTGAAAAAAACATAGCAGAAAACATCCTGAGAGCTGGACCTGGCTCCCGGCCTAATTATCACATGCACACCGTCCCTATTACGCACGATTGTCTTCGCTGCAACGGTTGGGATTTGTCGGAGCGTAGACAAAGCGGCAGTGTGCGACGGGCTTTAAATGAAGCTCGCCTGGACTAAGCCCATTATATTACAGCCAGAGCTGGATAGAATCTAGGAACCCCAATGAAAGTTGCTAACAAACTAAGTGTCATGGGGAGAGCCGCAATGTTCAAATTCGCTGTAACGTGTAGCATGCTCCAGTATACTGGATGAGTGCCTCAATCACCACACATATACTTCTCGACTCCATCCTGAGTAAAGCAGCCAGGATCATTAGTGTGAATGAACATCAGGAAATATTGGATCTAAGACTCCCCTCACTAAATTATAAATGTCAAATAGCTGCTATAACTGTGCTGTCTAAAATGCACACCAGCTTATACCTGCCAAAAGTGATGCTTCCTCAGCCTTATATGGTTAGAAAAACAACCCGCCCGCACCAGTCTGTCTAGGGCCGGTTTCACGAAGCGTTTATGTAAACTCCTATGTTTGCTTATTGAAACCAAATCATGTAATTTACATATCTGCTCTAAAAATGCTCTTAGCGACGGGTGCAGGTTCGTAGTGTCTTTGAGTTTATCACAACCACTACACTTGACTCCAGAGTAAAGCACGGAGGATCATTGGTGTGGACGAACAGCAGGCCAGATTTGATCTAAGTATTCCCTCATTGCATCATTGAATTTAATTCGTGAAGCTACTGTAACTGTTCTGTAAAAAATGCACACTAGCTTGTGCCTGCCAGACCTGAAGGGATGCTTCCCCAGTCTTGTGTGGCTAGAATAGCAACTCACACTAGTCTCTCAGTTCCAAGAAGTGCGCCCAGCTAATCATTGTCAAGAACCTACTCCACTGGCAGAGCTGTTATCTACACTGTGGTCCAGATCTGTGACAACGGTGCCCAGTCCTTAAAAATTCGATCGACATGCGCAAATCGTTGCCTGCCAATGAAGAGGCGCGGAAAATAATATCACAGAATTGGGCAGAATTGTGACTTTTAGGGCCTGTAAGTGTGACACGATACATGGCGAGATTCTGCGCAACTGGAGCATATTGTGGACAGGACGCAGTAATGATAATCTAACGGCGGATAACAGTTGTACTTTCTGACTGATGACTATTAGGAAATTCAAGTAGTATAGCTTCCTTATCTTAACTGTACGATTTAATATTGAGTATACCATACTGTCATATACATATACCGGTTTATGTAGCTCAAATAGTATGAACGATTTTAGGCCGCATGTGTCTTTTACGCGATTTGCATTTTACATTGCTGCTCGCTGTGGTTTCATGACATTTCGATAAGCACTTATATATATATATGACAAGGCTAAAGGCTAAGTGTAAAACTAAGCCTAAAAGTACTAGTCGAAGATGACATGACAACACCCATAATAATATATTAAAATGCATGATTATCGTGATTATCATTACCAGGAAGGTGTCACACTGTTTCTGCTCGTAATTTTCCTTTGGAAAATATAGCTATTTGGGAACAGCCCGATTGTTACAACCGAAAACTCAACTGATCCCCCGTAGTCGTATACAAGTCGAACCTGGCCGTTTTCTCGACTGCGCATCACTGGGTTGTGACGGAAATTGGCTACATTTGGTGCAAACTAATGTCACGGTGGGCAGTTCTGACGTGACCCTAAAATCACGACCAATAGCAAGTAGATGAGATATGGTGAATAGTTTGGCCCAGTCGGTCACACTATAAGGTGATAGTGACCTCTGCATGATCTGAAACAATAGTAATATAAAATCTAGTGCCATACACATAACGAGGTCTCGCCATCTGCGCACGACCGGCGAGACTCCCACCGTGACCATCCACTACCAGGGAAACCAGTCGAGGATTTGACCATCTGAAAGCGGACACATCTCCGCAAGAGAAACACTCCGTCGTATAAAGAGGGTATGGTAATAATCAGTTCGATTTGTTATCTTTCTTTTTAAATGATAAGGAGGAATGGAAATTAAAAAGCAACTGAATGAAGCCAACTCTCGCACGGCCGTGTGCACCGTCGATAAAGTATGGTAATATTCACTCGGAATGATGCCACGGGCGCTGGCCTGTTTCAGGGTTACACCAGTGCTATTACTCGGACCACGGACATTCGTAGTTCACCTTCATTGGCCTAACGGTGTCTCAACCGTCGAACTGAACACGATTGACGCCTATGAGATGCAATCTGAGTCTGGCATGAGACTCAATGAATTATATGACATGGAGAACCGTATCCAGTGTAATTACAATGTAAAATGGAACTCACTCACTAAGAGAGTCGTTAGTTTCTCCCGCGCGCCGGGCAACGCCTGCTCGCGTGTCGCATGTCGCCACCCTGGTCGTCGGTACGATCGGCGCGCTTCGGCAGGCGTTCGAAAGTTAGACGTTAGACGAAGTTAGTCATAGTTATTCCGCTGTTTATCCGCGCCACCGAGGCATCTGGCGTATTAATCGAGTCATTGTTACTACCGATGGGGGCATTTAGCGTATTAAGTTGAATCACTGTTACTCACGCCGTTTACCCGATGTTTCGAGGCGCTATGTCCCGTAGACAAGTGGGACTTTATGCGCGTCCGACTGCTCTATACAAGTCAAGTGAAAGGTTTTGGTAAAAAATAAACAGAACTTTACAGTTTTCCGCCGCGTGTGAAATGAATCTTACAGGATATAGCACAACACCATGATACGACCCACAGCAAACATTCGTTCATCCTTTTTTTTTTTTTATTCTTGCTGCAGCAACTGCTTCTGTTGCAATTTAAAGTGAACATTTCCCCCCCCCCCAACATTCCCCCGTTGTAGTGGTGTAACGTAACACTGAGCATTTTATGATGTAGTAGATAGTGATAAATAGAACATACGTTATTGCCTGGTTTTCATATTTAGGATGATGTAACAGACTATCCACATTTCTTCTGTCACTTATAAAACTATGTATGCAGCAACACTTTCTGTTTCTTTTTTGTTTGTAGAGGTCTGTTGTGATAGTAAGGAAAACATATATACTTATTAGGTTTTCCATCGAACTGGTCGAATTATAATGCTTGCATTGCAAAATTGTATCCCCTTTTCAAAATCCGGTTAGAAAGGTTCCTCCTAAATTTGTATTTCCTAACAACAACAAATAATTAACTGTCTGGATCTGTTTTGCACATCACATCTAACTCAGCATACCTCTCACGGACTGCCGCAGTCTTTTTGCAAATAATCTACCCATGGTTAGATAAACTTCAAATTCAACTCTCTTAGCACATCCAATGTTAACGTAAACAATTGTGTGTAAGTAAGCACATTATACGTGCGGGCTTGCAGCATGCCTTTTTAAAACTTTAAAATAACTGCATTTGTAATTAAAATTTAAATTAGTTTGGTTGCTATAATTACGAAATTGCGTTACAATATATCTCAAGCTTACAAATGGGCTAAATTAGTTTACATAAAATATAACATGACAGTGACAGCCAGACATATTGCCAGTGGATGTCACAGAAACAGTCCTTTCAAGTTTCAGATGAAAAACACGAAACATACAAATCAAGTCAAATGGGAAATTAAATTTGACGATGAATAAGCTTGTTTGACATAATATATCACGGACAGTTACTTAAAGGTTGGGATTGGGAAGCCAATCAAATTAAGATAGTCCATGACTCACCGGCTCCTGCCCCTGGTTAGCCTGTAATAAAAGGCCATATATTGTCTATGCCAAAAAATGGCATGCAATTTTTTATGTTTCTGCACCATAATCGGCATAAATACATAATTAATATATTATGCAAAATCTTTATTTCCTGTGTTTGTTCCCAGTTAACAGAGACGCTACAATATAGGGCATATTATGCCTTCTGGATATGTCATAGTAAATATAACCGCCAGCACAATCGTCAGATTTGCAGTCAAAGAGCCGCATATTCATTACTACACACCCTCTAGACCGCTGGCGCTTAATGACAATTTAATTGTGGATGGGGCTATTTATAGCACACGCCAACTCGTGTGTTTCAACCTGCGGTGCGGTCCCGTTTTTTCGATGGACTTTGGAACTTATTAGCGCCACTGTTTTTGTAGCAAGCATCGCAGGTTACGAGTGCTTAAAAGTGCTATTCTCGAAACAGTCACGATACTAATATTCACAAATGACTTGTTAAATGTGGTATATGTTTCAACGTGGTGTAAAACTTACTAAAGACTGAAGTTACGACTTATGCCAACTGTGACACGATGCCAATACTTCGGGCAATAGTGCAAATAATTTAAATTGAATATTAGGCATACTGTGTAATTATATATTACTAAATACTATGTAACACTATGTGCATTTCCCCTTTTTCTGGAGGAAAAATGTTCCGCTTACAGCTGGGTCTGGTATGCATATGGAAGTCGGAACGAATAATTAAATCCGTTTGTTGACAAAGTTGACGACCGGCATATGGCGATGGCATGGACGTACTCAATAAAAACGTCGAGGGCGCATTGCAAATGTGTTCTATTTATCAATGATTAATCTAGTACGTATTTATTTATTGTGTGGATGTATCAGCTATGTATTCGGTTGATTATCTTTAGACTGTGCCCTTCTATTCTATGCCATGGATAGATATTATATATAATACGAAGTGTATAATTAACCTAAAGTCGGTACAATAGTTATGGGACTATTGCACCGACAGTTTTTCGATGCATGTGCATTACAGCATGGGAATGCACAACCCGTCGTTGCTGGTGTCAGATAACGTTGTTTTGGGGTGGGCGAATCTGTTAGAACGTTTGTCGAATTGCAGAATGCGCTACATTTGTTTGAGCAACAAATGCATATAAAGTCAGTTTTATATGAGAGACACCTGAACTTAGAACGCTGCAAAGAAAACGACGCCAAACGCTGTTGAAAAAGGGTCGAAAGATTAATTTAAAGGCAAAACAAAGTTAACTGTTTCGTGGCATACACCCAATAGAGTTAATATAAAGTAACAATTTCCACATATACTCAATTTTTTTACGCCAGCGGTTTACCAGAAAAATATTTGTTAACACCCAGCCATCCAAATACTACGCGCTACTCCATCTTAGACGAAGAATGACGTCACGACGGTGATCGAGGCGCTCTCCACGTAGATTCACTGCATGGGGTTTGGCTGTTGTCATGAAATGGCTGCAACTCGGCAACGCGCGTAACATGCTGATGACGGTAAATATAAAGTTGTCTATTATTGCTATCGCTGAAATCGTCCCATCAACTGATGATACATGACTACATGTCTACTTCAAAGCATTTCTCCTCAAAATGGACCGACCAAAGTGAACTGTACTTGGACTTGAGGGATTCCAAACAGTACGCCCGCAAATGTGAATCAATTTCTTCAATACTACCGGTTGTTTCAACGATTATTGCAACCGTATGCCGAACAGTAAGGCACAATTACTAAAGTTTACCATAGATTTAACCACAGATTTAGATACACGTCTATAAGCAGCTGCTAGATGTCACGCCAACTGAACGAACTGTCGAAGACTCGAAGTTGTTGACCCTTAACAACGTCGCAGGTTAAGGGTCATATATAGAATGCCGCGCGCTGAATGGCCCAGCCAAATTAACCCTTCACTTAATGGCGGCGTCTAGACCATCGTGGATTTCGTTAGAATTTTAGACTTTAAAGTCACATTCTGAGTAAACCGCTGACGTTAAAAAATTGAGTATATGTGGAAATTGTTACTTTATATTAACTCTATTAGGTGTATGCCACGAAACAGTTAACTTTTTTTTGCCTTTAAGTAATACGTCGGTTTGACGGTGCAGGAAAGATTTGGATCGAACCACTATTCCAAAATGGGCGTGTATGTTTGGGTTAGGTTTAGGGTCAGGTTTAGGGTTAGTGTCGGGGTTAGGGTCATGGTTATAGTTAGGGTCAGGGTAATATATAACTATATATAATTATATAAGTCAAGTCGGGCTCTCATTGTTACGGACACACAGCGGCGACAACCTCACATCCCTATTTTGAAATAGTGGTTTGGTCCAAATCTCTCTTGCAGACGTAGCATTGGGGTCTTTCTACACTCAATCTCACAATAACGATAGATAGTGATATTTGAAACAAGTAACTTTTACCCTGGAATGAAGTAAGCAAAATAGTTGATTGTTTGACATTTCTTCCACTCACTACAAACTATCCAAAATGAACATTAATTGTGTTTATGCTGTTCGAAGTTTAAAATTCTCCCATCTGCAATGTTTTTGCAAATAAGGTAAGTTCTTATTCTGATTAAGACCTTATAAAACAAGAGCCAGTCCTCAGGCTCAGGACACCTCAAATCACTTTACTCTCCTGGCAGACATGTCCAATTAAACACCATATTGAGGCATCCAGTCATGCTGCAATTAATGCATGAAGACTGTTCACACATAAATATCCACCAGTGTCCATAGCCAGGTACTGGCACTGTCAAATACTTAACATTACAGCACAGGATTTGACGCAGATTCTTTAAGTCCGATGCTTTATATTACAATCTAAATCTGTGAATCACCACAATGGTCACTGCAAAACTAACAAACTGTCATAGTCTATACCCAGAATTTCAAAAACAAATCAGTAATACTTAATGTTAGTAGCTGATATCCATGTCAGGTTTATCTCCATATTTTTCTGGTCACAACCTGTTCAGATGGCACTTCCTATTGGGATTTTAGTGTATAGTGAATGTACATGTATATGGAAGTATATCATAAATAGCAGTAAAAATGTTTTTTAATAAAATAAATAAATATAATTTATTTAATAAAGCCACACATCAGACAACATGGCAGAAGTGAAATGTAATAAAACACATCATACAGAGCAGTAAAATAATAGTAAATTAATCAAACAATATTAGAGAATACGTTTTTTTAAGTTTACTTAATTAAGACTAGCATTTAGAACTACAATGGCACAGGGAATGAACAATTTCTTAAACTGATTTGTCCTTCCCATAATGGCACTTTCACGTGTCTACCTGGTGGAAGTTTTTGAAAAGCTGCATTTAGGGGATGTCCAAGATCATGTAATGTTTGAAAGGGTTTTCTCTTCAGTGTCACAATAATATACAAATTTCTGGCCAATTAATTTGCTGATTAATTCAATATGCGAGAAACAAATTTTTTATTGGCGACACTGCCATACTTATTAAGTTAGAGCTGTATTTGATAAAATTTAGGATCATATAACTATTTAATGTATAGATATTGGATCCCTGATCAAATGCTTTCAATTAGGCCCCTTTAAAATCTCTTTAAAGCTGTGTATTCCTTTAATGCTGCCTATACTCCTTAGCTTCCTAGCATCTTCATCCATCCATTGGTGACTCATGCATTGTTTTACAATTATAAGTTAGCTTAATCCATTAGTTTTTTCATGCCACTGAGCTTGATCTTCGAGGATATTGGTGCAAAAGAAGTCATTATTACTATTATTAAACAAACTCAAGAATGTGTTGACTGACAGGTAGACGTCTCACTAAAATGACACAATTATGAACAGAGGATATGAAATTACTTATATAAAGGAGCAGTGTAGACTAAAAATCGGAAAGTTCTAATTTTACATAGGACTAAATGAAAGGAATATATTGTCTGCCAATGGTGTGGGTGCTAGTAGCATGAATGTTTAGTTTAAAAATAGAATCAAAATAAACTTCAGAAAACGAGCATTACACTTGGATAAGTAAGCTGGACTGTTGATTAGCAAATGAGCTTCTTTGTCCACCTGCCATCTGGACAGGATTGTCTAGGTGGCAATCTTATTTTAATCTTGTTGACATTTCAGTCCCCGGATGAAGCTAAAATGTTTATATATTTTGTACTTTCATTTCAGTTTTATCAGTTGTATTAATTTAGAATTTGCTGCATACATGCAGCTGGTGCTCACACACATACATGCATGTATGCACTCACGCAAACATGCACACCCATGCACGCATAGTGTCGCACATACATGATAACACCAAATTTAATTGTGTAGCCCTGTAATTAGTAGATATATAGCTGATTATGTGTGTGTTGACACACGTTAAAAAAAAACATTAGTTTTAATAAAATAGCTCGCTATACAGTAGAATCCCAATAGAAAGTGCCATCTGAACAGAGTGTGACTAGTAAAATATAGAGATAAACCCTGAGATGGATAACAGCTTCTGACATCTAGGTACCACTGATTGTTTTTGAGATTCTGAGCATAGACTATGACAGCTTCGTTGTATTAGTAGTATTGCAACCCTGGACCATTGGGTTAGATTTCTGTCAAAAGCATCGGACTTAGAGAAACTGGGTCAAATCCTGTGCTGCAGTGTTAATTATTTAATACCTGATTATAAACATTAGTGGATATTTTTGTATGAACAGTTTTTGTACATTAACTGTAGCATGACTGAAAGCTTCCTAAAAATGGATATGGTGTCCAATTCGAAGTACCGGTATCTGCCAGGAAAGTAAAATGGTTTGAGAAGTCCTGAGCCTGAGGACTGGCTACTGCACCAACTCAACCAGAGGTCCCTGGGTGAAATTTCACTCACATGTGCACCCGTATAAATGATGCCTACATGCACACTTACAGTGTCAAATTCCAATTAGCTATAAAGTTATGGTTGATTGAATAGCGGACCAGTTATATCTGTTTTATCAGATTCAAGCTTACTATTAACGTGTGCTGGAATCCAAATATGACAAGAAAATAACATTATTTTAAAAATTCTTGTTGTTCTTGTTCTTGTTCTTTAAAAAATGCCCTTATGTCAAAGGTGATTTGGATATTATACGCTTAGCATAATCATATATACAAGCCTGTAATGTGCAAAGTTTCAATGTGTGGTCTCAGTTCATTCAACTTCAGATAATGTTGTGTTGATTCCCCTGTTTTCGCACTTCACATCTGCAGTAAATATTTGTTATGAATTTGGAATGCTAATAACTTTCCTAATTTTTAAGTTATTGTATTAAATTTGCTACGTAATCTAGTTTCCATATGGAGACCTGGATTCGGAATTTATTGTTCCTATTTATGCAATATTTTAGAGTCATAGACATAACTATTTGGGCATTTATTCAATCAGGAATTATATTTGTCTAGTTTTGGGTTTGATTACAACCTGATTTTCGTCACATACATATACTAAATGTTATACCTGGTATACCTGCAGGTGCTTGCTTCTTCAAAAGAAAGGTTATCATAATCAAATATAATATTTAAGTGTGGCTGGGGTCCAAATATGATAATAAAATATAAAATGTTACAAAATGCACTATTCCCAAAGGTGATTTGGCCATGTGGGCAACTACCTAGTTTCTTATCCTTTCCTAGGAGTAGCAAACATGTATTACCAGTATATTTGCCAAGCTTTAACTTGTCTCAATTCGTTCAATTTTAAATAATGTTGTGTTTATAGTGCTAGAGAACAAGCTAACCAACTCTATCAATAAAAAATAAGTATTTTCCAGAAAAAGTTATTATTTTATTTGCAAATTGCTTAAATTGTGTTAATTTTAAAAAGCGCAATTTCCAATAATATCCTCAAAGCGCAGTACAAGACTAATAACTTAAACATTATACATAGCACATATATAAGCACAATAAATAGAAAACCAAAATCTTATATACTAGTTATGAAAAGAGTCAAATCATTTAAATCACTTCAATAAATAAAATGAATAAAATGTATTTAAGCACTATTTACATATACATACAATAATGGGTAGATAACACGTAGGAGTTAAAGTATAGTAAAGGCTGAAAGAAAAGAAAATGTTGCAATATTTGCTTTGAACATGTACGTCTTTAGAGTCTGTTTGAACATTGATAGGCTCCCACTACACTTTATATGAATTAACAGTGAATTCCATAGTTGAGGTCCAATCACATTGAAGGAATGATCACCAACACTAACAAGCTTAGTATTCACATTAACGTTCACATTACATTAGACTTAGAATGATGATGCAATAGTTGCCATTATGATAAATTAGTCTTAAGCAACAATGCCACTACTACGTGGGCTTGACATAGATCAAAGTTGGACCTAGCAATTAGAGTCAGATTTAAATGCATAGACATTGTAATATTTTGATAAATTGATATTGTTTTTATTTATGTCAACAGCACTTTCGTCAATAAAATATGCTCAGATGTCAGTGTAAATGATTAACAGTAGATCATATTTCAATCACTCCCTACTACAAAACTGAATTTGCAGATATTTATTTTATCACAGAGGCTGTTTTATGTGGACATTTCCCCCAAGCAAAGCCAGAAAACCAAGCCACCGAGTGTTATCGGAATCAATCACAGTGATACCTCTCATTGTTTTGTGAGAATTGTTTGAATATTTATACATTCCATGTTATGTAATAATACTTTTGATTAAAATATAGTTATTTAGCAATTTATGAATAAAATAACTACCTTCACTGGAAAATGTAGATTTGTGCTTAATTAATAGTTGCCTAACATGTTTTCGGGTGCCGAACAGGGAATATCATCAACACATCATTATTTGAAATTGAATGATTTCAGATCACAAGTTAAAACTTGGCAAATATGCACGTATATTAATCATATTAAAGATCATGTTTTAGCTAATTGCCCACATGGGCAAATCACCTCTGGCATCAGGACATTTTGTTAACAATTTATATATTCTTGTCATATTTGGATCACAGCCACACGTGAATAGTATGCTTAATCTGAAAAGCTTTCTTTTAGAGAAGGACCTATAGGTATACATTTCAAACCAGGTAATATATATATAGTATGTGATGAGTGATCAGATTATATCTGTACCCCGAAACATGAAAAATATAATTCTGGAGTGAACAAACGCCCAACTTTTGTGCTTGTAACTCGGAAATTATCACATAAACAAAACCAAATAAGTTCAGAATCCAGTTTCCCATACAGGAGTTACGTTACGTTGCATATTGTAGAATAGTAACTTCAAAATTAATAAAGTTATCTGCATTCCAAAATCATGACAAAGATTTATTACAAAAACTCGGAATTTGTAGAAGTTGAATGATATGAGACAAGTTAAGACTTGGCAAAGATATAAATTACCACAGTATACGTATGTTAATCATATTAAAAGCTCTTATTGCTGGATAAATGCCCACATGGCCAAACCACCTTTGGTATGAGGGCATTCTTTTAAAAACAATTATTTTCTTGTCATATTTGGACCCCAGCCACATGTTGTATTCAGCCACATGTGCTTATTCTGATGAGCTTTCTTTTAGAGAGGTATATACTTCAAAACAGGTAATTTATACGGTATGTGATGAATGTTTATAGTAGTCGTAGATGATGAAAGTTGTAGCTGTACCCCAAAACATGGATAATGCTATTCTGAAGTGAACAAACACCCATTTTTGAGTGTTTGTAACTCTAAAACTATCATATAAATGCACACAAAAATCAGAATCCAGAAAATTAACATATACATTAAGAAATATATTAGCATTCCAAAATCGTAAAAACAAATATTACTGCGGTCGCGATTGCAAAGCCAAAGAAAAGGTGTAACGGACTCTGTACTCAATGAACTATAAGTTTATAACTAATTAGAATTTAACTCTAACAGTTTGCGTTTAGCGATCATTTAGATAGCTATATAATTATATTATGTATATATTATACATAGCCATGTGTGAAATTTCATTAAAACTCGAGATGGTAACCTGGGAAGATTTCTGGATATTGGTTGATTTGGCGTGGAATGGACCTATATTGTTTTAATCATAGATCTTAATAGTAACTGAAATATTTTCAACATATTGCACATGGGACAATGTTAAACTACTAACAGCTTAAACACCATTAATGTTCATTTTGGATAGTTTGTAGTGACAATTCTGGAAAAAAATACTAACTATCACCCATTGTCATTGACATTGTCTTTGACATTGTCATTGATTTGCTTGCTCCAGGACCAGGATAAAATAATATTATTATTTTTAAATATCACCACCTATTATTATTATTGTGAAACACAACAGGGGGATTAACTGTAGTAATATCTCAATACTAATTCTGCTAATGAGACACTATTTATTTTATCACATACAAATTAATGATCATAATGTCTAGATTTGTCATGAAAAGAAAGGCACTGCCCATTAGCACTAATATTCGGGGTACTATGAACGGTAATCTTATACTTAACTCAATACTTGCCTAAATTATTACGGCCTTTTAAGTTTTAAAACCGTTTGTTCACCTTATGTTGATGTGTATGTATTCGCAATGCGATTCTACATCACTTCTAGTACAAAGAAGTTAGATTAAGCTATTTTAATTTGTGAGCTTCCCACAGGTTGAGAAGACTTCTTTCTCTGTAGACAGATTTTCCACGACTTCATGTGCTAGGAAGTTGAATAGTTCTGTCTTGTTCTCGTCCACTCGCAGGAACTCCTGCCAGTTTCCCGGGATGGAGTTGGCTGCTGCAACGCGTCGTCTGACGCCCTTTCCACGATTTTCTTTTGCTGTGGACTTCAGGCTATATCTGGTATGTAGACATCCCAGATGATGTCCACCCTTGTGACTCTAGCCAACTGTGCTTTGATGTATGGAAGGAACACTAACATGGCATAGTCTTGGAAGGTTTTCGCTCCAACTGGCTTCAGCATGTTGATGATAGCAGCTCCATCCAGTATGATAACGTCGATGACTGGAGCTTCGCCTTTGGATGTGCACAGCTTCTCCACGCACTCTGTGAGATCTGCCTTTGTACCGAACCGCAATTTTCCCAGCTGCGACAAGGATGGTGGGTATGCATGATTTTCATGCTTGAAGAAATTGTCCAAGTCTCCGCCTCGTGTCTGGCACGCGATGTACAGCCTAGAAAATAGTGCACAGTCGCTCTTGAGGGATGTTATCATCTGTGTCGCTTAGGATGGTGTCCCTTTGAATGGTCTGTTGAACAGTGGCATACTGTTCTTAGAGATGGTGTCTGATACAGGTGATGTACGCTCAACCAACCGACCCGTTACAAAGCTGTCATACTGATCATGCCCCTTCTTCTCTATCCCTCGCACAGTTGTCACTACGGCTGGATCTGCGATGTCTCTGGTATCCAAAACCAGAAGATCTCCACTCTCCTCCATGAACGGATTCCCAAGGTCTTCGATCACTTCCACGAGAGCCTGAACATCGCTTGCAAAGGTGACTTGTACAGCCATTGTGTGTTCGTGGTGCCTGCCGTTGTCCCTGCCAGTGTGGTTATCCAGGCATGCTGTTTCAAAGCCGTAGATGGTCCTCGCAATTTCTGGTCCAGCTACCATCCATCGCAGTAGAGCTCTATGGTTTTGCGTCAAGCCGGTTGCTCCACCATCACCTTTGACGACTGCGTTGTTTTGCTCATGCGCGTGGTCGAGAGCTATGGCTGAGAAGGGACGGGTCGACGTGTGCACTACGAAGCTGCCTCGGTCAAACTCTTTCGCTACATCAGGGAGTCGTTCGTGCAGTGTTATCATATCACGTATATGTACGGGAACCCAGCGAGAATAGTGTGTGTGTGATCCAGGGCAAAGAACCATGGAGCAAGTGCTCTCAATGCCGTGATGTAGAGTGGGAAGTTTCCTTCGCGAATTGATCGCACAAAGAGGCATTTGAAGTGCATGACCATGTACCAGTAGTGGAACTGTGGAGAAGCCTCAACCTGCTTCACACACCAATCATCAAATGGTAGTGGTTCACTTGTGTCCAAGCAATATGCATCATATGCTGTACGAAGCATAATTGACAATGCACTGGAGGTGACTTGGTGTGCATGCCTGGTTCGTTTGACATGTGCGCCCTTGAGAAAGGAGTCAGCCGTTCCTGGAGTCGCAATACCTGCCTGAGTGAGAACATTTGTCCAGCCACTTCCGTCGAGCAAATCTCCGAGGGTCGCCAAGGTTGCCATCTCTATATGTAGCCCGCCAAGTAGAATTACAAACTTGTCTTCTCCGTGTGACTCTGGCCAATTCCATTGGATGATCTTCGCAATCGCAAACAAAGGTTGATCCACTGTGAGTACAGGAACCTGTCCAGGATTCAGATGTTCGACAGCGCGCTTGATAACATCCATCGAGTGACGTATCATGGCCACAGACTTGGAGTCATCAGGGAAGAGTGGCAGAAGTGATGTGATGGTGACATCAAAGTTACGTAAAATAAAATATATTATGAGCATCATCATGTATCATGTGTATGTCTAGCCCATGTAGCTCATATGACAAAAAGTCAAATTGGCACTATGTTAAATGAATGAGGATAATAGTATACTGATATATAACATCCATTTCTGAGAATAATCTATCCATTTCGCATCCCATTTTAACATCAATATCATCATAATATGAATTTAAATGCATTGTATCGACAAATAGGTGGTGACATTTGATTCCTTATGTCAGAAAACATACACGACTCTTCATTCATATTTATACGATATTTAATCAGGAAGATATGACGATAATTAGAATTTCGCGACTCGGGTGGCGGCCATCTTGGATTTTTCATATTTTAGGGACCCATGGGAAATATTTAGCTTGGCACTATATCTGAAATCAATTAGTACCTTCTTAGCATCAACTATGCCAATTTTGGTGCTTTTACCACCAAACCCACAATCAAATCACATATCTGCCTCACTACAACACAGAGGTTACTTTTCTTCCTTCCACTCAAGGTTAGTATCAAGTCACGCTATTTCTATTTTCGTGTGTAACAGGCTTTGTTCCTGCATTGTACTTAAATTTTCCGCTTCCTAAGCGTCTTTCGACTTGATTATCGTGTGTTCTGAAGTGACGTGTCACATCTTCGGTTTTCGCCCGTCGCCTATTTTCGCTCGTTTCTTCCGAGTTCACTCGTTCGCTGGAGGATGGTTGGCTCTTGTGCACTTTTTCATTATCGTTCACAGTTTCGTTCGCCGCCTACACCGTTATGTATTTAGTACTGATATTTCTCGCATCTTCGGCGCAGACTAGGAGTTGACTGACCCATTTTCCGCCGCCATTTACCACGGTCCAGGGGGTCTTACCCTAGATCGATGGACCGGTGTCGGGGAACTGTCAGTCGTCCGGGACATGTCACCGAGCGCGGTTATTATTGACATAGGAACTAATGATTTGTCTCGTGCGGATTGCTGGGTCTGTCATGTTTGTATGGTGTAACGGGCTTTATCATGTATGTCTGGTGTACTGTTTTGACTGTTGTTCTGTCTTGTCGTACTCACATTATGCCATGTATGGGTCTTTATCATGTTTGTCTGGTGTACCGTTAGTGTCAGCCCGCGGTCGTACTCACATTGATGGGCCTTTTCGTGTTTGTTTGGTGTACCGTGTACGTCTGTCGTGGTCATACTCGATTGTGTGGCGTACCATGTGTTTGTTTGGTGTACCGTTTACGTCTGTCGTGGTCATACTCGATTGCGTGGTGTACCATGGGTTTGTTTGGTGTACCGTGTACGTCTGTCGTGGTCATTCTCGATTGTGTGGGTGTACCATGTTTGTTTGGTGTTCCGTTTACGTCTGTCGTGGTCACACTCGCTTGTGTGGTGTACCAACAGTACCATATGTTTGTTTGTGTACCGTTTACGTTCTGTCGTGGTCACACTTGACGGTGGTGTGTACCGTATGTTTGTTTGTGTACCGTTTACATTTGACATGGTCACACTTGACGATGGTGTGTACCATATGTTTGTCTGTGTACCGTTTACGTTCTGTCGTGGTCACACTCGATTGTGTGGTGTACCATATGTTTGTTTGGTGTACCGTTTACGTTCTGTCGTGGTTACACTCGATTGTGTGGTGTACCATATATTTGTTTGTGTACCGTTTACGTTCTGTCATGGTTACACTCGATTGTGTGGTGTACCATATGTTTGTTTAGTGTACCGTTTACGTTCTGTCACGGTAGTACTCGATTGTGTCGTGTACCATATGTTTGCTTGGTGTACCATTTACGTTCTATCATGGTCATACTTGATTGTGTGGTGTACCATATGTTTGTTTGGTGTACCGTTTACGTTCTGTCACGGTAGTACTCGATTGTGTCGTGTACCATATGTTTGCTTGGTGTACCATTTACGTTCTGTCATGGTCATACTTGATTGTATGGTGTACCATATGGTTGTTTGGTGTACCGTTTATCATCTGTCATGATCATACTCACGTTACGGGTCTTCATCATGTTCGTATGGTGTACCCTTTGTCCTTTATTGTGTTTGTATGGTGTACCGTTTATGTTTTGTCTCTGTCGTTCTCCCATTGCTGGGTGATTTTCATATTTGTATGGTGTGCTCTGTGCATGTTGTGACAGTTTAGATGACCGCCAGGCCTTAGGTTGCCTTGTTACTGCTTCCACCACTGCACTTCTCTGTCTTCTCTGTGTTTCTGCAGTAACATTCAGTTTTAATTATTAGCCATGCCTGTCATTCTGTGTGGGCATTGTCCATATTGATAATTTGCATATCCATATGATGTACTGCTTGTGTTCTCATCTCTTTAGATATGGTATATACTTTTATCGCTTACCCTTCATTCACTTTGTTCTAGTTATGATCTTGACAGCTATGACATTTCTTGTTTGTCATGTGTACCCTTGCTGTTCTCACCATTCATGGTCTGTCTCCTACTTAGTATGCTGCACTCAATCATATCCTTCTCAGCTATACTTTCATTCCTTTGATGACACTTCTTGTCAGGCATACAATGATCATACTTTCCGTTATATCACACATGCCTTTGTCATATGTGTCATCATGTACATCATTCGTACCACCTAACATCTTCTTGTCTACCACTAATTTACATTTCATCGCTTGTTCATTCCATGTTTCTGTACCAGCTTGCTTGTGATCAGCTCCAGTTGCCCACCCTTCTTGGCATACACTATTTTCCTGTCCTGACCGTTTCGAAGTGCTGTCTGGCTTTTTGTTGCCCTGTTGCAGTATGAAGCGTTGTCGTGCATCTGCGTTGCAACGCTCTACGGTTCGT
>OZ024858.1:42112467-42117467 GCA_964017155.1 Oasisia sp. SBJ-2009
GGTTTATCTGATGTAGTTTTCCTCATAACCCAGTCGATGACGACCAAGAAGAGGATGGGCGAGAGGATACATCCCTGTCTAACACCCGATTTCACTGGGAACCATTCAGAGGATGTATTATTGAGGATGACACTGCATTCAAAGTGGTTGTAGAACGTCTCTATCAGTTAAACAATCTTTAACTCCATAAGATCTTAAGATCTTCCACAGAGTGTCATGGTGGATATTGTCAAAGGCCTTTTTGAAATCAATGAAGTTGATATACAGTGGGCAGTTCCATTCTAGAGTCTGCTCTATGATGTTTCTCAATGCAAAGATCTGATCAGTGCACCCTCTTCTCTTCCGGAATCCCGCTTGTTCTTGCCTCAGCTTCTTGTCAATAGCTGTCTCGATTCTTCCAAGAAGGATTCTACAGAAGACTTTGCTGGGGATGGACAAGAGTGTGATTCCTCGCCAATTGTCACATACTTGGAGGTTGCCTTTCTTAGGGATCTTTATAATGAGTCCTTTGCCCCAGTCACTTGGGATAGTCTCTTTGTCCCAAATGGTGTCGAACAAGTTAGTCAGGACTCTTGTAGCTGTGCTGAGGTCGGCCTTCAACATTTCAGCATGGATGGAGTCTACGCCTGGGGCTTTACCACTCTTCATAGCTTTGATGGCATTTCTAACTTCCGCTTCTGTTGGGGGACTGGTGTCGATGTTGAGGTCATCTGTCACTGGTGGGGGGTCGGCGGGTTCATCTGCCTGAGGGTGGTTCAGGACTTCACAGAAATATTCAACCCATCTATCAGCTTGTTCACGTTCAGTTGTAATAATGCTGCCATCTTTGCCTTTCACAGGGGCAGAGTGGGTAGTGTAATTACCACAGAGACGTTTGGTGATCTTGTAGACAGTGCTCAGTTCACCTCTTGCTGCTGCACTCTCAGCTTCTGCTGCTAGCCCTTCTACGTAGGCCCTCTTGTCACTCCTGGCACTCTTCCTCACTTCCTTGTCTTTGCCTTTGTATGCTTTTGGACTTGTTGTTGGAGTCGCGTTGATTTGGTGCTGAGCATCTTGATTTTGAGTTGTTTCCGCTCCTCAATCTTTTTCCAGGTTTCCTGTGTTAGCCATTCCTTGTGGTTCTTCTTCTTGTGGCCCAAGACTTTAGTAGCTACTTCAACATAGGTCTTCTTGATGGTGTCCCACTTGTTGGTAGCGTCGTGGTCAGTCTCCTCTGATGTGTCTGTTAATGCACTGAAGCGGATTCTCAGCTCCAAAACGAACTCCTGATTGGTGGCTGGCCATGCGAGTCTTGTGACATCTAGTTGTTTACGCCGCTGGCTTTCTGGTACCACTTTGTGAAGCTTCAACTTTTCAACCATTATAAATAAGTCTATTGAAATTGAGGTCAGCTGCTATTTTATGTTTGAAATGTGAGTTGGTAATTAAATGCTGCAAAACAATTCAGCACATGAAATTACTAATAGATATTTGGCGTATAATGCTAGATATATATATATATATATATATATATATATATATATCTATATATCTATATATATATATATATATATATATATATATATATATATATATATATATATAGATAGATAGATAGATAGATAGATAGATAGATAGATAGATAGATAGATAGATAGATAGATAGATATATAGATATATATATATATAGATAGATAGATAGATAGATAGATAGATAGATAGATAGATAGATAGATAGATAGATAGATAGATAGATAGATAGATAGATAGATAGATAGATAGATAGATAGATAGATAGATATATAGATAGATAGATAGATAGATAGATAGATAGCTAGATAGATAGCTAGATAGATAGATAGATAGATAGATGGATAGATGGATAGATGGATAGATGGATAGATGGATAGATGGATAGATGGATAGATGGATAGATGGATAGATGGATAGATGGATAGATGGACAGATGGATATATGGACGGACGGACGGACGGACGGACGGACGGACGGACGGACGGACGGACGGACGGACGGACGGACGGACGGACGGACGGACGGACGGACGGACGGACGGACGGACGGACGGACGGACGGACGGACGGACGGACGGACGGACGGACGGACGGACGGACGGACGGACGGACGGACGGACGGACGGACGGACGGACGGACGGACGGACGGACGGACGGACGGACGGACGGACGGACGGACGGACGGACGGGAGGCAGGGAGGCAGGGAGGCAGGGAGGCAGGGAGGCAGGGAGGCAGGGAGGCAGGGAGGCAGGGAGGCAGGGAGGCAGGGAGGCAGGGAGGCAGGGAGGCAGGGAGGCAGGGAGGCAGGGAGGCAGGGAGGCAGGGAGGCAGGGAGGCAGGGAGGCAGGGAGGCAGGGAGGGAGGGATGGAGGGATGGAGGGATGGAGGGATGGAGAGAGAAATAGCAACAGTTATACATCATTAAAGTTTTCACCAGTGCTAAAACATATATATTATAATTTATCCATTAGGGAGGTACAACTTGCCCCGTATCGGGTTAAATTGTAACATTTTGTTACTCCTCGTATAACTCATTATACTAGAAATGTATAATACAGGTGTCAATTAATTAAGACTAATTATCTGCGGGAGTTATGTGGGGATCGCTTGGCATGAAAACATTTTCGATCGGTTGAGACACCCACCCGCAATCCCGAAATGTGTAGTTATTGTTACATCTAGCCACGGTCTCCCCTGCCATTGTACATATCACGCCCTGAAACGAGCTAAATTTGTTGAAAACATGCCAACTTGGAGCCACGTGTAGTATGATTAATAATTTATTCAAAGGGTGTCTTAATATTGCAATGATCGCGACAGTAATACGTCAAGTTAATGAAGATACGCGTTGCAGATTAGTGCTTTGACTGAAGATTTGATCGTCCCTAAAAAAATTGAAGGACCCTGTATAAAATCTAAGTTAAGTGCTTAAAAGTAAAAATGTAAAGACCGATTTTGATATATTTACATATAGATTGACTGTAATTGAAGTAACTGAAACTAGCTATCATCTATTTAACTAGTAATTTACTACTTTACGGAACAACGTACCATTGTAAATCTTAAGGGTGTACGTTGAGCAGAATCAATGAATGGATACGAACTACATGCGAACTTAATTTTCTAATATATTCATGCGAGCCCAACAAGACAGCTTTGAAAGATAAATATTCGAAAGTCATCGTTCTTGTAATTATATAATTTACATGTACACCAAAAAAAGACCCGGAGCAGCATCCATCGAGAGTAATCTCAGTCAAATTGCGACGTCAGTTTTATCGTTTCCTTTTGACCGAGTTCCTCTGAACGTGTTATTAAGTCAGAGCACTGGTCAAACCATTACGAGTAGGGAATATACTAATTGCCTTAATCTGCAGAACGTAACAAATACGGTCAGATCGAAAACCAGACTCACAGTTTTATTTTAACACGTTTCAGAAGTTATTTAAAATGTAAGATATTATGGCAATTAGTATGTTCCATATTCGGAATGGTTTGACCAATGCTCTGACTTAATAACAAGTTCAGTGGTTCAAAAGGAAACGATAAAACTGACGTCGAAACAGTTTTACGGGGCACAGCATTATACACCAGATATTTATGAGTAGTGTCATCTGCTGAATTTTGTTTGCAACATTTAGTTACCAACTCACATTTCAAAAAATAGCAACTGAACTCAGTTTAAATGATTACAATTAAGACATATATTGATAAAGGCATAGGAATAAAAACCTGTGACATGTTTTTATTTTGTTTTATTAACAAACAACAATGTCTATATTCACAGATAACATCATAGTCACATAAAACTGTAGTCTGCGAAAGTCCATTGTGATTGTTATTGAGCGCCGATGCCACATTGCATGAGAGTACACTGGTCGAGGTATTGCAGAGGAATGTACCGAAGCAAATTGCAGTTTCCGATGGACGGATCGATCCAAAAGGTGCAATTTGGAGAGTTGAGTGGATGCGGGCGTCGCCACCCGCTCAGATAGAACTTGCTGCAGTCAGCTAGATCGGCGAGGACTCCGAGTGGACCAGTGCACTACGGCGGTGCTAATGAAGACACAGAATAGGTTTAGAAGCAATGATACTTATTGTATTAAATGGGTAAACAGGGTCCGTGTATATACCGTTTTTTCCTTTTTCGTTTTCAAATTTGCGAACGAAAAACGAAAAACGAATTCGTTTTTCGTTTTTCGCTTTCAAAAGTGAAGTAAGAAAAACGAAAAACGAATTCGTTTTTCCTTTTCAAAGGGGAAGTAAGAAAAACGAAAAACGAATTCGTTTTTCGTTTTTCGTTTTCAAAGGTGAAGTAAGAAAAACGAAAAACTAATTCGTTTTTCGTTTTTGCATTTAGGATGCTTCGGTCGCACTGCCACTTCGGGTGATATTGGTCGTTTCGACGCTGTTCTTTATGTTTCGACAATTTAATAAACTTTACTCAACCTTATACATAATAGATCGAAAGATGGATAAATCGAGAGTAGATGTATTTATTTTGTAACTGCAACTATGCAATAGTTATTTTAAATTTAATTTGTAAAATGACTTGCCCCTATTATGACTAATAAATAGTCACTATGTTAGGGGCCACTTTGGGTTTTTAAATTAGCAAATTGTTATGTAACTATTGAATTCCATTGACGGACCATTACGGATAGCCCAATTGTATTTAGGAGCATGTATATTCATGAGTATTGTTTATTACCATTTGCTACTTTACGCATATTGTAAGTAGGGGATATGTGGTAAAAAAATATAATATGTTTATGGTTTAATGTGTTGCTAAAGTTAGTGTTAATTTATTATTATTTTAGCATATGTAGTCATTTATTACAGCAGAAGTATGTTTGCATCCGTGTGTAATATGCTGCTTTACATAATATATCAGCCGAAACTACCAATTTTTACCCTCCACCCGAAGTGGCAGTGCGACCGAAGCATCCTAAATGCAAAAACGAAAAACCAATTCGTTTTTCGTTTT
>OZ024858.1:42139967-42147467 GCA_964017155.1 Oasisia sp. SBJ-2009
GACGGACGGACGGACGGACGGACGGACGGACGGACGGACGGACGGACGGACGGACGGACGGACGGACGGACGGACGGACGGACGGACGGACGGACGGACGGACGGACGGACGGACGGACGGACGGACGGACGGACGGACGGACGGACGGACGGACGGACGGACGGACGGACGGACGGACGGAACGGGCGGGCGGGCGGGCGGGCGGGCGGGCGGGCGGGCGGGCGGGCGGGCGGGCGGGCGGGCGGGCGGGCGGGCGGGCGGGCGGGCGGGCGGGCGGGCGGGCGGGCGTGCGGGCGGGCGGGCGGGCGGGCAGGCAGGCAGGCAGGCAGACATACATACATGCATGCATGCATGCATGCATGCATGCATGCATGCATGCATGCATACATACATACATACATACATACATGCATACATACATACATACATACATTCATACATACATACATACAGACAGACAGACAGACAGACAGACGGGCGGACGGACAGACAGACAGACAGACAGACATACAGACAGACAGACTGACAGACAGACAGACATACTCCATGTAGAGGAGAGATGTAAAATTCGAAAGAGGACACCATTCAGGCGAAGTGTTGGTGCCTTTGTTATAAAGTGACGATTATAAAATACCAATCACAGAAACACTATGCACGTATGCTAATACATCCAATGACGTTTTCGTGCAGTGGATAATTGTCTTTACGATTATATAGAACAAATATATAATACCCATCACCTCTTGAAATATTGAGCTGGTACCTTCTCCATCCCCTGGGCAAACAGGCTAAATCAACGAACTATCCCAATGAGCCTGCTAAATCAAGTACGACACACGCACGCACACACGCACACGCGCACACGCGCACACGCGCACACACGCACACACGCGCACACGGGCACACGCGCACACGCGCACACGCGCACACGCGCACACGCGCACACGCGCACACGCGCACAACGCACACACGCACACAAGCACACAAGCACACAAGCACACAAGCACACAAGCACACAAGCACATACGCATACACGCACACGCGCACACACGCACACGCCCACACGCGCACACGCGCACACGCGCACACACGCACACGCGCGCACACGCGCACACACGCACAACGCATTCACGCACACACGCAAACACGCACACACACGCTCGCACGCACACGCACGCACACGCACGCACATGCACACACACGCAAACACACGCACACACGCACAGATACACGCACGCATAATTTGACCGAGATTACTCTCGATGAATGCTGCTCCGGGTCTATGTGTGTGTGTGTGTGTGTGTGTGTGTGTGTGTGTGTGTGTGTGTGTGTGTGTGTGTGTGTGTGTGTGTGTGTGTGTGTGTGTGTGTGTGTGTGTGTGTGTGTGTGTGTGTGTGTGTGTGTGTGTGTGTGTGTGTGTGTGTGTGTGTGTGTGTGTGTGTGTGTGTGTGTGTGTGTGTGTGTGTGTGTGTGTGTGTGCGTCCATATCGTTCGAGACAATCTATTTCAAAATTGCTTTTAATGTCTAGTTCCTCTATACCTTTTTAGGTTGATATTAATGTTTTAAGTAGCTCAGCTAGCATATAATTTGAATTATTTATTAATTGGTTTTAGATTTAGATATACGTATTCAAACTTTTATATAATACATAACATTCTGTCTATATAAGTAGCGTGTTACTTAACAGTAAAAACAGTATAGACCGTAGCATACTTTCATACAATTTAGTAAATTTTGCATGCTATTCACCGTTTTAATTACCACAACGCACATAACCATTACATTTCAATGACGTGTAGATTATAATATGAAGCTGCTCAGGCAAACATAGACACTTGTAAAAACCTAATCTGATTTAACAGTTGTTGTGTGTATACAAAATATGTAGATATGTCATCGATACACAGACCTACTGACTCTCCGAATCGCACAGATGACACACTTAGGACAGATACCCAAAAAGTGCTTTTCGTTACGAGTTTAAACGCCCCCCACCCCCCCCCCCCCTCCACACACACACACCAAAATGTTAAACCATTTTAAAGCCCACAACTCGTGCCCCGGCGACTCGTGTTGTAGAGTGAACAAGCATGAATCTAAGGTCAAATAGTTGCGTAGCCACACCGTGCACAGCATATCATCAAAACATCTTAATATAACTTAATGGCGGCAAATCTACTTATAATAATAACAATAATAATATGTTTATTTGGTATTGCGCCACATCCATAATCGTTCGTGGCGCTTCACAACATATTATCATTTAAAAGACATAAACAAATATATGTATGCAATAAGACAAATACTACTGCTTTAAAAGAAATGTAAAAAACTATGTATAGGTATATAAATAAATAAAATTATTACGGTATTAAATAGCGTAGCACTTTTAAATAATTAAATAAATTACGTATTAGTCATAACAATACATAATAATCGGTCTACTGCATCGCAATGGTACTGATAAATGACGGTATATGTATAATTATTATTAGTAATAAAAAGCTTAGTATATGTTAAAACTGTTTAAAATAATAATAATAATTACGTAACAATAATGTCAATAAATAAGCGTATAATTATGTATTGGTAATATTACCAAATAAATCTAGTAAAAATTAATAATGTTCATGTCAATTTACACTAGTATGCAATATGAAAAAATGTGTCTTCACAAGTCTTAATGACCGTTGGTAAATTGTTCTATATATATATATATATATATATATATATATATATATATATATATATATATATATATATATAATAGGGACGCAGCAACGACAGTGAACGAGCAGTCTCCAGCTTTGGAACGGATACGCTTCACTTCTATCATGTTATTGTTCGCAGAGCGCAGTGTTCTTGTCGGTTGATACAGGCACACGAATTCATACAACTACACTGGCGTGTCGTTGTGCATGGCTTTGTAAGTGAATACAAGCAGCTTCATTTATTTACAAAATGGCCTCATCACATACTTTATGAAATCGTTTTCTCCTGCCGTCAAAATGATGTATGGTGTATAGCAGTTACCTATAAAGCTGAGGGTGAAATAAGCCGACCAAGCTCAACACTGCAAAACTAAGTACCATCAGCCATAGGGAGAGTTTTGAGCAGGAGATGGACAGTGCTCTCGCCCATTGGGAGGAGAAGGAAAACTCAACACCAGACGAGGAATGGGCAGCTCTGCAGCAGGTTGTGTACAACACAGCCAAGACATATCTTGGCAAGCCGGACAGAAAACACCAGGACTGGTTCGACCCCAACGACCAGGAGCTACAGACTCTTATGAGCAGAAGAGATCAAGCCCACCAGAGAGTGTTGCAAACCAGGAGCACTAGATCCACCACTGCAGCATACAAAGATGCCTGCAGACTGCTACAAAAACACACCCGTGCACTGAAGTCGGACTGGTGGGAAAGGAAAGCAGTGGAGCTGCAGAGAGCTGCCGGCAGTAACAACATGAAGGGCTTCTACAATGGACTGAAGGAAGTGTGGGGACCCAAAAAGAAGGGACCTGTTCAACTAAAATCAACAGACGGAATGGAAACCTTCTCTGACAGCAAGAGAGTTGTGGCAAGATGGAGTGAACACTTCCAGAAGCTACTCAACGTCCCTGGCGACATAGATCACGAAGCTCTGGACAACATCCCGCAGCGCATTACCAAGAGAAGCCTTGATGAGATTCCAACTATGGATGAGATGGCTAGAGCAATCGCCAGCCTGAAAGATGGCAAAGCACCTGGAGGAGATGGAATTCCTGCAGAAGTATGGAAGCATGGAGGAGACAATCTGTTCAGCAGACTGCACCAACTAATCACCAATGCCTGGGAGATGGGTTCTGTGCCACAAGCATGGAAGGATGCAAGCATTATAACCATCTACAAGAAAGGTGATCGAACAGACTGTGGGAACTATAGAGGAATCTCTCTTCTTTCCATAGCAGGCAAGATCTTCGCCAGGATCCTCCTCAACAGACTATCTACCCACCTAACACCAGAGGTAGTTCCGGAGACACAATGTGGCTTCAGAGGTAACCGGAGCACCGTGGATATGATATTTTGTCTCCGACAACTACAAGAAAAGTGCATTGAGCAGGACCGACCACTGTACATAGTATTTGTCGACTTCAGTAAGGCGTTCGATACAGTTGGGAGGACCGGACTATGGCAGCTACTGAAGAAGTATGGCTGCCCAGAGAAGTTCACAACAATGATCGAGGCACTACATACCGGAATGATGGCGACTGTTAATGTTGGAGGGGAAGTCTCGGAATCGTTCAGGGTCACAAATGGGGTCAAGCAAGGCTGTGTACTGGCGCCCACGCTCTTTTCCATCTTCCTATCAGCAATGCTCGACAATGCTTTCCGAGACATGGGGGATGGCATCTACATACAGTCCAGACAGAGCGCTGACCTATTCAACGTCGCACACTTCAGAGCGAAGACCAAGACTACACGGATACTGATGAGGGAGCTGCTATTCGCAGATGACAGTGCACTGGTTGCACACTCTGCTGAAGAGATGCAGAAAATAGTGGATGCTTTTTCCAATGCGTCAAAGAAGTTCGGCCTGAAGATTAACATCAAGAAGACCGAGGTGCTGTACCAACCCAACTCTACAAGAACCCGAGAGGAGGATATCATGGTTGATGGAAACAAGCTGAACTCTGTTATGGAATTCACCTACCTCGGAAGCACTATATCAAGTGACGGATGCATTGACGATGAAATACAGAGGAGGATGGCCAAGGCTAGTGCATCTTTCGGCCGTCTACGCCAGAGACTCTGGAACAACCACCATGTGTCCATGCGGGTTAAAGGCAAGATATACCGTGCAATTGTGCTGTCCACCCTCCTATACGGAGCCGAGGCCTGGACAGTGTACAGACGACAGGTGAAAAAGTTGCATGCCTTCATGATGCGACATCTGCGTTCGATCATGAGGATAACCTGGTTGGACAAAGTGACAAACAAGGAAATACTCGAACGGACAGGGCTGCCATCTATGGAAGATCTTCTGATCAGAAAGAATCTCCGGTGGACTGGACACCTCATGAGGATGTCATCAGACAGGCTACCGAAGCAGGTTCTCTACTCCCAACTGTCTTCTGGTCACAGAAAGAGAGGGCGCCCTCGTCTCCGGTTCAAAGATACCATCAAGAGAAACCTGAAGCTGAGAGACATAAAGATCGACTCCTGGACATCACTCTCACACCAGAGAGACAAATGGAGAGCAAGAGTCAAATGATGGAAGCAGTCTTTGTCGCTTCGCGACCGACAGCATGATGATAAAGCTGAGGGTGAAATGACGGAAGAATATTCGACTTTTTTGTAGAAAGCTGCGAACGTCATAAAGTTACAACGACTCTGCATCGTCTTCATTTATACGAAGAATTTACAAACTGTGTGAAAGCATAATTTATCCCCCACTACGAGATGTCATGGAGCTGTCAGTGACAGTTCCATGACATCTTGTTGACAGTAGTGTTAGTTGTAGGAGATTCTGTGGATCCATAACCAAATGGCATCGCTGTCATGTGATTAATGTTTGAAATTGCGCCGCCCTGCAAACAATATACAAAATTAATCGCTGCGTCTGCCTGCGATACACCTTTAGAAATTAAAACTTCCGACCATTGCATAAGTCACGTGCCAGCGATAGCGTAGTCAACTACCACATCTGGCTTGCGAGTTTGATGTGAGTTAGTGACCGACGATACCTCACGGAACTTCCAAAGGGAATATATGGGTAATTTTAAGGTGAGTCGTGGGTAGGATTACGAGGTTTACTGACACTGGCGTAGCCAGTATTTAGCATTGGAGGGCCATGCGACAATCAAGAAAACTATACATGTGTTTGTGTGTGTGTGTGTGTGTGTGTGTGTGTGTGCGTGCGTGCGTGCGTGCGTGCGTGTGTGTGTGTGTGTGTGCGTGCGTGCGTGCGTGCGTGTGTGTGTGCGTGCGTGCGTGTGTGTGTGTGTGTGTGTGTGTGTGTGTGTGCGTGCGTGCGTGCGTGCGTGCGTGCGTGCGTGCGTGCGTGTGTGTGTGTGTGTGTGTGTGTGTGTGTGTGTGTGTGTGTGTGTGTGTGTGTGTGTGTGTGTGTGTGTGTGTGTAATTGAAACCCAACTCGCTTAAATGAATACCGACATGACAACCAAGTCCACTGACCAATGTAGCTGTCTGTTCAGCAAAGCCATTCACAGGAGGCGTCAAAGTTAGACAGTAAAAGGGAAACGACACATCATTAAAGAGACACGAACACAAAGCCCCTACATAATATCCGCCTAAAGGTGGCCACCAAATTCCTCTCGGTACATCTCCCAAACCTACTGTCAAAGATCATGACAAATACCAATATATAGTCACTTACTCTGATTAAAAGATAATTAAACATTTAAAGTAAATCTTTGTATGTAAATTATATAAGTCATATAAATCAATTTAAAATAAATTAAACACTGTTTTAAAGATGTACAATACTAAACCTTTGTATGTAAATTATATAAATTAATATAAAATTAAAACCTTCATTAAATCGGTGTATGTAAGTTATCTATACATTAATATAAAACATAAACACTGATTAAAACGTGAATAACAATAAAAAGAAATTTTAAAACAGTGTCCGTCATTTCATAACAATTTGAATTAATTGAACTGTCTAATAAAACGATATGTCTTTCAACACTTTCTAAACAAAGATAATGTTCCAGATGCACGAATATTCACAGGTATTTCATTCCATAGTCGTGGTGCTGCTGCGCCAAATGCCGAATCACCAATACACTTCTTTCTTATGCCTTGGTGCAATGTTGGCGCATAGTTCTGGTGTAGGCGTCTGTCACGCTTTCATGGCTGAACAAATTACCCTGTCCAAAATCGACTAGATAATTTGCTTTTGTTATTATTAGGATAATCTCAGGGACAATCGTTTGGAGGAAAGTCGAAGGGGTGATGGGAAATTGTCGCGTTTCACGTAAATGTCAAAGAAATGTGCTCAGCTCGTATGTTACGCCGGCATACATGAATAGACTAGAGACGAGGACACGTACAGAGAAACAACAGGAGAAATGCCAGGCTTGCGGAAACAACGTGGTAATAAGAATCGTGTGAGTTAAGAGAGTTGATAAGAGAAGAATGGATGAACTGAGAGTGGAGGTTGGAGTAAAGGAACGTGTTAAGAAGAGATTGATAGGTTGACATACGCTGGTCATGTAGAGAGAATGGGAGATGAAATATTGGCAAAGAGAGCAGATGCCCAGAACGTGGAGGGGGAAGGAGGTGAGGAAGAGTGAAGTTGCGATGGCTGCAGTAAGATAGACGTGGAAAGAGTGAGAGAAGAATGGAGAAAAAGAACAACAAATAGAATAATTTGAGACTGCAGATAAAAAAACGCAATGACAGAAATGTGTGAGGAAGTAATATGACAATGGAAACGGAAATCATGTTCAACTCAACCCTGACGACGGGGATGCCGAGAAAATAACAACAACAAT
>OZ024858.1:42149967-42152467 GCA_964017155.1 Oasisia sp. SBJ-2009
AACATAAGTAATACTTCGGCAATACATAATATATTATTACCACGCATAAATACAATCAACTCAGATACATACATAACAAAAATTAATTTATTTGAAGTCGAGGAAACTATTACACCTTTGCATAGTAAATTTTTCCGGCATAGTTGATATCCATTTTAATGGTTAATAGTTGGTATTCCGTTGAGCACAAGTCACACGTCTTATGACCAACATTGTCTATGAAGCTTTTTTAATTGTGTTGTTTTTACACTTCGCATTGCGTCATATACATGGCCGTGTGAACGCAGTAAATGTTCATGTTCTTTTCTGAGTGTACAGCCATTCGATTCAACAACACAACTGTGTTCTTCTTCCACGATGAGTTTGAAATATTATCACAATATCTCTTGAGTTGACGTCACTGAGCGATGACACGTGATATTGTCCAATTGCTCGGTACGTCGACCGACTGACCCAGTTCCACGTCAAGCGCAGGTCGCTGATGCAGAATGCTGCGATTGAGTCGACAAGGTCGAACGTGTACAGAGAAACAGCGATCATTGCAGACGTGTTCGATATGTTGTCGTTTAGATCAGATTCGTGCGGTTTTGTTTGGTCGTTGTTGTTCAGTTGTCTACAGTTTTCCCTTGTACTTGAAGTCAACTCCCTTGATATGGCCGACCAGCCTGGAACACAACAGTTTATTTCTTTTAGCACGGAACACGCAATTACAGTAATGTCTACCTATCAATGATACGGGAAATGTTATAGTTAATCGACTCTATGGGATTTTGTATATTCTTCTGTAAATGGTGCACTTGGCGGTGTAATTAACATTGACAATGTAAACGTCATTAAAATCGATAGCATGTATATTACCCAATGCATAATTCCTTTTAGTTCTATGCTACAAATAATTATATTTGTTATACGTTAATGTTCAGTGAAACATTTTTCCTCGATTAGTTGACTTAACCCATTTGTCCAGTCGATTTGACTGGTTTTCCTAACAAAAAGAGACACTCACCACTGCTTGGCCCAGGCCACACTGGCGCTATCTAGCGGAGCCTTCAGTGTCTTGATCTTCTTCAGGAAGTCGTTGTGGATCTTCTGGTGGTTGGCGAGATCCGAGTACTTCGCCTTCTTCATCATGCCCTGTAGCAGAGGGACACAGCGTGGTTGGAACTCTTTGGAAACACAGTCGTTGACTATTAGTTGAGTTTCTCACATAGTGTACTACTTATAGGGTTCTATGGACAGGAATGAAATGTTTAGAAAAGTATGTACTTCAAGTTATGGAAAGCTGCGTGGAGCCCCATTTTTAGCGATCACTAAAACTGCATTGACACCATTCATTCTTCAAAAATCAATTCACCAAATCATCCAACCACAAATGTAAACCTATCATACTCTCGAGCAAGCACCGTTCGATATTCCATTGATGTAAAGAAATCTTACTGTCGGCATTCGTTGGTGATTATTGACAGGTGGATGTTATGTAACTAAGCAAACTGTTAAAAAAACGATGCATACCTCCTCGTCGACGAAGTGGTCTTCCGTCACTTTGTACAGCTTCGTGATGAGCGCGGCATCTGACGGCTTCTTGGAGCAGGCGAAGATCGCCTCGAAGATGGCCTTGTGCTCAGCATCGATGTTGTCGTGCTGAAAAGAACGACATCGCAAAAGATCAGCCAATGTTTAAACAGCAACAGACGCAACCGGACGTGACACATTTCTGAACGCATCGTATTGCTTAGGCTACTTCCATAGTAGACGTAAAAGACTTTTACAAAATTTAATAAGTATGTGTTATCAAAAACCCAGGTAGAGTTGAGCATAACATAACAATACGCCTGTATAAACACAACAGAAGGAACATTGACATCTGTTTCTCCTCCGTTTCATTCAAATGATGACAAACGTATTCTTCCAGTAATACGCGGCATTTTGTAGCATTATAATTGGTTTCAATGTTTCAGATGAAAAAATATGTGACAAACGTCATAACGATCTCGTAACGTATAAACTACTATAAAAGTCATGAAATATGATACTCACGAAGACACGGAACGACTCGTCCCACACGTACGGCTCCGGGATAGTGAAAGACATCTCGACTGGTTCTTAGCGACTTGGACGACCTGAAGACGGTTCGACTGGTGTCAGAAGACTGGTGCCGAGTTGGACTTCTCGCACAACTTAAGTAGTCGAGCCACGAGCGGGCTACGTGAGATCGACCACACACGCGTCACCATTGTCCGGCGCCCTGACCATTGACCAGAGATCATACGCGCGAGCAGTAGCTGGAACTGTAAGAGACATAATAAGGTCATCGACATGATATTTATGTAGAATTAACCGAGAAGTAACCGATAATTGGCAATAATATTATAAGCCTAGAAAGCAGACTCACGTGATTGTGGAATAACCCCGCTTGACCACGGATAATCGGAAATCAAGTCACTGACCACAAAACATTAACTAGAACCTTTTGTGTTACAGTTTTAATATTAGTATTGAT